>CM062805.1:468236537-468836537 GCA_031772625.1 Pinus tabuliformis
TTTGCGCTACGTCCACGAAGAAACAGCCAGTCCTTCTTTATTATATTATCTAGCAAACTAAAGAGATACAACCTACAGCAGATCCGCTGTGACATCCTCTTCGCTCTCAATCTCCTCTCTCTTCCTCACTCAGAATACGAATCTACATAGACGCAATATAATTCCCTCATATATAGTGAGGGGTTGCCTTCTAGGGAAAAGAAAACCCTAAATTAAACATAACTTGTACCGTTAGATCATCTGCCTAATGAACGGCCCAGATTGACTAGAAATTACTAGACTTTTACAAGGCAATTTTACATCTATTTTTGGCTTCGGGGGTGCTACCACCGAACCCTCGCCAAGGGATCGATGGCCCCAGGACCCCCCATCCGGGGGGGATTTACCCCCTCGGACCCCCGCAGGGGGGGACAAGTCCCCCCGTACCCCCCCACATGGAGGGGTGTACAGTCTTCCTGGGGTATACATCTGGCTGAAACCTTTGAATACAGAAGATAATCAAGCTCCGCACCCAATTATCTCCCACTTGGAGATTGATTATAGCAACTCCACCGCTGCTTCATTTGCTAGACAATGACTCCACTTTGGACATGGTTGTTTCTCATCTTCTTCATCATACTTGAAGACCAATTGAAACTGAGCAGGTTCTCAGTTTCTCCATAGTGACAACTTTTGTTAGCATATCTGCAGGATTTTGGCTAGTGTGTATCTTTTCCAGCTTCAACTATCCATCTTCCAATGCTGACCATATGAAATGGTACTTGAGCTGTATATGTTTAATCTTGGAATGAAATGCAAAGTTCTTTGCAAGATGTATGGCACTCTGGTTGTCACTATATAACCTGCTCAACTCCTGCTTCTTACCCAATTCATCCAGAAACCTTTGTAACCAAATCATTTCTTTACTAGCCTCTGTAGTAGCAACATACTCTGCTTCTATTGTTGAAAGTGCAAAAACACTTGGATTTTTGAAACCCAACTGACAGCTGCTCCACCTACAGTAAATACATATCCTGTAGTGCTCCTCTTGCTATCTCTGTCACTTTCCATATCTGCATCAACATATCCCTGTAGAGCAATGTTTGAACCACCAAAGCATAATGCTTGATTTGTGGTACCTCTCAAATTCTTGAGAATCCACTGCACTGCCATCCAATGTTCTTTTCCTGGACTGTTCAAATATCAGGCCTTGTGCAGACCATTGCATACATTAAGCTTCCAACTGCTGATGCATATGGAACTTTAGACATATGAGCCATTTCTTCTTGAGTCTTGGGACACGCCTCCTTACTTAATTTGAAATGGCTAGCCAAAGGTATACTAACTGGTTTTTCATTCTGCATATTAAACCTTTTCAACACCTTTTCTATGTACTCACTTTGAGATAATGTTAATTTGCAATTCTTCCTGTCTTTAGTTATTCTCATACCAAGGATTTGTTTTGTATCACCCAAATCCTTCATTGCAAATGAGTTTTCCAATTTTCTTTTGAGCACATTTATTTCTTGCATGTTAGAAGCTGCAACAAGCATGTCATCTACATACAATAACAATATAATATAGCTGCCATCATTTTTCCTTTTGACATAAACACAATAATCAGAGTGACATCTAGTATAACCTTGTTCAGACATAAACTTTTCAAATTTTAGATACCACTGCCTTGGAGCCTGTTTTAATCCATACAAGCTCTTCTTCGACCTACACACTAGTTTTTCCTTCCCTTTTACCTCATATCCTTGTGGCTGCTGCATATATATCTCTTCTTCCAAATCCCCATGGAGAAAGGTTGTCTTTACATCTAACTGCTCAAGATGCAAATCTTCAACTGCTAATAGACTTGAAATAGTTCTGATTGAAGTCATTTTAACAACGGGAGAAAATATTTCATCAAAATCAATACCTTTCTTCTGTGAAAACCCCTTCACCACAAGTCTAGCTTTGTAGCTCTGTTTTCCTCCATCTTCTTCCTTCAGCTTGTAAACCCATTTATTCTGCAATGTTGTTTTACCTGCAGGCAACCTGACTAAGTCCCAAGTCTGGTTATGTGCTAAGGAGTCCATCTCTTCTTTCATGGCTTTCTCCCACTTCTTCCTGGTTTCTACCTGCACTGCTTCTTCATAACATTCTGGTTCACCAGAATCAATCAACAATACATAATATAATGAAGGAGAGTATCGTTCAGGGGGTCTACATATCCTGGTAGATCTTCTAACACCACTTTTAGGTGTTTGAGGTGCTTGTTGTTGTTGTGGTTGTTGTTCTAGCTGTTGATCATTATGATTTTCAGGCACCATCACTTTTCCTGTGATATTGTCAAGCACTGTGTATTCTATGTTTTCTTTTTCTTGTTTCTTTTCCTGCAACTGATTCTTATACAAGACCTTTTCATTGAATATTACATCTCTGCTCCTAACGATTTTGTGATTTTCATAACCATATAAGCAATAACCAAAATCATTAACACCATATCCAATAAAGGTACATTTCTTTGATTTTTCCTCAAGCTTTGTTCTATTTTCTTTATTAATGTGGACAAAGGCTTCACAACCAAAAGTCTTTAAAAATGAGTAGTTTACCTTTTTACCTATCCATGCCTCCTCTGGAATACCACCTTCTAAGGAACTTGAAGGCCCTCTGTTTGTTAGATAAACAACAATATCTACAGCATCTTCCCAAAATTGTAAAGGCAATCCTGCATGCAATCTCATGCACCTTGCACGCTCCATGATTGTCCTGTTCATCCTTTCTGACACACCATTTTCTTGTGGTGTTCCTAGAACTGTCTTCTCTCTGCGAATTCCATTCTGAACAATACCTATCAAACTCTTTGCTGCAATATTCACCTCCTTTATCTGATCTGAGACACTTCAACTTTTTCCCTGTCTCATTTTCAACCAAAGCTTTCCATTTCTTGAAAGTATCAAATACATCAGATTTATTTCGAATATAATAAATCCAGGTTTTTCTGGTTGCATCATCAATAAAAGTAACATAATAACGAGAGCCACCAAGAGATGATACCTAAGCAGGTCCCCATACATTTGTATGCACAAGCTCTAATTTTTCACTCTTCTTTTCTTTCCCAATTCTGAGGAATCTGACTCTCTTTTGTTTTCCATAAACACAATTCTCAAATAATTTTAAATCAGCATGCTTCAAACCTGGCAACAAATTTCTTGAGTGAAGAATCTACATTCCCTTCTCACTCATGTGCCTGAGCCTATGATGCCACAATGTCGTATCTTCTCCTGTAGAGGTTAAAGCATTAACAGAATTAGAAATACCATTGCATAAATACAATGTACCAACCTTTCCTCCTTTTGCTATTACCAAGGATCCTTTAGTGACCTTCCAGGTTTTATCTATGAAAGTACTTATGCAACCTTCACCTCCCAACTGCCCTGTTGAAATCAAATTTTTCTTCAGATCTGGAACATGCCTTACCTCCTTCAATAGCCACTAATTTCCATTTTGTTGTTTTATGAAAATTGTACCCATTCCAACGATTTTACAGGGTTTATCATCACCCAATCAAACCTTTCCAAAATCTCCTTGAACATAATCATGAAAATGTTTCCTATCAGGTGTGGCATGAAATGAGGCCCCTGAATCTACCACCCAAGCATCAATAATATTTTCTAATGAAAGAATCAAAGCATCTTGCAACACATCACCTGTTACATTCACTTCATGATTGTTTTCTTGCTACGCGTCTCCTTCTTTTCCCTTCCAAGACTTGCAGTCTTTCTTTAGGTGTCCTTTCTTCCCACATTTCTAGCATACTATCCCCGATCTAGACTTGGATCTGCCTTTTCATGACTTACTGCAATATCCTGGGCTCTTTCCTCTTTCCATTTTTCTTCCCTAGTCTCTGCAGTCAAAGCATTACCTGATGTCTCACCAAAGCTTTTCCATCACATTTCCTCGCTAAGGATTGCACCAATAACATCATCAAATTTTAAAGTACTAGATCCGGAGACAGAGTTACTAATGGCCATAACTAAGCCATTCCAACTTTCTGGCAATGAGCATAGAAATAACAGAGCCCTAACTTCATCATCAAAATTTACCCCTATAGAACTTAACTTACTTGTAACTGTATTAAAATCATTTAAATGGTTTGCAACAGATCCACCTTCTGACATCTTCATATTAAATAAACGCTTCATAAGAAATACCTTATTTGAGGCCGAGGGTTTTTCATATAGTTTGGCCAATGCTGACATTAAACCCTGTGTTGTCGTTTCCTTTGAAATATTAAACGCTACCGACGCCGCTAGGCACAACGGTATTGTTCCAAGTGCCTTTCTATCGAGAAGGTTCCATTCTTCATCCGTCATACCCGCTAGCATCTTTTTTTTTCTCTCAATGGTAGGTACAAATCTTTCTGATACAGATAATCTTCCATCTGCATCTTCCACAGCGAGAAGTTTTGGCCGTTAAATTTCTCGACCCTAAACCTACCATCTTCCGCCATTGCTCCCACTTGAACTAGGAACCCTTCTCTCCTGCGGGTTTATCAGCCAAATAGACCTTTGGCTCTGATACCAGTTGTTAGAAAATTATATATTACGGAGCAATGGAACACATAAAAATATTGTAGAAATATAAACACAGAAAATGCATAAAACAAGAGAGACACAAATACACGTGGTTCACCCAGTTTGGGCTACGTCCACGGAGAAACAACCAGTCCTTCTTTTATTATATTACCCAACAAACTGAAGAGATACAACCTATAGCAGATCCGTTGTAACACCGTCTTCGCTCTCAATCTCCTCTCTCTTCCTTACTCAGAATACAGATCTACATAGACGCAATACAATTCCCTCATATATAGTGAGGGGTTGCCTTCTAGGGCAAAAAACCCTAAATTAAACATAACTTCTACCATCACATCATCCGCCTAATGAATGGCCCAGATTGACTAGAAATTACTAGACTTTTACAAGGAAATTTTACATCTATTTTTGGCTTCGGGGGCGCTGCCCCCGAACCCCCCAGCTAAGGGGGATTTACTACAATCTTCCTGGGGTATACATCTGGCTGAAACCTTTGAATACAGGAGATAATCAGGCTCCACACCCAACAACCCACGATTATCGCTACTTTGCATAGGCAAACCCATGATGGCATCACTACTTTGTATAGAAAAAGTAGTGATGATTTCAATGCGACCAAATAATGAAGAAAAACATTTCATCGTCACTGTAAAGGTAAAAAACGCAATGCCATTGCGACTGTTAAGGTTAAACTCACAATGGGCAAGGAATATGGGAAAAAACTAAAAACATTCCAAGAAACAATCTAGACTTAGCACTCTAAGGTAGTAATCAGTGATGGTATACACCCAGACTAATGCAAACAAGTCGAAAAATTGATGGTTGGTCAAACTAGTCAAAAGATCAGGGTGAAGGATTGGATGGGAAGGATCATAGGCTCCCCAAGGGAGTCACCATTTTTTTGACAAGGTCAATCCTTTCCGTGAATAGAGACAATCCCTCTAGCCCAATGAGTGGGTCTAGCAATCAAATTGACAATCAATTAGACATCTTCCTAGGTTATAATTGAAAAGTAGAACGAAAGAGATGGCCTACCTCGTTCTGATGCTATTCTGATTTCCTTTTTTGAGTGCCTTGAAATACTTGTGTCACGAACTTGTTACTACTTCTCTCAGCATTTATGTACCTACACAAGTGATGAAGAGACAAAAAAGAATGCCAAAACCAATGGCAAAGCCAATAACAACCTATTTAACTGATCAAGGAATGTGAAGCTAAATAATACATGAACATATATATTTTGGGAAGATGAACCAACAATTGTATATTATTAGGAAATAAAATGAATCTTACAACCAAATCCTTGATGTTTAAAGGCTCTCCTTGAGTGTTAATCCAAGTCTAGGCCAAGAACTCTCCAAGCAGTCCTTCTCCAAGTCTAATGAATAGCCACTAGGCACAAGTTTAGCATAAGGGTGCAAATAGACATAGACCAACCAACCTCTAACCTGACCAACCATTTGGGAATGGGAGAGGATGAATATATAGGTTGGGAAAGGGAGTTAGGATCTCTCCAAAGATAGTAGTAGGCCCTTATCTCAAGGAGGTATCTCATAGGAATAATACCAAAAGGCCAAGTTGGGAGAATGCGACCTCATCTACGCCGAACAACCTCTAGCTTGCCACTCTAGAAGCTTCTAGATCATGAAGCTTCTCATCCTCTTTGGGAAAATTTCTTTTTTGGGAACATCATGGGTATATGAGCAAATAGAGCTATGTCATCATGGGTCTGCAATAGTCCAACATGTGATCATCACGGTTTTTGGCCTCATAAGAGTGATGATACTCAAATTAGAGTTTAAGAGTTATTTCCTTAAGGAGAAGCTCAAGGCATTTTCCAATCAATGCCTTAGGGAGGATCTAAACTGCATATATGAATGAGTACACTGCATAATGGTCATGTTTCAGGCACTTCGGGGTATGTCACAAGGAATTGCAGGAGGTGTGACAAAATATTGTGTAACAGTCACAAGTATCAACGACTAAAGAGCAGACATTTATTAAAAGTTTCACCACCCATCATAAAGAAATGTCACTCAAAAGAGAATTCCAGTGGGTGGACAACTGTGGCCGTTAAGCCAGTGCTGCCCCCCCAAAGGTCAAAGTAAAAAAATAAATATTTTTGGATCAATGGTTGCTATTTAATTTTGTGGGCATGATCCTTCACTCCATCTCCACCTAGTTACCCATCGAGAATATTAAAAAGGGCCACCACTTGTCGAGTGAGCGTGTGAACCACGTCAGTAGTGAGGACCATTATCAAGTGAGCATGGCAAGTGATCATGTCAATCAAGTGCGAAAATAAATTTATGTATCTCATTTCCACATTTTTCCTTCACCCAATCCAGTTCCTCCACATGTCTTTCCTCCACCATATTAGTAATTTTCCCGCCTAAAATCTACACAAACTAACCGTTGTAACCTACATGTCGATCATCGCAGTTAAAAATAAATAAATCTATTTAAATTTATCTCATGCACAATCCACACCATCAGTTATCACCTGAGGTCACGAGCTATCCTCGACTCGTAACCCATAGTGCAAGAGCTTTGTTGCACTATCCGCTTCCAGGTTCCTCGGCTCGCCAAGTAATTACCGAGTACCCTATTCCTCTATAATTCGAAACCATGCTCAAATTAAAAAAGGGCTCATTAAAAATATCTGAGCAACAACAACCAAAACCCTCGAGCCAATTTGAACCCCTCATGGAAACCGAAGGGGAGGTTCATGACCCCTTCTGCCCTTTAAATCTCTCTGACCTATGTTTCGACTATTATGGTCATTATATGAACAAATAAGGCCCCTTTTGTGTTATTGAGTTTTGGCTATACCACCTCGTTACCCCCATGGTGTACCATTTACCAGAATTCATATCTTTGCTAATGGCCACATTCGTGAAGGAGAAGAACTATTGTATTTCCTCCACCGAGAAGAAAATTCTAGAGATCACTCCTGAATTTATTCATGAACCCTTCCTTTATCCGAAAACCCAAAAGCTATAAAAAATTATAGTGACTACACTCTCATATGATTATGTCAGGTTCTCATCTAGAGAGAAACAAGTCTCTAACCAATTCATATTTGCCACCAATGCCCAATTGCCTGTTAGCTTAGAAACCATTCCCATCACCTTATTTTCATAATTTGGGAAACCTATCCTTTCCATTATCTTATGGATATTCAAGGATGATGATACAACAAATATTTTCAAATCATCCTTATGGATTTTACATAAAATGGTGAATTCATATGTTACCCTTGATATGCCCTCTTTCCTGGTTAAAGCCATCAAATTCCAATGTGAACAATTTCACCTTTCCTCCTCATTCAGTTATTACTCTATATATGTTTATTTGTTCCTCTATACTCATAGGGAATAATTCAAGTACCTAGGCCTCAATGTCATGGACTCCCATAAACAAAGGAAATATGTGGGGTCTATGATAGTTCTTTGAAGAAAAAGCTTGTGAAGGGTTTACTCATTTTTTCTCTACTTTCATGGCCACTTCTTAAAAATTATCAACAAAGTCTCCCCTCCTAGAATCTTAAACCAACAAAAAATGATCCTTTAGCTCAACAAATATAATAGGGTGGGTGAATGTTATTCGTTCGAAGATTATATTGAAATCCGAGCATATGGATATGAATTTCCTCCGTATCAATTGTTGATATTTATGCCCATGATAATTTTTGGATTTCATTAGACAAAGCTTAAATATAAACCATGTCCATTTTGCCCCGGCCAAAAATTGTGTTATGTTTAAGCTTCCAATGATGGTGGGCCCATTCATTGTGAACTGTAGGTAGGCGTTCCAAGAGGTGGAAATTATGTTGAAGGAATTGAATTTTGAACTTGGTGAAGTGTGGCATTATGGTCCTCATGGGGTTATTTCTAAGAAGAGAAAGGATATCAATGTTGCTTCTTATGAGCATGAACCTAGGACAAAATTAGAATGGAAGGCTAACTCTTATTCGTGGCCTATCAATGCAGAGATGGAGATTTAGACACCAAGCACTAAAGTGTTATGAAACCAGCTCACAAAAAGATAGAAAATATAGATCAATGACTTAGAAATCAGCCTCTTCAATGGGGCAACCTCCTTTAAATTACACAAAGGAACAATTCTTGGATGATACAAATGACAAGACCTCCTTTCTATATATAGGAGTCTAAGGCGTCATAATATAATTAGAGCCGACATAACAATAATAATGTAAGGGCATAAAAATAACAATAGTGGGCTTCTATGGGGCACACTAATAACAATATGGGGACTACATGGGCACAATGATATAATAAGGGGGTTGCACTAATAACAATAAGGGGTTACACTAGTAGTATAGGTACCTAACATGCCCCTCTCCTTCAAAAAGTGTTGTCCTCAACACTTGAGTAGTTCTGGATGATTCCATATAAAATTCTCATCCTCCCATGTGGAATCTTCAGCGGGTAGGTTCTTCCACTTGATGCGATACTCTGAAATTGATTGATTTTGTAGGTGTCAATTTCTTGTTTCTGTGACTACTTTAGGTTCCAATATGATTTTTCCTTCCTCGTCAAGTTCTGGCAATATTATTTGAACTGGGATCTTCTGCAACTTTTGAATGAATGGCCACACTCCTTCATCATTTCTCCATTCCACCCTTGCTTTGTTTATCCAATCTGGTTGGATAATAGAAATCTCACAAAACAATGCTTCCACATCCTCATTCTTTCTTGAGAGTGCATCTGCAACAACATTTTTCTTCCCTTTTTTGTAGATGATTTCAAAGTCATAACCCAACATATTTGTGACCCATTTTTTCAGTTCTTCTGAAGATAATATTTGTTCTAAAAAGTATTTAAGACTATCATCATCTGTTTTTACCTTGAAGTGTCTTCCCATTAGGTAAGATTGCCATTTCTTAAGTGCGTGTAGTATTGCCAAAATTTCCTTCTCATAAATAGATTTCTTGGGGGACATTTGTTTGTATGGATGTAGCCGTAAAAATACGCAATCGCCTACATCAAATCTTCTTTCACTGCGATGTTGATATACATGTTGTTTCATTCGATTATGCACCAAAGTGGTGTTATCCTTTAAAATTTGGAGAACTTGTTGTTGATGCTCGATGTGATCTTTCACTTCTTGAACCTTTTTCTTCTTGATATGTCCTTCTATCTTGAGAGTTTGAGGAGTGATAATTTCTGCCAATGCATTACAAGATATGGTTGGATTCCTTTCTTGATGCTCAATGTGATCTTTTACTTCTTGAACACTTTTCATCTTGATATGTCCTTCTATCTTGAGAGTTTGAGGAGTGGTAATTCCGACCAATGCATTACAAGATATTGTTGGATTCATTTCTTGATGTTCAATGTGATCTTTCGCTTCTTGAATGTTTTTCTTCTTGATATGTCCTTCTATCTTGAGTGTTTGAGGAGTGGTAATTCTTACCAATGCTTTACAAGATATGTTTGGATTCATTTCTTCTTTCTCTAGGGTTGGTTCCTGGTGTATATACTCTTCTTTTGATTTTCTTTATCATTTTATTCCTCCTCTTCACAATCTATATGAAATAATTCCTTCTCATTGCACTTATGACCTTTAGCGTATTTGCTATCACAACTGTAACAAAGCCCTTTTTCTCTTTTTTCTTCGAATTGCTGTCGTGTAAACCTTGTAGGTTGTGGAAGGCTAGGAGAAAAACACTTCAATATTTATAGTTATGAGTGGTAGGATTACTTATTTCCATAATTCTACTTTCAATTTTTCTTGTCCACCTGAATGACTTCTCCAATGAATCAAGTTCCCAAAGACAAACCTCATGTTGAATGTTATCCTTTAAAGTCCCTAAGAAGACATCAATACTTTTCTTCTTTGAAATATCATTTACCCTTATATTCAATTTTTCGAAATCCTCAATGTGCTCTACCATTGAACCTTTTTGTTTGAGATTTATAAATAGGATAAAGAAGATGTTACTCTTTGTATCCTCATAATGTGCTATCATTTCTTCCATAAAAATTGACCAAGTGACGAGTGTTTTACGAGAGAAAATCAATTTATACCATAAAAATTGAGCCGGTTATAAATATAAAGATGCAATATGTACCTTTTGTAACAGTTGTGCACCATGTAGATCAAAATATTTCTCCATCTATAATATCCAATTTAGCGGATCCTTGCCATCAAACTTCCTCATATCACTTTTTCTTGATTTTAGAAGCTCGATATTGAATCTGCTGTATCTCTGTAATTTCTGATCTCCAAGGTCTAAAATTTCTTCCTGCGGTAGCTCTCTAAGTCGTAGTTCTAACCCCACAAGTCTTATCAAGATTGGATTCTCCAAGGATTATTTATGTCAAATCTCCTACGATGAACTTATTATAGACTGGTTCAGTAGTGCGAACTTGTACTAAGTGCCACGTGTCTCTGTTTCATCCTTAGGACCTAAAACAAATAAACGGAAAACTACAATTCCTCTTCTTTTTGTAACCTCTTACAAAATTTCAATCTGATGCTCAAAGAGAAAGTTATGACGATTTTCCCAAGGTCACCTATTTGGGATGTAATTCGGGGGCCTATAGAAACCCTAAATGTCTTGGAACGTATCTTTGAAAATATAGCGAACAAAAATTGGAAATTCGAGCCCAAGCTTGATCACAATTTCAGTTCAAATAGGTTTTAATTTAGGAATCTAAAACTTCGTAGAAAACAAATTATAGTAAAAATTCCACGATGACTTGTTTGAGATTGAATTCTGGAGCTTGCGAAAACCCTACCTTCCTTAGATCATATCTCCAAAAATATAGTGAGACAAGATCTTAAATCTGGACCCAAGGTTCAAAATAATTTCATCTCAAATGGTTTTGTTTTTATCTTCTGAAACATCGTAGAAACAAAGTTACAGCGAAAATTCCACGAAGACCTGTTTGGAGCAGCAAAACCCTAGAATCCAAAGCTCTAATACCAAATGTTATGAAACCAACTCACAAAAAGATAGAAAAGATAGACCAACGACTCAGAAATAAGCCTCTTAGAGGGTCCAACCTCCTTCACATTACACAAATGAACAATTCTTGGATGATACAAATGACAATACCTCCTTTCTATATATAGGATTCTAAGGGGTCATAATATAATTAGAGCTGATATAACAATAATAATGTAAGGGCATAAAAATAACAATAGTAGGCTTCAATGGGGCACATAATAAGGGGGTTGCATTAATAAGAATAAGGGGTTACACTAGTAGTATAAGGACCTAACATAAAGAAAAGGCCTAGAAAATAAGCATTGATGAGGTAGGGGATACTGAAATAGAGGATGCATCCACAGCTAAGAAAGAAAAAATTCAAGAGTAGGCAAAAGAAGAAATCAAGGTGAAATTGACTGAAAAGAGGCCTAATCAACCTGTCTTCCAAGTACAACTAGAGGACCCCAAACAAGATACCGGCAGTAGTTCTACTGAAGTGGAAATCTTGGGTTTTATGGGGGACACATCAATAATAGGTCCTAAATGGGACGAAGGGCATATGATAGAAGAAAGAAAGAAAAATCAGGGATGACATTTCATCATAGTTGGTATCCCACTTGGTACCATATCAGACCAGGACCTTGGCCGTGATGGACTTAGAAAGAAGCAAATTAAATTATCCCTATATCATCCCTCAGTGCACTCCTTCCCCTCTGGACCATAGTTCATAATGGTGGAATTTTCTTTAGACATGACCAGTGTCCCCTTGTAGTACAAGATTAATTTACATAAGTAGGTAGGGGAGATGTTATATAATGAGTTAAGCAATGGATCCTTGACTGTTAGTGAGGCCGAGAAGCTGCTAGAGAAAGCAACTACTAAGGTAAAACAGGAAAGAGTGAACTCGAGAGACCTTCATCTCCAAAATGAAAACTAAATAGAATTGATCATCAGGCTGGGACTGGATCCTAATGAAAAGGCCATTATGGATTTTATTATCAAGGGATCACATTCAAAAATACAATCATTGACAAAACAACTTAAAATGGTTATCATAGAGCATGTGCAAACCACGTAATTATCTCAAGTTGAAAATAAGAAGGAAATTATGGCCAAATATCTAATTCAAAGGAATCATGCGGTAGTAACCCTCAAAGTGTGGGTGACATAGATACAACAATAGATAGAGTCCCATCTTTGTGCCATGGTTGTAGCAGAAAACCCAAAAATTCCCATTGAGAAGCTAACCAGAGCTCTCATAGAACTGCAACTCTCCAAAAATGAGCGGAAGAAGGTTCAAATTGACTTGGAAAACACCAAACACATGCTAGAAAATAAGGAAAAACAACTCTAGTCCACTAAGAAAAAAGTAGACAAAATAAACAACAAATATCAGGCAGTGCAAGATGAGATGAAAGCGCTAAAGACCAAATTTAAGAGTAATATGGCCCTGATTGAAGCCAGATAGATAATATGGCTAGACATCATCTCAGAAATGAAAAAACTATGGGAACATCTGAAATTGGTTGCAAAGCAAAAGGTTGTGGTAAAAACATCGAGTTCTTTGTCATGGTAGCCAAACAAGAGAATGTTAAGAAGGATAGTGTTGCTGACAGAATTATAAAACTCTTAAATGAAAATTAGTTGATGAATTAAGGGCGATAGACATAATTAACAGGACTGGCAAAATCAGGTAAATCACCAAAGTGATTTGAAAGAAAGAAGCGAGGGATAGGGTTGAAGGATGTGTGGGTGAGCCGGCAAGGGAGGTTGCAACCTTTAACTCTAATTTTCACCAAAGGGTTAGAGTAGGCTTACCCCATTGTTGGGATTTCCATGGGCAACTACTACTGTGGGAGAAATATGAACAATTATTAAAAGAGGTCAAAAGCAAGGTTGATTCATCATGCGAGAAAATTGTCACTCTCGAGGGAAGCACCATAGTACACTATTTGCAAAGGGATTTCCAACTATTGTGGCTAGTAAAAACCTTGTTTGTTGATAAGCCAAACTACATGGATCTCACAAACCTAAGGATGTACTATAATACCCTTATTCATATTCCCATGTCAGACACAATTATATGGAAAATGTGTGACTAGCTGGTCAAACCACCACGAATCAGGGTGGTGGAACCCATACCTACTTCAAAGAATCAAGTGATCCGAATTTGAGGATCTCTCCTGATTTGAAAATCATAACATATCTCTGTCATTTTCGCAATTTTTGTATATTTTATTTTCAATAAGGTATCATGTTGTTATGTAATGACTAGAGAAGTTAGGCCTCCAGAACACTTGCACAACTAATTAGTTTAGCGAGTTGCACACTAGAAGATATTTTTGTAACTTTTTTTCTCATGGATCTCCCTATAAGAGGGAAGAGGGAACTCATTTGAAGGGTTTGGTTTTCTATTCAAGATACCACTAGTTCTACAAATTTTGGCAAGTTCCCGAGACATAAAAACATGTGTGTTTTTCTAAAAGTATAATGAAGAGGTATCTGGTGATTCCAAGTATTGTTATGTGGAGTACGTGTTCTTACCTATGTGTATCATTTGCATATGTGTTTATTTCCTCATATAAATCACGTAGTTGTAGCTGCTAAAAATAAATCTTATATGTCATATTTATCTATATCATGTTTTGGTAGATGGTACATGTAGATATAAGATTGAAAACCTTAATTTCTTCTCCATGGTTTCTAATCCCTTTCTCTTTATTTATACATTACTCTGTTGAAGTCAAATTCATATGATTCTATTGATTAGCCCTCTACACCATCCTTCCTTCTTTATTTCTTCACTCACTTATACTATAACAACTTAGAAAGCTCCACTACCTATGTGTAAGCCACCATGGCTAAACGTTACTACTTTCGAACAATATAATATCAATATGTGTGTAATGTGTTTGGTCTCTGAGTGTTATTACTGAGGAAATCTAAAATTCTCTAATGTTTTTAAACCTTTGAGTGATAAAGATTTATCTAAAAGGAATTTAAGACGTCTTAGGAACTGACCCCTATTATTAACATGGGGGTTGTCTCTAAGAACCAAAATATCTTTTTGCTCCATTGTCGGAGATTGTATTTGAATATATTTCCCTGAGTACGATTTTGAACATTCCTTTCGTATAGTGAGAAAAGGAAGTAAGGGTTGATGTCTCTCACTCTAGAAACTTCATTGTAAAATTTTTAGGTTGGTCATATTTCCTTTTAGGAGACCTCATACTCATTCAGATGCCTCACAGCAAAAAACTCCTCTTGTATTTGACCCAAAAATAATTCTCTCCAGGATAATTTGGAGAGAAAGAACTCCAAGAACTCTAGACCCTATAGTCTTTACCTCAAAAGCTATGACTTCCAGCTCTTAGAGACTTGAGATAAAATACCCTAAAACTTTTTCCAGAGTTTTGGATTTATTAGAAGAACGTTTCTCTCCACTTAGCTCTTCCCTCTCAAAGCTTAATTATAAAGATCCATCTATTAGTTACGGACCTAAGGTTGTATTCCCAACCTTCCAACAATTTTAATACATCAAAGATATTCTTATTACCATTCCATCTCAAACTCCCACTAATATCTCGCACCACATCTCGTATAGTATAGCTCACTCAATTCCTCAATCAGGCCCTGTTGCAAATATTTTCCAACCTGCATTGCAAAATGTGGTTGTCCCTATATTTTGGCTTAAAATATATGCCGCACTTAACCTATCGTAGCATATGAATGGAATTCCTCAAGATTATCTTAATCTCCTACCTAGATTCACTAGGAAGATGATATTTCAACCCAAAAAAATATTGAGGTCTTCTTTGCATTCGCTGAAAACTTGAATGTAGAGCACCTGGATCTAGTTTTGAGATTATTTGTTCAATTCTTATATGGGGAGTCTAGAAAGTGGTTTAATACATTACCAAATGTCTCAATTAATACTTGGGAATTAATACTTGGGAGTAATTGGAGAACATTTTCATGAACAAATGGGGAGAGAAGAAGGACCATGGGTATTTCCTCACTAAGTTCAATGAAATAAAGAAAATACAAAATGAGGATGTCATAAAAATCATAAAAATATTTAATAAGTTATACAACATCCTGCCTATGGAGATTAAACCCCCATAGGAAACAACTAAGTTGGTCATTTCTAGAGCGTTTGAGCCATATTTCAGGTTTACCCTCAGAGAGAGGAAATCTTGCATGCTACACTAGATCCAGACCAATGCTCTGAAGGTAGAATCAAAATTTGCATCCATTGGAAAGTGGAAAGGAGAGGGAGATCATGGTGATATGAGAAGGGGAAAAAAGAGGTTATCTCCTCTGGCCAAGCAAAGGATGCCCAAGAACAAAAGCTAGATGAAATGAACAAGTTGATTATGAACCTTTCAAATAAACTCATGAAGCTAGAGTTAGGTAACAAAAATCCTCCTTGACAAATTCAACAAGGGCCTAAAAAAACCTCAATCCCCAGTATAGGAGACCCCCTTTGCAACTTTTACAAAGAGAAAGGAAGGACCAACTAGACTAAGTTCAACATCCCCTGTATCTAGAGGATGATCCTGAAGAAAACATTAAAGTTGCTATCGAAGTATAGGAAAACCAATACTAAACTCTCTCAAAAGAAGAAAATGAAATAGAACCACAACAAGGGGAGGAGTATGATCACAACATTTCTTTGAATGAAGAAGAAATAGATGCTTATTGTAGAAAGTTTTTCGATTTTATGCAAGGCCAATTGCATAGGAAATATGATTTGAGGTCCTGAAAAAGATCTAAGATGTAGGATCAAAATGAAGAAACTGCTTAACTCTCTTCCCCAAAACCAACTGATAAAGGGAAGAAACCTATTAACCTTGTTCCACCAACTAGGGAACAAGTCTCCCACCCCACCAATTCCCATTATGAAGCCCCAAATGTAGATAAAAAACTAGTGAAAACAAAGTCAATACATCAATAAAGTAACAAGCCAATTGAGTCGGTTAAAGTTGATAAGAATCCTTCTATTTTCAGCCTACAAAAAGAGTTAGAAAAGGTCAAGATATCTATTCCCTTGACTGAATTATTGAAACAACCCATTAATAAAAAACAAGTTTCATTTCATGGACATATCTCTGACTGTCTCATCTCAAGATAGCCTTAACTTACAGGAGGAAAGTATTGTAGTCATGTTTGGTCTTCATGTGCAGGAGAAGGACTCTTCCACTCCTCCATTCTCTGTCACCCTAGTGATCCATGATTTATTGTTGCATAATTGCATGCTTGATTCAGGAGACTCTCATAATCTCATGCCTATGTTTGTTATGGAACAAGTAGGTCTCTAAATAACTAAACCATATAAGGAATTGTATTCCTTTGACTCCAAAAGAGTCAAGTTCTTGGGAATGATCAAAGGCCTAGTTGTCAATATAGTCGAAATTCATGTAAAGAGTATGGTGATGGATATTGTGGTAGCAGATATTCCTACAAGATTTGGTATGCTCCTATCCAAATCCAGGGGAATGAAGCTTGGAGGTTCTATCAAAATTAGACCTCATATATGCTACTATTCTAGTCTTTGGTGGAGAATAACGTAGATTGTACACAGAATGAAAATTTGTGAAAATTGTCACACGAGAAAATAATTCCAAAAATTTTCCAATAAATGGTCTAGAAAAAGACATATCATGCTTTTTGTTAGAAATGAATGATAAAGTTATAGAGAATGCCCAAGTGGATATCTCCTTACAGGTTGATTTGCAACAAAAAAAAGTTTGTTGTCTCTAGAAGTTCTACTTTGATGGAGCCTACTCCAAGGAAGGAAATGGAGCAAGAATATTATTGAAATCCCTTGAGGGAAACCTCATCCCTCTTTCATAAAAATTGGAATTTGAAGCTACAAATAACATTGCTGAGTATGAGGCATTGGTGTTGGGTATACAAGTTGCCAGAGATTTAAAAATTGAATGCTTTATGGTATTTGGACATTCATAAATGATTGTGAAACAAATCAAAAACTAGTACCAAACCAAGCATCGTAGGTTGGAATCTTATAGAAATTATGTGTGGGATCTAGTTGAAAATTTATTTCTAGATTTTAATAATCAATTCTTTCATAGGGATCAAAACAAATTAATAGATTATTTGGCTACAACAACCAATACTTTCATAGCCTCCCAAAATCCCCTGCTCAGATATGAAGTTGAAGTTAGGAATAGACCTTCAGTGCCTGATAATATTAAGTATTGACAAGTATCAAAGATGAAGAGCAGATTAAAATATTCTCGGAAGTGATAGGGGAGTTTTCTCATGCTATTATAGAGCAAGAAGATGAAGGCGTTGAATAATTGGAAACAACTAAGTAGCAAGTGTGTTGGGATGATTATGTAGCTAGGAAGAAAATTCTTGAGCTAAAGCGGAACATAATCCCAGAGGGATTAGTCCCATTGGATAGATTGTTCAATGCTAATGATGTTTCAAAATAGAAAAGGAGGAGTATGAGAAGGACACAAAGGACTATAATATTGGTATGATTAACAACCAAAACTAATTAAGATGGATAAATGGATTCCAGGGGATACAACAAGAAGTACCTTGACCTTTTCACAAGATATGCTGATATTTTTTCCTGGTATTACGATGATTTGAAAATTTATGATATCAACATTATTTAACATAAGATCCCTTTCAACTTTGAAATTAAACCCCCATAAGAAAAACCTAAGGCATATCAACCTCTGCTTCTCCCTTTGATAGAGAGGGAAATCAAGAAAATGCTTCAGGCTAAAATGATTGTACCTTTGAGATATTCAGACTAGGTGGCTAATTTGGTTCCTGTCGGAAAGAAGAATGGAGAGATTCAATTTTTTGTGGATTTGAAAACTCTAAATAGGGCCTCCCTGAAGGATAATTACCCCATGCCCAAGATGGACGATATTTTGGAAAAGGTGGTCGGATAATCAAGTTTTCCCATTATTTATGGGTTCTCTTTGTTTAAAAAAATCATTATGCTTCCTGAATATAAGAAGAAGACAACATTCACCACACCTTGGGGAACATTCATCTATGCCTAAATGCCTTTCAGTCTCGTGACTATTGGAGCTACTTTCTAAATAACCATGGATATAGAATTTGTTGGGGAGAAAGATAAGTTTGTGGTGATTTACTTAGATGACATAATTGTGTTATCAAAGTCTAATGAGGAGAATTTGCATCATTTACAACACACAGTTGAGAAATGTAGAAAATATGGATTGTCCTTGAATCCAAAGAAATCACAATTTTCCCTCAACAAGGGAAAGCTCTTAGGACATATAGTCTCAAAGGAAGGAGTGAGAATTGACCCCAAGAGGGTAGAATTGATTAGTACCATCCTTTTGCCAAGGAATAAAAAGGAGATACAAGTCTTCCTCAAGAGGATAAAATTTCTAAGGAGATTTTTGCCTAATTATCCTAAGATCATAAAAGAGATCACTTATATGTTAAGAAAGAAAAAAGAAGTCAAATGGACTGCGAAGGCCAAATAATATTTTTTTGGAATCAATAAAGTCTTTGGAGGAGATCTATACTTAGTCAACCCTGATTATAAGAAGCCATTCCTTATCTTATCGTTTGCACCCCCCAACACAGCTACATCAATTTTACTGCAAAAAAATGAAGGGAAGGAACGATCAGTGGCATTTTTTAGCCAAGTATTGAGGGATGCAGAGTTGAAGTATAATATCTTGGAAAAACAAGCCTATGTGTTGGTTGAGGTCGTGAAATCCTTCATGACTTATGTTCTACAGTAAAAAATTATTGGTTATGTCTCTACAACAGCCATAAAGGATATTCTTATGCAAGGAGACAATGAAGGAAAAAGGAGCAAATGGATAGCAAAAATCCAAAATTATGATATGAATATCAAGCAAACCAAATTGATAATGGGGTAGGGTTTGGCTAAGATTTTATTAGAGGAAAACTGTCAAGTGATGGAGATAAATTTGTTGGCATAGATTTCAGGTCCAAATATAGCAGGTGGGCAGAATCAGGTGGGAGAGTAAGATAACATAATTTCTTATGAATAGATTTTCTTGGAGTTGTAAAAAAGTATTGTCCACTACTTGATGCTTCTTGGATTCCTAGATGGCTTGGAAAAAGTTAAATACAGGGATTTGAGGATGAAAGCTCAGAAGCATATAATCACAAATGGACAAATTTATTTTAAGGACCCTTGTGGTGTATTGTTCTTATGCCTAACTGAAGATGAACAAAAGATATTATTAATGAATACCATGGTTATTCTTGTTGAGGCCATTACAACTGGAAGGTTACAACTCATGAAATTATGAAGGTTGATTTTTACTGGCCTAGCTTATTTTTTGATGTCTATCGGCTGGTTAAGGGATGCACAAAATGTCAAATGTTTTCCGAAAGAAAACTATAGCTCCATTTCCTTTGATTCCATTTTTTGTGGAATAACCTTTTAGGAAATTGGGATTGGATTTTATAGGAGAAATTCGCTCACCTTCGAGTGGGCAACACAAATGGATTTTGACAACCACTGACTACTTCAAAAATTGGGTTGAATCCATTCCTACCCATGTTGCAACAGATTCATTGGTCATGAAGTTCATGGGATAAAAAATAAAAAAAATCCACATTTGGATGTCCAAAAATGGTAGTGGCAAATAATGCCCACGCATTCAATTCTGGGAGACTTGTTGATTTCTATCAGATGTATGATGTTATTCTCGGTCAGTCCACCACTTATTATCCTCAAGGAAATGAGCTGGCTAAGTCATCAAAGAAGACATTAGTCAGAATCTTAAATAAAATCATTGCAGAAAACAAGAAGAACTAGGATTCCTAGCTCAAATTTACTCTCTAGGAAAATAGAGTCACAACAAAAAGGTAAACTAGAAAATCACCATTTGAGCTAGTATATGGCACTGCCGCACTATTCCACAGTCAACTAGGTAGAATTGTGGCTAAATTAATTCAAGACGCATAGGAAAAGCCAAATCCACTCACTCGCAGGACAACCAGTTGGTTCAATTACAGAAGACTAGGGAACAGGTGAGTCATAATTTGCTCAAATATCAGGATAAAATGAAGGCCATATTTGATAGAATGGCTAAGGACAGAGTTTTCTAGTTGGGGTACCTTATGCTCAGGGGGGATGTAAGAAGGGAAGACAAGGGAAAACATGGAAAATTTGACCTCTTGTGGTTTGGATCATTCAAGATAGCAAATACCAAAGGCAACAATACATTCCTACTAGAAAATCTAGATGGTGAAGTGCTCGAGATGTCTATCAATGGGAAATACCTCAAGTATTACTTTCAAGAATAAGATCAGGTACCCACTTCCATTCTAAATACCAACACGTCATTGTAGATACTGGTGCGTTTGTTTCATTTTCAATTTTTAATGTATATTTTTTACTCCATGCACAACTGTAACACCCTCCTCCCACATTTACACAAGAAACTGACCAACCGAGGTAAAAATGCGATGAGAGGCTACTATGATATGATTCGAACTCCTAAGTCACATTATGGAAATGGAATCGACAAAAACACACCATAAAAACATTCAACATCAACATTAGGACCCTCAAGAACCAATCCAACATTTATGCCAACCAACACCTGGGTCCCATTGAGATTCTGGACACCTTGACCTTTGGACACTCTCATGCTATGGGTATGCCAGCGACCAAGGACCTCTAGGTTCTCTCACAATCCTGCAAGCCAGTGTCCAGGGACTCTTTTGTTAGTGTTGTTCCATTGTCCCCAGGATTTGAGTAACTTTTTCTGGCCCAAAGCACGGGTCACTTCCTAGAACTGAATCACATCTCCAAATTAGTAAAATAATGAGGAAATGATAGTATAAATGCAATCACTTGAATGAGACCTTGACTAGAACCCTACTAGCCATGACATGAATTTCGTCAAACATATAACGAGTGTGTAATCTACATGTGTAAATAACAGATTCGAGCATAGGGGTCTCATACTTAGCTAAGAATCGATGAGCAACATTGATGCCTCAACACATCAACTGCCATTTCATCCATTAGGTCATATACACATTGTCCATTCATTTCCAAATAAAAAACAAATGAGAGCCATACATAGCTATTGTCATCAAACATATTCATAACTAGCATAATAGAAGCATAAATGCCAATGAAATCAAAGCCATATAAACAACATATAACTAGTATAATACTCATAGAATTACAAGGAGAAATGATGATGCAAAATCCAAACCCATGATGGGACTTCCATGTTCCACCCGACCATAGAATGGCTGAGTCAAATCTCTCTTCAGCCCTTCAGCCCCATGCCATTTCCAAGAATGCATGTGGGATATCGTAGAACACATCAATCCAAAACGATATAGGGCTTCTAGAGGCCAACCGCCTCAACCCATCAAATATTGATTCCACCTCATGGTCAGACATCACAAAACCATAGTTAGATCGGTCTCTATCCCAACCATCCAAGGCTCCAGAGTGATTGTTCGAACTGAGCCTCCATGAATAGTAACTCAACCCACAGTTGCCACCGGGCTCCAAAGCATTTTTCCAACCAAGGCTCCAGGACTAGTAACTCAACCCACCAAGGGATCCAGAGTGTTTCTCCAAAAAAGGCTCTAGGAACTAATAACCCAATGCAAGCTAAAGAAACATGAGAACCAACTAAAAGAAAACAAGGAAATAAACCCACAATCTCCATGGTTATCCAGGAAATGGAAATGCTATGAAATCCACTGTCAATGCAGGAAATCCTCCATGCCAGTGATAGATCATGACCAAAAATCCACATGCATATTCCATGCATTCCAAAACTAGTGGGGAAAAAATATGTGCAACTCGATACCTGCAAGCAAATCCTGTTGTAACTGTTGATCCCGATGTCCTTTTATGCTTTCCTAGTCTTCCTTTTCCTTCTTGCTCCAAAACTCCAAGTATGCCACACCATTCAAGAGTGCTCCAAGAAAAATCTAAGTCTCCAATAATATGAGAGAGAGAGAGAGAGAATAATGAGAGAGCTCCAAAACTAAACTGGTAAAAGGATACCAACTGATCCTTAGAATCCTTTTTATGAATGAGTCCTATTTTTTCTTCATTTTCCATTATTTTCCTTCATTTTCCTCCTTACAGGCAACCTATAACCTTTCACCTCCCTTTTCTCCTAATTTCCACTATTTTCATAAATAAATGTGTCAAAAATGCCATTTTGCCTTTCCAAAGCCTTAGCCATTTCCTTTGCCAATTTCCTTGGCCATTAATAACCAAATGAACACCCACACTAGGATGTATTGCCCATCATTCACCTTGGAATAAGTGTCCCATCAACCGTGGTTATTATTTTTTCCTTTATTAACTTCTATTACATGGACTTTTCACCAGGGTTGTTATAACAACAAAGGCTACTAGTATGTAGGTTCTCAGTGCCTTTCTAGAAAGACATTATCCCCAATTGGTGTACTCTCATTTTTATTTTCCTAAGTATTACATCCTAGAGAAGTGCGGTGTAGAACATAGCATATATTGGACTTGCTTTCAGAAAAATGGATGATCACATAAAAGTCAAAAACCTAAAACCCTAAAATATCACTTCTCCTCATGAAACTAATTAAAAAAGGCTTCGGGGACCAATAAATTCATTAATTGTTGGAACTTGGGGCGTTTATTGACAGGGCCCCATAATGGAGAATGGAGGTCCAAACCCTGAAACTGCAAATCCCTGTAACACTTTTCTAACTTAACCCTCAAAGATTTCTGGGGATTGAAACATTCACAATCATGTATAGGGGATTTTCTCTTTCAACATATAGATGGAATAGTTATTGAGCAAATATGACATTAATAACTACTCATTGGAAGTTGGAAACATGGCAGGAAATTTGAGATTTTTCAAGATCATGAAGGACCAAGATATAAACGACATTTGGACCAATCACAAATCAACACGTGGTTGGGTGAATGTCAATATGATTTCATCCTAGTGGTAGACCCTGGAGGATCAAGAACCCCATTTAAAGGGAGCCATACTTCCAGGATTTAAGGGGCCAGGGTTCTTGAGCTACCAGGTTACAACTCAACGATGGAAAACACCACTTCCAGCAAGGGATATCTCACAAATAGCAGTGAATTTTCCAGATTTCATAGTTATCAACGACTAAAGAGCGTACATTTATTAAAAGGATCACCACTAATCAAAAAGTAATATCACTCAAAAGAGAGTTTCGACAGGTAGAAAAGTGTGGCCGTTAAGCCAATGTTGCCCCCCGAAAGGTCATAAGTCAACAAGGAAATATTTGCAGATCAATGGTCACTATTAATTCGGGGGGCATGATTCTTCACTCCATCACCACCTAGGCACCCCATCGGGAATATTAAAAGAGGCCACCACCTGTCAAGTCGGCGTACGAACCATGTCAGCAATGAGAATAGTTATCAATCAATCGTGGAAATAAATAATGTCAAGTGAGCACAAAAATAAATTGATGTATCTCCTTTTCACCCTTATCCTTCACCCAATCCAATTCTACCATATGTCTCCCTCACACCATGTCATTATGTTTCCCACCTAAAATCCCCATGAAATAACCATTGTTTCCATCACGTCGACCATTGTAGTTAAAAAAAAAAACCTTTTCATTTAGAATGCCCTCGTGCACAAGCCACTCCATCTGTTAGCACCTAGAGTTGCAAGTTATCCCTGGCTAGCAACCCATAGTGTAAGATCTTTGTTGCACCATTAGATTCCAAGTTCCTCTACTCACTAGGTAATTCTTAGGTACCATGTTCTTGTATAATTGGAAACCATGGTCAAATTAAAAAAGGGCTCGTCAAAAATATCTAAGAAACAACAACCAAAACCCTCGGGCCACTCTGAACCCCTCACGGACACCGAAGGGGAAATTCATGACCCGTTCTACCTTGTAAATATATGTGACATCCATTTCAACTTTGATGGTCATTATCTAAATAAAGAAGACCCCTTTTCTGTTATTGATTCTAGGTTGTACCACCTCACCACCCCCATGATGTACCATTTCCCGGAATTCATATTCTGGCTAATGGCCACATTTGTGAAGGAGAAATTTCTTTGTATTTCCTCCACCAGGGAGAAAATTCTGGAGTTCACCCCTTAATTAATTCATGACGCCTTCCTTTATCCAAAAACCCCAAAGCTGAAAAAATTTACAGAGGCTACACTCTCATATGACTACCTCGTGCTCTCAGCTGGAGAGAAACAAGTGTTTCACTAGTTAATTCTGGCTACCAATGCCCAATTGGATGCTGAATAAAAAACCATTCCCATTGCCCTATTTTCATAATTTTTGCAACCTATCCCCTTCGTTATCCTATGGATAATCGGGGATGATGATACAACAAACAGCTACAAAGAATCCTTAGGGATTTTACATAAAATGATGAAGTCAGATGTTACCCTTGATATACCCTCTTTCCTTGTTGAAGCCATCAAATTCCAATGTGAACAATTTCACCATGCCTCCTCCTTTAGTTATTACTCTATACTTGTTTATTCGTTCCTTTATACTCATAGGGAATAATTGAGTACCTATGCTTCAACATTGTGGACTCCCATAAACAAAGGAAATGTGTGGTTGATTGGTTCAATTCCTTGAAGAAAAATCCTAAGAATGAAGGGTTTACTTATTTTGTCTCTACTTTCATGGCCACTTCTTACAAAATTATCAATGGAGTTTCCCCTCCTAGAATCTTACCCCAGAAGAAAATGATCCTTCCACTCAACAAATATACTAGGGTGGATGACTGTTATTTGTTCGAAGATTATACTGAAATCCAAGTATATGGATCTAAATTTCCTCCCTATCAATTGCCCACATTTATGCCCATGCCAATTTTTTCTTTGGAATTCATCAGGAAAATCTTAAATATAGACTAGATCCATTTTTTCCCAGGAGAAAAAGGGTTTATGTTTAAGATTTCCATGATGGTGGGCCCATTCCTTGTGAACTCTAGGCAGATGTTCCAGCAAGTGGAAATTATGTTGAAGGATTTAAATTTTGAACTTGGATAAGTATGGCATTATGATCCTCATGGGATTATTTATAATAAGAGAAAGGACATCAATGCTTCTCCTTATGAACATGATTCTAGGCTAGAATTAGAATGGAAGGCTAACTCTAATTCATGGTCTATCAACCAAGCACTAAAGAAAAGACTCAGAAAAGAAGCATTAATGAGGAAGGGGATGTTGAAATGAAGGATGCATCCTCAGCTAAGAAATAAAAAATTTAGGAGCAGGAAAAAGAAGAAACCAAAGTGAAATTGACTAAAAAGAGGTTGAATCATCTTGGCTTCGAGGTAAAGCTAGAGGACCCTCAACAAGCTACCACCTCTAGTTCTATTGAAGTGGTAATCCTAGGTTATGTTGGGCACACATCAGTAGTAGGTCCTAAATGGGAGGAAGGTAAGTTAATAGAAGAAAGAAACAAAACTTTCAGGGATGACATCTCATCACTTCCAGCATCCCACTTGGTACCATATCAAACCAGGCTCTTGTCCACGATGGACCTTAAAAGAAGCAAAATTAAATTCTCCCTATAGTATCCCTCATTGCATTCCCTCCCCTCTGCACCTTAGTTCAAAATGGTGGACTTGTATTTATACATGACCAATGTCCCTTTGTAGGACAAGATCAATTTACATAAGGAGGCAGGGGAGGTGTTATATAGTGAGTTAAGAAAGGGAGATTTAACTGTTAGCAAGGTCAAGAAGCTACTAGATAAAGTAGCTACTAAGGTAAAAGAGGAAAGAGAAAACCCAATATCCCTTCATCTCTAAAATTAAAACTAGAAAGAACTAATCATCAAGTTTGGAGTGGATCCTAATGACAACACCATTGTAGAGGCTATTATCAAGTGCTCACATTCAAAAATACAATCGCTGAGATAAAAACTTAAAATTCCTATTGTGGAGCATTGCAGACTAGGGAATTATCTCAAGTTAAAAATGAGAAGGATATTCTAGCTAGAGAAATAATTTAGAGGAATGATGAGGTAGTAACCCTAAAAGTGTAGGTGACATAGCTACACCAATAGATAGAGACCCATGTTTGTGTCATGGTTGTACCAGAAAACCCGCAAAATACCACTGAGCAGCTAACCAGAGCTCTCACAGAACTACAGTTGTCAGAAAACAAGCGGAAGAAGGTTCAAATCGACTTAGACAACACCAAAAATACACTGGAAAAAAAAAACTCTAGTCCACTCAGCAAAATGTAGATCAAATAAACAACAAATAACAAGAAGCACAAGATGAGATCAAAGCATTGAAGAGAAAATTGAAGGGTAATATGGCCTTTATTGAATCCAAATAGATAATATGGTGATACATCATCTCCAAAATGGAAAACCTATGGGAAAATATGAAATTGGTTGCAGAGAAGAAGGATGCGGTAAAAACCATCGAGTTCTTTTTCTTGACAACCAAAGAGGAGAATGTTAAGAAGGCTAGTGTTACTAAGAGAATTATCAAACTCTTAAATGAAAAATTAGTTGATGGATTAAGGGTGATAGAAATCATTGACAAGATTTTCATAATCATGGAAATCACCAAAGTGATTCAAAATAAAGAAGAGAGGGATAGGGCTAAAGCATGTGTGGGTGAGATGACATGGGCAGTTGCAGCCTTCAACCCTAATTTTGACTAGAGCATTAGAGTAGGCATACCCAGTTGTTGGGTTTTCCAAGGGAAACTACTACCCTGGGAGCAATATGAACAATTATTACAATAGGCCAAAAGTAAGGTGGATTCCTCACACAAGAAAACTATCACTGTCAAGGGAAGTACCATAGTAAACTATTTGAAAAGGGATTTCCAACTGTTGTGGCTAGTAAAAACCTTGTTCATTGATAAGTCAAACTACATGTAGCTCACAAACCTGAGGATTTCCCATAGTACCCTTATTCATATTCCCATACCAGACCTAATTATATCGAAAAGGGTGACTAGTTGGTCAACCGACCGTGAATCAGGGTAGTGGAACCTAGACCTACTCTAAAGAATCAAGTGAGTCATATTTGAGGATCTCTCTTGATTTGAAAATAATAGCATATATCTTCCATTTTGGTAATTTGTACATATTTTATTTTCAATAAGGTATCAATTTGTTATGTAATGATGCGAGAAGTTAGGCCTCTAGCATGCTTGCACAACTAATTAGTTTAGCCATCTATCACGCTAGAAGATATTTTTCTAACTATTTTTGTCATGGCTCTCCCTATAAGATGGAAGGGGGAACTTATTTAAAGGGTTCAATTTTCTATTCAAGAGACCACTATTTCTGCAAATTTTGGCAAGTTTCTGAGATAAAAAAGTCATGTATTTTTTTTTTAATTCTAATGAAGAAGTTTGTGGTGATTCCAGGAATTGTTATGTGGGGTATGTGTTCTTCTCTCTATGTATCATTTTCATATGTGTTTCTTTCCTCTTAGAAATCATGTAATTATAGTTGTTGGAAATAAATAGTGTATGTTATATTTATCTATGTCATGTTTTGGCAGATGGTACCTATAAATATAAGATTGAAAGCGTTAATTTGTGCTCCATGGTTTCTAATCTCATTCTCTTTGTCTATACATTACTATGTTCAAGTTAAATGCATAGGATACTATTGATTATCCCTCTGCTCCAAGCTTCCTTCTTTATTTCTTCACTCACCTATACTACAACAACTTAGAAAGTTCCACTACCTGTTTGTAGGCCACCATGGCTAAACATTACTACTTTGGAACAATATATTGTTAATATGTGTGTAATGTGTTTGGTATCTGAGTGTGATTATTGAGCCTATTTCAAATTGTCTAATATTTTTAAACCTTTTAGTGATAAATATTTATGTAAAAGTAATTTAAGATTTTCTAGGCACTGGCCCCTGTTATCAACCAAAGCATTGTGTCTAGGAACCACAATAGACCCAAGAAAGAGATTGTTTGTGCATTATTATGTAGGTGGAATTCATGGAGGAGTGGTAGGATGTGCTAAAATTGTGCAAGATGTGAAGAAAAACCTAACTGAACAAATCGATACTCATAAGAACGAAAGATAATCCAACAAGTAAGGAAAAAATAAACACAAGATACACTCATGGGAAAAGAAAATATTATCAATTCAACACCAGTTCATTCCAATGATTCATGACATCTAAAACATGAAATATTTTTTAATTCAACACTAAAATTATTAATTTGTAATATGTAAAATTAAAATTATTAAAATATCATTATATTAATAATCATTTTAGTTAAATTTAAATATTTAGTGCATTCAAATATTTTATTAAAATTGATCAAAGTTGCAAGTCGGTGCCAAGGTTTCGTAGGTGGGTTTTTTCAAAGCTTACCTCAACTAGATCCTGAGGTAGTGTCTCCTCGCGGCTAGAGGACATAGTGACTAAAGGTAGAAATCAAGCATGGTAGTCCCATGGGTGTCTCCTCATAAGGGGCAGGGCCCTCCTCTTATAGGAATGTCATGAATAGCTTGAAGACCATTGTCAGTGGCGAGAATGGAGCTCTCACAGGAAAAAACGATGTAGTGAAATCACCAGTAATGGGGGTTCAATGGCAAGCTTGAGGGTGAGTGCACTGCCTTTCGAAAGCAACCAAAAACAAAAAATAAAAAATTGATTCCCATAAACTACCTAGAGAAAACTCACCAATTCTTGAAGGATCATGTCGTGATCTGTAAATTCATGGGCATTTGGCTTAAGGAACAGGATATTGTGCAATGGATCCAAGAAAAATGGAACCTGAAAGGATCAGTAGGGTTTTGTTTACAAGCTAAGGGATTATTATGGTCATCTTTGTAGATATAGAAGACCGAAAAGAGTGTTTGATAATGGTCCATACTTTATGAACAATGCAGTATTATTTATCTGGTATTAGGAATAGTGTTATAACCTAGAAAAGGAAGAATTTTTGGCAACCCCGGTGTGGGTTAGACTCTTCTACTTGCCACAAGATTTCTGGGAGCTAGGCATTCTCGAAGGTGTATGGAATTCGATTGGATATTTTGTGAAGATATCATAAATCAAAAAAAGGAGAAGACATGCAACCTATGCTTGGATCTATGTTCACATGAGCATTTCTCAACCTATACCTGAGTTAATAGATCTTGAATTCCATGACACAATTTGGAAGAAGCCCATCAATTATGAGCATCTTCCATTCAAATGTCGTCGTTCCCATGAATACAACAACACTTTCAAATATTTCCCACTTACAATAGCTGAGGAACAAAATAATACGACAACTAAGGATGAAGAAGGGTTCGAACTGGTAAGTATAAGAAGAGGAAGAAATTCTCGGAACCAACAGCCCAAAAAAAGCAACTGCACAATCCAACCTTCGAACGACTATAGGCATAGCTCCAAAGAAGTTGGAAAAAAATATAGATGAAAACCCTTTTTGGGGATTTGGATAAAACAAGAGATGCAAAAAACAAGGTGTGGGAGTTGGCATTACACGTCATGGAAGTGGAAAAAGAAAAGAAAAAAGACACATAAAGACCAATGCCCAAGAGGAAAACACCTGAGGATTTGGATGAGGATTGTAGGCTTAAGGAAGTTCTCACACACACCAATAACGTTCTATAGGTAGAAGAGAAGAATAAAAAACTAGGAACGAACGAGAAAAACATGTTGGAATGATTTCCAGTATGGATAAAGGAAGGTGTTAAAGATATTCCCTCCAACTAGTTGATCCACTTTCAAAAAAAATTTGGTCAATGGTGTGCTCACCTGGAAAAATAGGAAGGGGATTTTTGGCTCTAGAACCCTATGAAAGCAGGGGGAAATAAAAATCTATCTTAACTGAACCAACATATTATTGAAAAAAAAAAGGAAGAAAGTTGACAAGTGAAGCCATAAGGGAAGCAAGATTTTTTTTTATGAAATTTGGTCAAATGAGTTCGTTAACGGATAATTTCCCCAAAATCCTCCATATTATTGTATGGAAATTGTATCATGGAATGTTAAGGGCTTAAATAGTAAACTTACACTTCATTATTTGAAAATAAAAATCAATAAGGTGAAACTCGATGTCATGATCCTACAAGAGACTAAAATGGAAAGTGGAAAAATGACAGAGGTGCTTCAAAAGTGTTGGAAAGGAAGTGAAGCCATGAGTATAGATTCGAAAGGGAAAACAAGAGGTATTGATATTATCTAGTATCCCTAACAAATTATATTTCAAGTCAAGGTAGGAGCTCCACACAGCCTATTGGGAAAGTTCAAATGCATCAGATCGGAAGATTGGATTAGTTTAATGGTCGTATATGGTCCTCCAATCCCAAACCTCAAAGCACAATTCCTAAAAGAGCTACATGTAATATGAGACTCTATATGGGATGATGCATGGATCATGGAGGGGGATTTAAATATGATCCAAAATATGGAAGAGAAAAAAGAAGGTGTTCAACGTGCAGATCCTATTTCAAGTATGTTTAATTATGCAATCATAAATTTGACTCACAAATATGGAGACCAGAAATGGAATATTCACATGGAACAACGAGAGGGGAGGAAAATACCAAATAGCCAGTAGGATTAAAATATTCATGATCTCAGAAGACTTAATTACTTGGGATCACTTTATGTAAGTGGTAATCCTTTTGATGCATGGATTTGATCACTAGCCTATTCGATTGGACATAGATATGAAGCAATCCCCAAAGAATAAACCTTTCAGTTTCAAAAGCTTTTGGCTCATGCCCCTAAGGTTTATGGACAAACTGGAATATTCGTGGAAGGAAATAAAGGTGCAAGAGGGGAATAAGATGAAAACCTTCCAATGTAAGCTAAAGGAACTAAAGTTCAAAATTAAAACTTGGAACAAAGAAGAGTGTGACAATGTCTTCATATTGAAGAAAACGTTGGAAGAGAAAATGGAACCAATCCAAATCCAAATCATAAAGGAAGGCCACTTAGAAGCCCTATTAGAGGTGGAAGGAAGACTTGGACATGACATATAAGAGCGTCTTCAACAAGAAGAGGTGTTATGGAGACAAAAGTCATGTATTTAATGGATGTGTGAGGGAGAAATAAATTCTAGATTCTTTCATCGATCTATGATCAACCACAGACAAAATAACATGATTGTTTCTCTTAACTCTAAGGAGGAAATTAGGCTGGAAAATCACTAGGATATGGCTTAAGAGTTTATTTCTCACTTATCCAATCTCATGTTTGAAGGAATCCATCATTGATCAGTGACCATTGATCATATTACTAGTAACATCTCTTGTTTGATCTCAAATAAGCAGAATGTTGTGTTGATGAATAGAATATCATTTAAGGAGGTAGAATCTATAGTAAAGGAAATTCCCACTAATAAATCACTAGGTCGGTATGGGTTTACTTTTGAGTTTTTCAAGGCTTTTTGTCACTTCCTTGGAATGGATATAGTGTACTTGGTGGAGGAGTCTCACAGTTTGAAGAAAATATGGTCTACTTTGAATGCGAAGTATATCACTTTGATCCAAAAGACAAATCCAAATAGTGGTCTAAGTGGATATCATCCTATCACACTTTGAAATGTGATCTATTTAATCCTTTCTTCAATTATAGTTCACATATTGAATCCCATCTTGCACCAGATTATCAACCCTAAGAATTACAACTTTGTGGAGCGTAGTTAAATCCATGACGGAATAATTTCAACCCACGAAATCATCCACTCTTTTAGAAGAAATAAACAACTAGGAACACTGGTCAAAATGGATCTATCCAAAGCTTATGACCACCTAAGCTGGAAGTTTATCTCAAGCATTTTCAATTATTTTGGATTCGTGGAACACTGGATCAGTAGGATTCGATCACTTATATGCAGACTTTTTTTCTCTATTCTCCTCAATGGATCCCCCATGAGTACCTTTCGGTCATCCAAGGGGTTGCATCAGGGTGATCCCATTTCTCCTTTCTTGTTTATTATAGTAGCTAGGGTGTTGGGTTGTCTCATCAATGGGGCATCGTGCACTAGACAAATTAAAGGCATGAAAGCTCCAGGTTCTAATCTCTCAAGGACTCACCAACAGTTTGTTGATGACAAATTTTTATATGGACATACATTAGTATGTGAAGCCAATGCCCTAGGAGGTATCTTAGAAAAATTTCAAGAATCTTAACATAGGATCATTAATAATAAAAAATAAAATCTATATTTTATTAATAGTCCCAACCCAATTCAACACCACCTAGCTCGTATTATTTGGTTTTATATAGATACGCACCCAACGAAATATCTAGGGGTTCCCCTTATGGAAAATCCCCTGAGAACTACATGCTAGAGGGAAATCTACAGTAAGTTCATGAAGAAACCATCAAAATGGACATTTCAGGTGCTGAATAGAGCAAGTAGGAGCACTTTACTAAAGGTGATTCTCTAGGTGATTTGCATATACCAATTTCCAACATCCTAGACGCAAAAGTATCTATCATGAGATAGTCACCATTTATTGTAAACTTATATGGCAAGGATCCCATGTAGAAAAGAAGTAGGCGTTGGTAGCATGGGACAAACTGTGCCTCCAAAAAACTTATGGGGGCTTGGGTTTGAGCGATCCATAGTTTCTCAACAACTTCATGGGGCAAAAATGATGGTGGTGATGGATTCAGGGTAGTAATAAACTATGGAAACATATCTAGACTAAGAATTATGGTCAAGGTTAGAACCCAACAAAGATTCTGAGGTCAGAAAAGTTACTAATGAGATTGATGTTATGGAATCTTTCCTGACAGAACAATTATCTCATCATAGAGAACTTCTTCTGGGAAATTCAAGCTAATACATATGCATATTTCTATTAGTACTCATGACAACAACTCCCATGTATCGACATTAAAAATGATTTGTTGGAAATAAAAGTAGCACTAAGCTATCAAAATACAACTATAATAGTCAATTACTAGAGATAAATCAACCCTCGAGATGAACGACGAATTTTGAAATATGAAGTGGATTGGAAAGTAGATTAAACCCCTGAGAACTTGTCAACCTTTAAAAAAATCCTACAGGATCGACGAGTCCATCTCTCCTCCTCCTTGGAAAAACTATGATGGAAATATTATAAGCTATGCTCCTTTTATGTCAAGGAGCCCTATCATATCTTGGCGAATCATATTTCCACGCCTCAAGAGAAAATCTGGAAAAAAAGTTTGGGAGTCGAAACTTTGGCCAAAAGTCTCACACTTCTTATGGTTAGCTGGTCACAACCAAGTTTTAACATGGGACCGGTTGCTCAAAAAGGGGTATGTTGGTCCACCAAGGTTCCCACCCTATAGAATGAGGGATTAAAGGACTAATCACCTATTAAATACATCTATGGAAGTTAATCTCCTATGAACATAAGTGAAAAACACCTTTTTCCACTTGGATTTCTTGCAAGAAAACTTGGTTAGCACTATCGATGGAGGATGGTTCTCTTCAAAAATCAAATTATTAACAGAGCCTAGATGCTAGTGTTAGGATTCCCCCTATGGAACATTTGGAAAGGTCCTAACAAAACTATTTTTAAATATAAAGAAATATCTATGTAAGAAATATGGAAAAGAACCAAAGATAACATTTGTGAGGCCATATTGGCAGATAGGTGGAAGAACAAAGAATGGAAAGAAAACCAGGAGGAAGATGCGATCCTCCACCAATTGAACCTTTCTTCAAAAATGATGATCCAACAGTCCCCATCCAAAATGGATTCCCAAGTTAATTCCCCCTCCATTTTTATACCCCCTGGATAGTTTTGTCAATATCAGCTTTGATGGGGCCTCTAAAGGAAACCCCGGGCTGAAGAGATATGGTGGAATCCTTAGAGAATTTGAAGGTAACACTTTGGGCATTTTTGCAGGGTAATGTGGATCTACGACAAATAATGTAGTAGAGCTAATTTTTTTTGAAAAAGGGCTCCTCCCGACTTAGAAGCTCATATTTCTAAAGATCCAAATAGTAGGTGATTCGAGCCTCGTTATTCAAATGGCCCAAAAGGTTATCAATGGAACCCCCTCTTCAAGCCTAGTCACCAGTTGGTGCATCAAAACCTAGGCCTCAAGAATCAGGGATCTTATTCGTCTGTTTCCATATGTAATACTGGGGCACACTGGATGGTAACCGGGATGTTGCAACATGTTGGCATTCAACATTGAGATAATTATAATCATACCTAAGAGACATAGAAAATATTACTCGATTCGTGGAAGAAGATCAATCCTCCCCATTGGGGGTGAATGAATTGGAAAATGTATCTTCTTGGGGCTCTCATGCCCTCCCATGTGAAGGTAATGAATACTAGAGGTGGGTACACTAGGTTGGGTGACTAGCTGATGAAAGTTGTGGAAGATGGGATTGTTTCTATATTATTGGTGATGAAAGTGGGGAATAGAATCGTTTGTTGGGAAATGAAAAATTGGGCCTTACAGAGAATTTATTGCTCGGTTTTCTAGCAGGGCTCCATTGGTGAGCCAAATGAGCATCATGACGTTGGGGAAGGTGGGAAAGCTTGGTCATAATTGAAAACATGAATAATTCAAGTGTTTATTTGGGATCCAAGGTTAGGGTTGTGTCATGTTTTGTTAAATTTTATCAATCATGAGACCATTCATGGAATAATTGGCTGGCTTCTAAGTATTTTTTCACATTCCTTCATCATTGAAGTCGTTATAGAGGTAATCATATCATATTAGGCTTAGTTTAGTGTTCTTGTCTTTTTTTTTCTTGTTAGGTGGTGGAAGTTACAATATAGGCATCCTCGGTGCTCGACTTTGTGTATGGGAGGATTGGGTGTGTGAATGGTCCCTATTTTATGGTGCATAGGTAGGGTGGTAAGGTTTACATGCCTAGTCTTAATATGGTCGTTCCTCAGTTACTTGCTTGGGTCTTGGTTTCATTTTGTTGCAGTAATCATCGGGTAATAAGTGGGCCATAATGACTTTTAGTGTTGGCACACTTTGCGTATGGTACCCCTTTGCTGGTGTTGAGTTCACTCAGGTTGCTCATATAACAAGCCCTATATGTTTCGGCCATTGGGGTCTCACTAGATTCCTTTCCTTAAGTCTGGGCCAGGGTTAAGCTTAAGGCTTGGCAATTTCAGTGGGTTTTCTCATATAATTTTTAACAGGAGTGGAAATTGGTTCAATGTGCAGTTGTGGTGTTTGTAATTTCAAGCAAGGATGATCTACCGACATGGTTGACCTTGTAAATGAGGTGGTCATAGGGGGAAACAAGGAGCTTGTCTGGAAAAGTCAGGGGAAAAGAGTGACGATGAGGAGGGTGGTTTGGAATGGAGGGATAAATTTCACGGGGCCCTTCCCTCTCTCTGGGTCATGTAATTCAACCTATCTCACTTAGCATGATTATTAATCAGTTGAGGGACACTGAGGCAACCTGGATATCCTCCATGAGCATAAATACAAGGATTGAGATGAGCTTATGGCATATATCAATGACACCCAATATGGTCATAATGAGATATTAGAGCAATTTTCCTCAGTCTGACATAGCCATAACCGAAAAAATGAGAGAACAAACGAGATTGAGGGACGCCTCGCGCACATAGACTTCCATGTCCATGAAGGCCATCACCCAATGGTTGTTGTGACTGATCAAGCTTTTCCTCTTCCTCCTTGATATGAGAATTACTAGTTTCTTTTTTGTTTTGCATGTTTTTTGGAATGTATGGTTTTTTTTCCCATGGGAAATAGGGAACGAATGGACTCGTCTTTTACATTACTATCTAAATCTCCTTGCTAACAAATCTAGTTGGAGTGAAGTAGGGAGAGTCGAAGACCAAAGCTAGGTACTTTGCATTTTAATGGTAATATAATGGAATATTTTTTGACCAACAAAAAATAAAATTTGATCAAAGCCCATCTGTGTCTCCTTTTTACAAAAGTACTTAGATTTGGTGACAAGATGGGATTTTCATCCCATGGTAACCCACCACCATATTGCACTGCCTTGGAATGAGAGGTGATAGGTGGTAGATACCCTTGATTTCTTATCATGCAATTTATCATGCCTCTTCTCTTGGACATTCCTTGTCTTTAACACTTGGTCATAGTCACAACTACAACTCTACTTCATGAGGTAGTCACGCTTGGTCTTGTAAATCCTGGACTCTTTCCACATCTACTATTGCTCTACCATGTTTCTCATTTTCATAGTGAAATGGCTCACAAAGTCTCTTTCCACAAAGGACACAACTTGCATTCAACTGTCAACTCGACAAATGAGAATGAGTGTTCAATCTTTAGCATGGACCTCTTGTTAGAAAATTACAACTACTATGTAATAGGAGGTAGCCTCTATAGAGGAGGAGGCATGTTTGGAATGGAACTCATATGAAATGAGGGGGTTAATGCAGATCTTAATGATTGGATACAAGACACTAGAAATACAAGGATTTTCGTTACTTAGTACTATCTAATATGCACTTGTACTGGAAAATTAAGACTTTAATCAATAAGGCCTTGATGGAAAGGCATGATGAAAACTATTAAATTTTACTCTAACTGGATGAAGTAAAATTTTCTTGTTAGAAGAGATTAACCACAAGGTTTCTTCTCTTCCCAAGAAACTAGTGAATTTGGAATTTTCAATACCTAAAGATCACTCAAGCTAGGTATCCATTAAGGTCAATACCTCACCATCCACATGATTATCTTTATGGAAAAACCTGTGACATCCTCTATTTTGGGTTTTGATAGAAAAGTATGATTTATGTCTCTCGGTATAACAATTACTCTTCAAAAATTATTTCAATTTGCCTAGTATGGTTATTTGTATAATTTTATATCGAATAGTATGGGTCAAACATGATGGACTAAAGCTCTGTTCTTTTACTACTGTTTTGGTTTCCCTAGCGTTAAACCAGAAATCATGCATAATTTTATTTTGATTAAAATGAAGTGATGTATAGCTTAGGAAAAACATAAAATGATTCTTTAAAACTTATTCACTTAGTTTATATATATTATTATATTAATTACATAGGTAATAAAAGTTAATTATATTGTTATTTAAACGACTAGTATGGTTATTTATACTCATGTTATTTTACTTTTTAGAAATATTGTTCTGAGATGAGAATCCAATTTGAAAATTTCACAAAGTAATGAATTACCAACAATATTTTATAATAGTTCCACAATTAATTGTGCTAATCTTTGAGTCTTATTATACTAGTTATTATCAATCATGATCAATTTAGTAAAATATAAAACCAATATAATTAACCATATAATCAATAATATGAACTCTATAAATATCAACATAATTAACCTAAATAATAAAAACATAAAACCTTATCTAATATAAATTTGATAAGTCCAATTCTCGTGCCTAATAAAGAACTATAATTAATTAGAGCCATGATCACTAATGATAGATATAACCTAAATAGAGATAAAGAGATAAAGACATTAGATTCTTTACAAGTATTACAATAACTTAAACAATTTAAAAATAAAGACATGGGAAGCATCAACTTCATAGGTCTCTATTGTAGCCCTTCCTTTACTTTTGTTACAAACATGGGATATAGAAGAAGTTAGACATCATTTAAACTTTGGATTTAAAACTTTGTATTTAAAAATGTAAAATAAGATATATCATTAGTGCCAGATCAACAAAATGAAAAAGACATGGGATATAGAAGAAGTTAGACATCATTTAAACTTTGGATTTAAAACTTTGTATTTAAAAATGTAAAATAAGATATATCATTAGTGCCAGATCAACAAAATGAAAAATACACAATAGCATAATCAATACATATTGAGTCTTTGCCACGTAGTGCTACTCTCATTTGAAAATGCTTTTATCTCTACTTACTTTATTACAGCTTAAACCCTTGAAAATACCACCTTTAATCCTCCTAATAGAGGTTCTTAAAACCCGTGGGAACTAATTCTTAGTAGCATAATCAATAGATATTGAGTCTTTGCCACGTAGTCCTACTCTCATTTGAAAATGCTTTATCGCTACTTTATTACAACTTAAACCCTTGAAGACACTACCTTTAATCCTCCTAATAGAGATTTTTATAACCCGTGGTAACTAATTCTTTAGGGGTTTTTGAAAGAAAAACATATATTGGCTTATTTAGTTGCACAAATCTTTTTATTTTTTCCAATTATTTTGGGATGGAAAATCTTTGTTTTACCTAAATGAAACCATGTTTAAAAGTTTTTGTTGCTTGGTTTTGTAATTATCATGGTTGAATTTTTTACTCCGATAGAAGTTATGCAACACTCGTGGCAAAAATTTTACATAACTAATATAAAATAGTGTATAAAGTCATTAAAAAAAATTCAAAATCTTCTGAAAAAAACTATATGTTTATATATATCGAGCTAAAGGAGAACACTCGTGTTTCTTTACGAGCATAAAAGGCTATGCATTTCATCAATTTCTCGTAGGCATTCGAAACAAGCATTTTCTCAAAGCTGGAACCCTCGGGACCCTTAGAAATTAAGAGCTATGCTTTTGATTCGTTTGTTATGGTGGACCGTTAGAGTTTGCTGAGGTTTGCTGGCTTTTGATCTCTATGAGCTCATAAAGAATCTAGTAATCTTAAAAAAATATTATATTAAATTTCTTTGAAGTTTGAAAATATTAAGTTTTATATATGTGTTAACCTTTTATCAAAGTATTTAAATATTATATTAAATTTCTTTGAAGTTTGAAAATATTAAGTTTTATACATGTGTTAACCTTTTATCAAAGTATTTTTTTGTTAATTTATTTATGTAATTTTGAATTTAGCTTTTCTACTCATTGCTTTTAGATTTTTATGGTTTTTTCTTTCTTTCTCTTGCATTTAAGTTTATATTCTCTTTTCAAGATAGTGTTTTGTTTTTTGTTTTTTTTTTTAATTATGATTTTGAACACGGTAAGGAAATTGAGAAAGGAGTCAGATTTTGTTTATAAATTTTTAAGTGCATAAATAAATGTGTATGGCACATATTATTCTTTATTAAAACATATAACATGTTTTGAATTTTAAGGAAAATAATAAGTACACACAATTTAACTCTATTATAGAAAAAATACACCTAGATTAACTAATTTGAAGTTTAATAAGTTCAATATTTCATATAATAAGTTGACAAGTAATCTGTTGGAATGTACAACCAAAATGAAAGAGTAAGTGTGAATTTCATTTCATTAACGATAATACACATATAAATATAATATATTGACCATAAGATTAAACTACCAAGGTTTTTTGGGCTTTCAGTAACTGTCCACATTCTGCAACATAATCCTAACTGTCCACATTCTGCAACATAATCCTAACAGATTAGGTGTCCAATATCCCCCCTAATCCAATGGGGTGTATATAATTCCAAGTTTAAGGATGACCACCAACTCTAGAATTAAAGGGTTGAAGCAGTTCCTAGAATAGTTTTAAATGTGGCTAGAAGCTAAGTCTTTTGTTGGTGGAAGTGCTCTCTGGTTTAAAATTGACCATAAAATGATGTAGCATAAGCTAAAGTCTTCTACTACCAAAAAATTCTCATGGAGCATAAATCTGTCTCTAGCCATAACTCTAAATCCAACTATTACTCTAGCTCTAGGCTTTGGATGTTGGTTCTGGTTGAAGTTGTGGATCAGGCTTTCTTGATAAATATTCAAAGCTAGTAGTTGTTATGAAAGGAAAATATGACAGAGTGTCAAGGTATAGAGTTGAACAAATCTAAAAAGCATTAGGCATGCCTACTTAGATACTAGATTTGACAAGTTCTAGAAAAGGCCCAGGCTTGCCCAGGCCTACTCTAATACCATTGTTTGAATGTGCAAGCAGAAAGAAAGAATAAGTGTGAATTGCATTTCATTATAGATGATACACATATAATAAAATATTTTGATTATTGGATTCGTCTTCAAAGCTCTCTTAGACTTCCCATAATTGTCCACATTCCACACTATAAAAATAATGGATTAGGTGTCCAACATAATCGTTCCTCTTTTACAACTATTTATAAGTCAAATTCCATTAAACAAATTCGAAAGTTCGAATTTTTGAAATAATAAGTTATTCCATGTCCTAGTCATTTCCATTTTATCATAGAATCAACTCATTGATTTCAATCTCTTGAATATTTAATTTTCATGTCCTATTATTATATAGAGTTAGGAATGTTGAAGTCTTGTTTTGGTAAACAAGGCTAGAAAGGAAGAATAGCAATGAGGCATGGTTTCTCCCAACACTATTGACTATGGTTGATATTTTTGTTGTGTTAGGAATTACATTGTTTCATAGACTATATTATTAATACAATAAGAACAAATGCATGTCAATTAACGACATGTAAATGATATGCCTAATGATTTTAATTTTCTTCAGTTGATAAACATATTTCACTTCATATTTAACATGTCTTTAGGATTCCTATCAATTTTTAGCTCAAAAAGAAAATCAACTTCCAATTTTGACTATTTAATGTTGCATTTTCATCTACCAATGTATTGATTTCAAGAATTTTCTTTGGAAAATGTTTTTGAAATGGAGAGACCTCTTTAATTCATATGGTTTGGATGAATACTCTTGAAAATATGGACTCTCTAAAGCATGCATTGAGGAGGTCATTATTTTGAGAGAACTATTCAATTCCCATGTGAGATGGATAAGTTCCTCGTAATATTATTGTAGAAAATGAGAGTTTTCCAAAAAATTCTAATTTTCTTTTGTAGTAGCTATAATAGTAGTGAACCTTAATTATATGTCATTTATAACAGATCATATCATAATTTCTTGTAATCTCCTTTGCACAAAGCCACCTTGGCCTTTATACTGGTGATATGTTATGGAAGAAATAGAAATCAATGTAAGGTTATGTTGTGTAAGACATTATTATTTTATTTTTTTAGTTAAAATTAATGCTTTCATACTATATGAGAAGTTGGTTTGTAAAGTGTTAGTGATGATTGAGAAATTTTGAAAAACTCTAAAAAAAACTCAGAAGTTGGTTTGTAAAGTGTTAGTGATGATTGAGAAATTCTGAAAAACTCCTATAGTAAAAATAAATTAGATCTAAATAAATTAGATCTAAAATAAATTAGATCTGAAAACCTCTATATATTAAAATAATATATTGGACAGAAATAAATCTTTATGGCGTCCATAAAGAGCATAGGTCTTTGTGTATGAAGTGTTGCAGCTGGTTAGTATGTACTGTGATGGTACATCATGCATGGATCTGAGTATCCATCTTCCATTGTCAACTACAAGTCTAATCTAGCTGCTGATTTCTATTTATCAGTTTTGCTTGGATTGTGACTTATCATAGCAAGAGCCGGAGTTTATAGAAAAATATTTTAGAAGAGGAAATCTTTAAGGAACTTCTATTGTGCAAGAGTTACCCATTAAATTTGTGATTTCAATAAATGCCTATAACAGAAAAACACCAAAAATACTCAAAAAAAAAAAAAAAACCTGACAAAAACAACTCCAAAAATTCTAGGCGGAAGTCAAAGCATCTAACCCAGTAGTTGTCAACTCCAAAAATTCTAGGCGGAAGTCAAAGCATCTAACCCAGTAGGTTCCTTTTCGACATTAATACTGGTCTTCAATTTACTTGTTTATGAACTGAGGGATTTTCCCATGTAGGTTCGGTTGATTCAAAACTAACGCAATCAGTGTGAATCTGTAACCGGGTACAGATTTCAAAATTAATTTTTGTTTCTCGATCACGTGACATAGTGGCTTCTTGTTTCCAAGGCTAGATAAGAGCATTTATATTATAATACACTTTGTTTTTAAAATGCATGAGATTTTTTTTTAGAAAGAGATACCCATACCTAAAATCTAGAATCTAGCGACTCGAATGCCCATTTTTCAAAGTCGATTTCCAATACCCATATTCAACCTCCCTTAAGTTTCATACTCAGCTACAGTAGCACGAAGAGAAAATTTTTATTATTTGATGTTGAATATTATCATCATGCGGTGGCCCTGTTAAAATGGCTTCCACCTATCACTTTGTTCGCCGTGTCTCTCCAATGACAGACTATTCTATGACAAAGATTGTTGTTCTGCAGAAGGCTTCATAAAATGGCGTCCACCAATCACTCTGTTCACCAAGTCTCTACAATTACGCGTGGACTAGGTCTCTGTTCCTCAGCATTTGGTTATCGGATCGACGGTGACCAAAAAATTATTCTTACCACTCCTAAAAACATAATCTCACGTTAACGAGATTGCTTTTCTCTAATGAATACTTCACGTTGGCCTGACCTGCTCTACCCAGTTAGAATCTTCCCCAGTAGTCGGCAGTTGGTACATTACAGCATAGGCAGTAAAGATTTTGCGTCGAGTATATAGGTAACCAGGAAACTACTAATTTGATTATTATAACCCACCTCACAAGGAAGAACGTGGAATATGCTTCCATTCAAATCACGAGGCGGCTCAAAAAAATATTTAGAGAAAATATGGATTCTTGAAATTTATTATAAAACATATAACAGCGTAGAATACTGGCTTTTATACTCATCTCGATGACGATGCTCACCTTGCCCGTTCTATATATATAGAGGAGGCGTGGTTTCAAGTAACCCGCAAGGCAACAATGGAAGAGAATACTCCAATGGCACTCTTCATTATGGCATTGCTTGGCTTGCTGACCTCAGCACTGCCGCACTCTGTTCATGCAGACTTCTACTCCTACAAGTCTCCACCTCCTCCACGCCAATCTTATCACTACAATTCTCCCCCACCACCATCCCCTTCACCTCCTCCTCCCTATCACTACAGTTCCCCGCCACCTCCATCCCCATCCCCTCCTCCTCCCTATCACTACAGCTCCCCGCCACCACCGTTCTCATCTCCTCCCCCACCGTATCACTACAAGTCCCCACCACCTCCATTCCCATCCCCTCCTCCCCCATATCAATACAAATCCCCACCACCTACATCCCCATCCCTTCCTCCTCCCTACCATTACAGCTCTCCGCCACCACCATCCTCATCTCCTCCTCCCCCGTATCTCTACAAGTCCCCGCCTCTTCCATCCCCATCCCCTCCTCCGCCTTATCATTACAGCTCTCCGCCACCGCCATCGCCATCCACGCCTCCTCCATATCATTACAAGTCTCCGCCACCACCATCCCCATCTCCTCCTCCTCCATATTACTATAAATCCCCACCACCACCAAGCCCTTCGCCTCCTCTCCAGTATTACTACAAGTCTCCGCCACCGCCTTCTTCATCTCCTCCTCCCTACCACTACAAGTCTCCCCCGCCACCATCCCCATCGCCTCCTCCTCCCTATCGCTACATGTCTCCACCGCCACCATCCCCATCACCTCCTCCTCCCTATCACTACAAGTCCCCCCCACCACCATCTCCATCTCCTCCTCCGCCGTACCGTTACATCTCTCCGCCGCCCCCATCCCCCTCTCCTCCTCCACCGTATCATTACCAGTCTCCGCCACCTCCTCCCTACCGTTAGAACTACACTTCACCACCGTCAATCTATTAAAATTCTCATGATCATGAATTAGCGGTAACGGCTCCTTTCTTGAATTTTCTTACATCGATGCAATTCTTGTTTATATGAGAACTTGTATATGAGATTCATCCTATTCTTTTTTGCATTGCAGGCAAAGGATTGATGAAGTGGTAGATCGTGTGAAAGTTTGGTGAGGTTATAAAAGATGCAACATCAAAACTGTTCTCTCGGCTCTGCAATTCAGCGGGTTGCAGGCGAATCATAAGACATAATAAAGCTGCGAGGCTAATCACAAGGGCAATTTATTTAAGTGTGTAGTCAAAATGGCCCATTTATGTCATTCTTGTTCCAAGTTTTTGAATAAAAGAGAGAATGTCATTCTTTGTGCAATTCACAATGTAGAAATTTGCTTGAGTGAGTCCATTATAGGTTTCGGTGTTCCAATTAGGGTTTGTGTGGAACTCTTTGGGCGGCCAGGTCTGCTTCTCTCATATCCACCTCTCTGTATCTTCAACACGACAAACCAAAATAAAGATTGTTCACTGTTGAATTGGCATATACTTTTACGAATCATTTATAATAGTTGGGTCGTCGAGTTGTCGCTGCTCTGAGTAAAATAGTGAAAGCATTTTAAGGGTGACGTCCCCAATCCGGCCGCCCCTATCCATTCAGAATGAGTTTAATATAATTCCAAAGTGAAGTTCATAATATATATCTATACACACACCATGCTGCCCAGCGTAATTTATTGAGGGTGAGTTTTATACATATTTCATCGAACCTATTTATTCCGGGTGAGCGTTAACGGTTTAACACAGTTTTTGTTTCCCGCCAAATAAAGTTTGATGAATTGCTGTATGAGGTTGTTTTGATATTCCGAGTAAATATACAATTTATTTTATTATCAAATTTTGAATCATAAAATGTATTTCATAATATTAACAATAGTCATTTAGTTTAAAAAATTTTAAAAAATCTTTAATCAGTCGACAATTCATTTCTCAAGAAATGGTTTCTTCCGGATTACCTGATGTTGATGTGCAAATAGAACTTTCCAAAATAAGAGTTTCACGTAATTAGGCCAAGAGGTGCAGTATACAGCCTAGTTTGTGTAATTCAGTTTACATGGAATTGAGATATTTTCTTTAAACAAAAATATTAAATAAAAAATAACGTTAACTATAATAAAAATATTTTACTTTTATTTTTAAAACTTTAAATAAAATATTTTGATTTATAGGTTGAATAATATACTCTTGTATTATTTTACAATGATAAAATAATTCAAACTTAAAAAAATATATAAAATATATATAGAAGGTGTATGAAATTATTATTTTATTTAAATACTTAAAAGTAATTAAATTGTATTTTTGAATATTTTATTATTGTAAATTTTGAAGAGAGAGAAAAAATCATTGGACATTCATTTAAGATTTAAGATAATTTTATACTACAGTATAGTGAGATTTTATGTAATCGATGCTGGGATTACGCTAGTTTTAAGAGATACTGGCATTATTCTAGTTTATAGAGATAAGTTATTATACTTGCCAAAAGCAAGTTATATTGTTTTTGGTTTTGGTAGTTGTTTTTTAATCGATTGATGATTATTTTTATTTTTATGTGGGTTTAAATTAAATTCAAATATAAAAAATTATTAAATATAAAATGCAAGTGTCATTTATTGCACTCTTTTCACCATAATTTAAGCAAGTATTCTTAACAGGAGTTGTTACTACTCTTCATTATTTATGTTTTCCTCAACAAATATTAAGAATAAAAATGTAAATATGCAAATTTAACTGTATAATTTTACTTTATCAATAAGATATATTAATAATAAATTAAACTGGTTATCAATTCAAACAACATATAACTATGTAACAAAGCAACTTCATTTTTAATATTTATATTTTTCATTGTTGAAAATACTTGTGTATATGTTATTGTTTTTACTTTAATTTAGCTATCAAATAATTTTTGTATAAAAGCTAAATACTAAGAAACAACATTGTATATTATACTAGTGGTTTAATTTCTAATAGAAAAGGTATGTGACGGGTATTATTACAAATTTCATTCTTTTATTTAAACATAAAACCTTGGGGACTAAACTATTTCTTTGACAATTAAAATACATAGATTATGTGTGTTGAATAATGGTAATATTAAAAATGTGATAAAAATTATAAAATATATGCAGTAACAATATGTAAAACAAATAAGCTATGATATAATTTATAAAATAAATTGTAACAAAATTATTATATAGTTAAAAGGCATTTTATAATGGAGAATATCAAGTTTATTTATAGGCTTATTACTTGCTATATTATTGGTCATTTCATGAATTATAATTTTTATCAAATAACTTTTATTTTATGACGATTTAAGTTTATTTAACAATTTTTTTAAAACTTGACTTGGGAAATTCTTTGGATTCAATAATGAAGCCCCACATGCCCTATCACTCTAATCTATTAGGGGTATGCATGTCTCACTAGGTTTTACATGCAATTAAAATTTCTATTTGCAACTATGGAAATATTGAATCTTTGATCCTTGGGCACAAATACCACCATCCCTAGTCTTTCTTCTACCATGTGTTGCACAACCTCATCTTTCTCTTATAAATCCTTACAAGATTGAACTACCTCCTTCTAACTTGTTCAACTTTTATGTCATGTAGCTACAAGACCTTCTTAATCAGAACCTCATCTTTTGCTTACAAGACCTCCTTAATCATAATCTTATGTTCCTCTTAAAAAACTTTTAAAGATTGAACTACCTCCCTTTGGCTTGTTCAATTTTTACCTCTATGTACCTACAAGGTCGTCTTAATCATAACTTGGTCCCAACCATCTCACATTTTGAGAGTCTTGCCATGTCTTCGACCATATGCTACACAAATTCATTTTTCGCTTATAAATCTTTAAAAGATTCAACTACATCCTTTTGACTTGTTAAATTTTATGTCCATACAGATAGAAGGCATTCTTAATAATAACTTGGTGGAAACAATCTCATATCTTGGGGATTACTTCACATGTTCCCCTAGCGGCTAGGGGCTGTAGCCGCCCCGCTACCATCACCATCACCTCTTTCCATTTATTACACACCTCTACACCATAGTTATCAAGTTCGAACTCCAAATTGGATTTTAACCATAGTTATCAAGTTTGAACTCTAATTTTGATTTTAACCATAGTTATCAAGTTTGAATTCCAATTTTGATTTTAATTTTAATTAGTAGAAAAAATTGATTTAATTTGGAAAAGGTTCTCCATCATATTTGAAATATTTATAATATATATTAGAAGTTATCAAATCTATTGATAATTTACTAAATCTATCTGTAATTTATAGTATCACCACCCTATATTCATTTTAACTTGGGATTTATCAAATGTTGAGAGGGATTGAATCTTTTTTCACTCTAAGGAAGGTTTGTATCTCAAGAGATTTGATGTTTCTCCACACTTGATAGATTGTGAGTTAAGATGAATCTAGATTGGTTTAATTTCCCTCTTTAAAAGGTTATATTTCACATGAATATCATGGGTCAATACCATGAATTCTCATAAACTTGACCAAGTCAAGCTTACCTTAACTATTCAACAAAAAATTATAAAAACAATAATAATAACTTGGAACTTTTATTTCTATTATTTTAATTTGAAGCCTTTTTTATTTTAACATAGTGTTTATTTATTTATTTATTTATTGAATCACCGGTGTAACTCACAGGGTTTCGTACTTGGGCAACACGGGGTCGATCCCTAATAGTTGCCATTATAATATCGAGGGGTTTCATACTCGGGTGACACTGGGTCAATCCCCAATAGTTGCCACTATAATCTCGAGGTGCAACGGCATCTCCCCTAAGCAAAGTATGTTATTTTTATATTTAATTTTCTTTTATAACTAAGTCAAAATGTTTACAAGACATTACAATATCTCTATCATACTAAGCTAGAGAGCATTTTTCTAAACAAAGAATCATATGCAATAATATTATAGGTATTCAATTTAGTTATCATACTAAACTAGAGAGCATTTTTCTTAACAAAGACTCATATACAATAATGTTATAGGTATTCAATTTGGTTTTGATATATAAAAAAAATCATCATGTTGATCTTGAATATGTTGTGATTTTGAATTTGTGAATTTTAACGAAACCAACTATTAATGAGGCCAACAATCTTTTTAATTCAACCAATTACTTCTTCACATCCTCGCTAAATAATTTGGAGTTTTTGAATCTCCAACTCCATTCATTTGTTGAAGCACAAAACAGGTTCATTGGGCTTCTCTTTCACTCTAATCTACATTCCCTGTCAGGTTGTGTTTGTTAAGAATGGTTGAAAACATTAATATATTTCACACAAAGGTGTATGCATTGAACACACACACACATTACATTAAAAGATTACTCTAATATATAGAGTTTCTCAAATCTAACTTATTCCTAACTTAGAAGGAGAGGTTGAGAGAATTTCTCAACCATCTCAAACCAACATCTTAAATATAGGATGTAAGAATTAACTCCAACATCCCCTCTTAACGCTTACATTACATAAATTTATTGAAATCATCCACAAACAACAAAATACACAGTCATTCTTTAACTAGTTTAAAACTTATCAGTATAGACTCCATCAAGTTGCCTCATAACCCTCGTAAAGGTGTAGTTGGCAAGTTGGATTCCCGAGTTTGACCCCTGAACTCCCGAATCAAGGATCTCCCACAGTCAATAATTGAACTATGTCCCAAGCCGTCACATAACCTCATTAGAAGACCACTCCCACGTCTTCAATGAATGAGGGATTCTTCCCTAGATCCACAACTACCGTACCATTTGGACAACCATCCATGTTGAGCCTTTTCATTGAGCTATTCTAAAAAAGTTTAAGAGGTTCAAATTCTTCATCATCAGAATTCCATGGATATTCATCTATGGCTATATTCGTTGATTCTTTCCCTTTTAACATATCACTAGCATGAATTCTGCAATTCCACACTGTGTGCCGAGTTTTCTTGTAATAGTAGCATTCAATTTCACTTTTGTTTTCATTTTTCTTTTTCATCCTTGTCTTTGTAAACAATGTGTTTTCTATTGGAGAGTTCTCTTCTGTATCCTTCGGTTTTAGTCTCTTTTCTTTTGCGAGAAGTGTTGCAATTGTGTCATGCAATTTTTGTGAAGACATTTGACTCAAAGTGAAGACAACATTACTATAACTTGAAGGAAGACTATTTAGTAATATTGATTTACCATCTTCATCCTCCACCTTGGCACCTGCTTCAGCTAATTTTCGTATAAGAGACATTAAATTGTTTACATGAGTGGACATAAATGTCTCTTCATTCATTTTTAGTCTAAATAATTGCAATTTTATGGAAAATTTTGCATTTGTAGCTTTTACACCAAACAGCCAAGTCAAATGTTCCGATATTTCATTAGATGGTTTAGTGAGATCTACAAGATGTAATTACGAATCTGAAAGAGCAAGTCGAATAATGGACTTAGCTTTGTCATCTCTATTTTTCCATTCAATTAACTATTTAGCATCTCTAGGTGCTACTTTTGAACCATTCACTATACCCCACAAATGTTTCTTCATTAATTTCATTTAAATTTTTAGTTTCCATGAAAGGAAATTTGCACTGCTGAATTTTCCTAAAGCCATAAACTCCATGATGAAAGAAGAAAATGAAATACCTTTTTAAACTTCAACATTGACGTACCTTTATCCAATTAAAAAAATGCTTCGACTGTTTTGTGAAAATCGCACACCACTTTCCTTTTCCCTTTACATCGAGCTTCTCCTCAAATCGCAGATACAACACATGACTAATCTAATTGTGGCCCACTTCTCTTGACAACACTCGAGCTGACCGCAGGTAAACTATTTAATGTTGACAGCCACGCACACTGGGAGACAAGCGAATATAACTTCTTATACCCACGACAATCGTTTTCACCAATCGTTGCCTATGTTCTGTGTTTCATCAAACTGTGGGTCCATTTGATCTGCCCTCGGATAGACCTTGAACTTGGAACAAAAAACAAAAGTCTTACATAGGTATGCTGAAATGTGTAGTGAACTTGTGAAGAAAAAAAAGTCGCTGTTTCACTGTTCTATGCCTGGTAGCACACCACTTTCAACATGGCTCATTCTCTATGGAAGCCTCCACCTCGCCGTCATGCCACAACTCCAATCCTCTACAGTTGACAACATCGGCCTCAAATTTCTTTTACACCACTCACTGCAAGAGCTCTTAGGCAATATCATCGCTCCAAAGCACAATCTCCTCTCACCGACTCACATTGCAAATATCAATGTTCACACATCTCGAAAGGTTGTACAAGTCCCTAGCTCCGGTCAACTCACACTCAATGTTGAATAAAAAACACAGAGCTAAAAGCTTCTGCAATCACTCTCCAAGCTACATACTTTAAAGTTTAAACCCTCTCGACTCAAGCTCCGATACCATGTTAAAAATGGTTGAAAGCATTAATATATTTCACACAAAGGTGTATGCACTCAATACACAGATTATTTTCAGAGATTACTCTAATATATAGAGTTTCTCAAATCTAACTTATTCCTAATTTGTAAGAAAAATTGAGAGAATTTCTCAACCATCTCAAACCAACATCTTAAATATAAAATGTAAGCATTAACTCCAACCATTACTCTATTTTCTTTTAACAATATTATGAGCTTGCACACTCTCTCACCACTTGTCATTGTATCCATTACAGCAAAAATGCACATGCTTTAGAAAAAACAATAACATCACTCTACTTCGCATGTTAAATATATTATTACATACTCCATTCTTTTCAATAAACATAAAAGCATGGCGATTAAAGTACTTAGTTTAACAATATGCTTTATTAAAAACAAAAACATCACTCTGCTTGGCATGTTAAATATATTATTACATGATCCATTCTTTTCATCAAACATAAAAACATGGCCGTTAAACTACTTAGTTTAACAATATTGATGATTAAAAATACAGTAGATCATGACCATGTTGAATAGTCAACAATTGTGAAATAGATGTTGCCATGTGTGAGTTAGAGTACGTTCCTTTTCCCATTATATATTTGTTGACTCCTGGGATTTTGGGCTGACATGGATTTTCCGCGAAAGTTGCATTGGTTCAGAACTTCAATAATTAAAAGGGATTGAGCGAGGATCTATATTTTAAATTTATTTTCGATTTCTCGATCACCTCAATACGCAAAAAGTCGTAACGACACTTATGGCCTGCTTGCATTGTCCATATTCAACCTCTCTTCGCTGTCAACAGTCATACCATGTGGTACTCGTCTCTGAAATTGCACTGAAATGCGATAATGACAAGATTGTTTGTTATTTAATTAACAATGCGTGGTGTATAAACAAACGTATCGTTCTGCAGGCAGCCTTTTAAAGTGGCATCCATCTATCAATTTGTTCGTGACCGCGTATACACTGGGTCATCGATCTTTCATGACCCTTTCGATAATCATACAAACATAAATCTCACCAACCCCACGTTATCTATGATAAAGATAATCGTTCTGCACGAGGCCCAGAAAAATGGCTTCCAGCTACAATCTCTCCAAATACGCGTATTCTGGGGTCCTCAACGGTTGAATATCATATCGACATTGATAGAAAAGTCAATATCATACCGACATTAATGAAAATTGGTTTTCAATGAATACACCATCCTCACCTGATCTTCTCTACCCTCGTTTAGATTCTTCCTCTCTAGTTGGCACCTTGCAGCAACAGTTGTATTGATTTTGTGTAAGTGAATTTGGTAACCAAGAGACAGTTACTTTAATTATCAGAGTCTGCCTCACATGGTGAACGAAAGTGGAATATTGTTCCATTCAAATATGAGGCGGTTGATTGAAGGTTCAGAGGAAATCCGGATTCTTGACCATTTTTACAAGGCTTGTAACATCATAGATTACTGACTTTTATGATCACGTGTGGTTTCAAGCAACGAGCAGCACCACAATGGCTGCAGATCCTCCAAAGTTCAAATCGCGTCTTTTCCAAATTATTTATAGACGAGTAAATGCCTACCCGATTATCTCAACAAAATTATTTTGTCTACTATTCAATGATGTCACCATTAAAAAGCAAAGGGAATAAATTTCCATAATATCAAGATAAATCCATATTGAAAATTAAGAGTCCAAAATCATCATCTAACGCCTCCATAAGTATTTATTAACTTTTTCTTGGATAATATATAAAAAAACAATCAACCATGGAAACACCAACGGTCTTCATAATTAAATCAGTAGAAGAGATGACATCGACTTGCTGCCTTGTTGGCACCACTTTGTTTGTGACGTGTCCCATATCTTTGTTCTCCCCATTTTTCCTTGAGCTTTAGTTGATGGCCATGCAACAACTATTTTGGTTGGAGAGAAAGATGCGAAACAAATTACATAGACAATTTATAACTATTCAACAAAAAATCTTGATGCAATGTTAACGTGGCAAATTGGTTTGGAAAATATTTATATAGTAATTAAATTAAATTTCCAAAAAAATCAATTATTCGATTAATTTCATTAAAACAAATTAAAAATGTATATTAAAAAAATTAATATTTAATTATATAAATTTTATAACTTTATTATTTGCTTCAAAATTAATTTGTAAAACCACATTAATAAAGTAGAAGATATAAGCAGATTGACATTATTTTTTACTTTTTATATATACTTTTCAATGTAGATAATTTTAAAAAGTGGAAAATGGCATTGATTGACATATATATACCACTTTATTGAATTATTTGTGTTAGTTTATGGTCAATGTGCATCTGGTGGATTAGTAGACCATGGTTGACTATCGCTGACATTATTTGACTATGGATAAAAACAATTGACAGAGGTTGACATGGTTGACCATGGTTAAATATGGTCGAGTTATAGTTGAGCATGAATGTGGTTACATATGCTGATCATCATTGTTAACATTTTTTAATAATATTGACCATGGTTCAACATGGTTGACGATGTTGCCCATGATTGGATGTGGTTGGGCATGATGAACAAGATTGACCATGGTTGAAATTATTTGAAAATGGTTGAATATGGTTGACTATGGTTGAACTTTACCATATTTGACCATGGTTGAGCTTATTCAACCAAGGTTGACTATGGTTAAACATAGTTCCTAAACTTATGTCGATTAGAGATTCTAGGAATATCGTGGAATCTGATGGACAAGAGATAGGTCAAATAATTGACCCTCTCTTGGAATTTGATTTGACCTCTCTCCTAACCATCAAATTCCAGGTTATTCCAAGAATCTACAATCAACATAAGGATGCCCAAGCATCGTAGAAAATAATTTTAGACACTTACTTATAGAGGACTTTGGTCGAATACAACTAACCATGAAGTCCATTTTAACGATTGTTGACCATGGTTAACTATCATTAACCATGTTGACAATGTAGTATTGTTGACTATGGCTTGGCCATCTTGACCATGTTGACGATGGTTGACCTTATTGTTTATAATTGATTATTATTGGCCACATGTGACCATGATTGACTTGGTTAAACATGGTTGACAATGGTTTTAGTCACATTGTGATATCATCTTTTTCTCCAACTGTGATAACATTTGATATTCATCACACTGTGATATCATTTGTTGTGTGTCACATTGTGATGATGTTTATTATTCACCACATTGTTATGTTGTTTATTATTCATCACATTGTGACAATGTTTATTGTGAATCACATTGTGATGACATTTCTTGTTTGACACATTGTGATGACATTTGTTGGTTGACACATTGTGATGCCATTTCGTATTTGTGATGCAGGAGCATCAATCCTAAGTAACCCATTTTAATTAGACCCAAGTGGGTCATGAAAATATCCAAAAGGGAAATACATTTCCCTCCAATGTAATTTATAAAATTAGGCAAACTAATGTAATTACAAATGTGAAAATTCTAGAAGAACCTTGATTTGTTAGGTTGCTTGATGAGGTAGTGTTTTGGGCCAAGTGGGCCTTTGTAAATTTAACAAATGTCAGGTTGAGGTGTAGGTTATTGGGACAAATGTCCAAACTGTCTTTTCTTCTGCTAATATATTTTCTACTTAATAGTATGTACAATTAGAGATAGAGAGAGCTTGGGGAAATAAGGGAGAGTAGAGTTCAAGGAGCATAACTCAAATTGCTCAGAGCACTCGAGAAACAAGCCCATATGAAATTATTTGTAATTATTCTATTTTGGTCAATAGAATGAGCTTAATTTGCGTTCCCTTGTAATCATCTGAATGCTATGGGATATTCTTGAATCATAGAGTGTGTGTGTGTGTGTGCGTGAATTTATCGAGAGAAGAAAGCCTCTTACGTGAGAGAGACGAGGTAATGAAGGGAATGTGCACTAGTTGGTAAGTGAGGAAAATATTTGTTATGTTCTTTTCATAATAAATTGTGGTTCATTTAGGGTCCTTGTGTATTGAGCATATTATTTTATAGATTCATGACTGTTACGATGAAATTGGATTGAAGTGTTAGAGTTGCAAAACAATCTTAAGTTCCCTACCCATAAGCCTTTATTGTTTTCTAGAAGAAATGTTTAAACTGCAGATTTGGATTGAAATCTAGAGTTTATAGGAATTTCATCAATAAACAGACTGACGTAGATTCTATTATGAAGTTTTCCAGTTGAATAAATTTGAGCCTTTGATAATTTGGTAGATATAAAAAATATTCCAAGGTAAAACATCCCAGAATTTGGACTAGAGTGGGACACAATAAAGAGTATATTTGAGCATGGAAGAATTTGGGCCCTTTGTAGAATCATTTGCTGTTAAAACCCCGATATCACTAAATTTTTCTGAACCAGACTAAAACCATTGTGGACCCTATAACCTTGAAAAATGGGATGACTAAATTCATCCCGAACTCAACAAATCTGCATTCGAACGGATATCCGAGACCAGTGGGTCAAAGCCTATATTTGGCATGGATCGGAGACCAAGGTGAAAAATGTATATCTAACTTTCAATACATCCAAGCGCATCAAGAACGTAGTAGATCTATATCCATCTAGATCAAGGGATCTAGTGTGAACATATTTAGATCAACCTAGGTCATGGATATATGTGAGAGCTTAAGTGCCTTTAGGGTAAGTGATTAAGTAACAAGAACTTTGGGGTTTAGAAATTTTTACAATAACGTGAAATCATTGAATGACATAAATGAAAGACCTTAGTTCCTACAGGCTAAGCCATTGATTCTAGTCCACAAACACATGATATCTGAAAGGATGACCATCAAGAACTAAGAACTAGGTAATTTAATGGAAGTTTAGTTTTGGGATGGAACAATCATGCTAAGAATTTCTGTGAAGGACCAATCGTATTTCTAGAATGTCGGTTAGATCAAGATAAATATAAAGAAGAAAACCAAGAGAAATTTGAAGGGTTGTCTCAAGTGGTATCAGAGTGACAATATAGTCCTTGAGGATTGAAAAGTGATTAGAGGAAGTTTGTATCCGATGGAGAAAATTAGAAATATTACTTGTGAAGGAGAGAGACACATAGAGAAATTCCCAAGGATAGTTAGTTATAGAGGAATAATAGAGTAGTAGAGAAACCTACGAAGAATTTTAGGTGAGGACCTCGAGAAGAAAATGCAAGGGAAATCGAGACACCAAGTCTTAGAATAGAGAAAAGGAATTGAAGAAGATTGAACAAGTATTGGCGATGAAATGGAGCTGCGAATTAGATCTGGAAGAATCTTTGTGCAATTTTGAGGAAGTTGGCCTTATTGATTTTGTGCCTATGAAGATAGCTTCAACGGAGTGTAAATGAAGGATTGGAAAGGAAATGGTAAACAAAAAGTAGATAGATTCCCGGTGTCTAAAGTAGTGATGAGACAATTTGGAAGAATTAGATCATGAATTGAGGTGAGAGGGGATTCATACCATTTCTTAATTATTCTATAAATTGAGGGGACAAAAAGCTCCCTAGACCTTTCAAATTCAACCCAAGGTGGGTCAAAGATGAAGGGTTCTGCTGTAGCGGCTACAACCACCCTCCAAAATTTTTTCGTAGCCTCATTTTCGAGCCTCCCTTCCAACCTTCACAGCAACTTGCCTTGCTTTGTCAAGTTCACAAGCTTTAGTGTTTTTCTTGCATAAATGAAGCCCGTCAGTCACAACTTGATCCATTCCCCTCACAGGTTGTTCACCCAGACTTGGTCCAACTGCAGGCTGAGCAACTTTTCGTTGAAAATTGTGCATTTCTAGAGGGAAACTAGCCTTCCCTCTAGAAATTATGCAATCATCTTTAGCAGCTCGTTGAGCTCCAGGATTGTGCAATCCTGCCTACCAACACTCTCAGCGGGATTTACTCAAATTTCCTTAGCAAGGCTTCTCAACTCAAAATTTGCCCAAATCTGGGCAACAGTCAGCTGCTTTGCCAAGAAATTGCGCAAATTGCCGGGACAGCTAGCCCAGCTCCTAGCTAGAAATGTGCATTTTTCTCCAGCTGTCAAGGAGTCCCTTGCATGTGCAGCTGAGTTGACCAGTTCCCTCTGGGATTGAGAAAAAAAAACTTGCATGCATGGGCTGCTTCTCCCAAGGCAACATGCAAAGGCATCCGTTGTTTCAGGGATCTATGTTTAGCAAATGGAGGTTACATGCAAGGAGCAATTCTGAAACCTCCGACCAATTTGTGGCATGCGCGTCACAACCTTGATGTTCTCAAAACTCATTAATCGGACGCTGCAAAGCTCATTCCTCACATCAACCTTACAACTCTGACATCCCACATCACATCTAATAGCAGTCGGCACATTCAGCTCAGATATTTTGGGGTAAGCCCGCTTCCCATGCCTCGTGTTGCATTTTTGTCGCATTTTGTGTTTTCGCTTGTGGGAATATTGTTTGCTTGATTTCCTTGAATGCTTGTTGTCGTTTACATATATACTAGCTTGTCCTAGCTATGTTTCAGTTTTTGTTTCTATCTCACTGCTGTCGCATGCACGAAACTAGTTTGCACAGACGTTCGTCCAACCGGCCAACTGCCTCACCCACATGCATGTTGATCTGTTTGTTGAATCTTTCATTCATGATTTTCATGCACTGTCAATCACTTTTGCTATCACTTAGCGTTGCCATGCATTCACTAACTTACTTGCTTTCAGTCGCCTGTTGGTGAGTCGGGCCAACCTTGGCCTAGGTTCTGCCTTCACCAAGTCTGCAATGCACAATCTGGGAAAGGAAGGCTCACCTACCTCTCTAGATTTGTGCATTCCTGCCCGGCACGAACCTCCAGGACTATTTTGTGCATTTCTAGAGGACAGTGGTTGCTTGGCTCAAGAAATTGCACAGATCTGTCCTTAGGCCAGCAGTCCTTCCCAACTGGAATTGCGCATTACGCAATCCCAACAATTAGCAATGAGATTGGATTGTGCATTGCATAGTTCTAGTAGTTCACCCAGGTATGTTGCAAGTCAGTTCTCATTTTCATTTTGGTTTTCGACTGACAGGTTTCTTGCTATGAGTGTTGCCATGTCTCCAGGTATCGCAGGTGTTCATCTGCCTCTCAACAGCATAAGTATAATGGTTTCTAGGAGAGCAAAGATGAGTACATCATTCAAATCACGGTGGGGATGCAGTCAATCAAGTGTCTATGAGCTTTCCTACTCACGAAGACATCAAGTTGTTTGTAGACAAGGACATCAAGCGGCAACATCACGACGAGCAACATCATGAACAACAGTTGAAGATAGCATACCAAATGCAACAAATGTAAGAGCAGGGTTGTTGACAACACATAGGCGGAACAAGGTTACAAGCTCAAGCAGGTCCATTTATGATGAAAGAAACTTTGGAGACTCCAGTTATCGAGTGACGGCGCAACATGAAGATCGTACGAAGGTAGAAGATATAACAAAGAAGGAGTTGCATGTGCTGAAGTAGCAACTCAAGAATAACATGAAGCTGCAGATAGACGAATGAGCTGCAATAGGATCAAGAACAACGGTGGGTGCGACGCTAACTCACGAATGAAGCTGTGTCTGAACAAGTTAAATATCCATCCCAACAGTGAACATGAAGCAGACATGGTGAGCAGTGTGGCTGATTGCATGCAAGGGATTCATTAACATGCGTGTCATTGTGTGCATGCATGCAATCCAACCCATTCAACACACTCACCAAGTCAAAGACAAGAAGCGAGTCCAACTGGAGCCGAACGGGTACTTCGGCAAGTTGATGCGCATGACCACCAACACACACATGAAGATCAGCATGGACACTATGCATCAATGTGCTTCTGGTTTAGCTACACCCAAGAAGACCGTGCACATGTTAGCAGACGAGTCGGATGAAAGGGCCAAACCAATGCACTAGTTGCAACGGAAGCAAGAGTTTGCTTCAACAAGATGTCACCATGAGGTGCATGCACACCATCACGAATGACCAAGCTTGGCATCAACTCACCAGCTTCACCATGATAAGCATGTCAAAGAGTTGGTCTCACCATAGCGAACCGAGTGTCAGTGATGTCTTGCAAGGTTTTCTCAAGCCATGTTGTCTCACATGAGTAAATGTGCATTATAATGTTGAATCATGTCAAGTGTAAGTCAAGTGTCAACAGTTGGATGTAACAGTCGTAGAGTAGGTGAAGAGTCATGAGGGTAGCTGAACTGTCACAAAGGGGAATGTCAAGGGTCACCCCACCCTTTGCTATAAATAGTCCCTCATAACTCATTGTATAGGCTTTTGGTCAGCCAAGCTTCTATTAAGACTATCTTGAAGAAGACTTGGACAATATTATAACGCACCTTGGCTTCTCCACTGCACGAACCTAGTACATCTCTTTGGAGGAGCAGGCGGATGTGGCTGTAACATTCCACTGTTGGGGCTAGCAGGTTTACATGGATGTATTTTATGATTGTGACTTACACTTCTTATATAATAAGAGCGAGCACATTTTCATGCATATGTCATTATTGTAGTTGGACTACTCCGGTTGCTTCAATGATATGTGTTGTTTAACTAACGTACTTTTGTATGAAGTGATTCACATGCAATTATATGAATCTTGTTGTTAATGTGTTGCATATGTTGTTAATGTTGTCACCGTCTGTGTCGACTGCTCTGCCAGACATCAGATAGACCTTTCACTTGAACCTTTCTATAACAACCATCACACTCGTCTTGGACTAATCCATGAGTGTTGTACATGTTATCTTACCTTGTATGATGTGATTTCCACATCCGAGTGGACTGCTCCACCAGAAGCTGTGCATGTCCTTTATGTTGTGTGTTCCTAGCCGAGTTGGGACTGATCCCTTTCAACCTGGAACTCACCTTCACCTCCTTCCCCCTTTGAAGTGTTGGAACCTCTCATACACCTTCCTTGACTCACTGCATTAGTCACACCCTTGCTACTGACAAAGTTATTCTACTTGCCTCTGTGCGACACCGCGGTCAAGGCATTACCTTACGACCCACTACTGGGACTCCTACACCAAATGGTCTAAGGTCTAATTGGGACTTCTTACCGGGGAGATCCCCTTGACATGTTAGCAGGTCCAACATCGTCAACATTTCTGGTGCTAGAAGGAGGGTCCAATGACAAGATGTGTCCTCTCATCCAGTTTTGAACCTTTGCATATCTTTCATGGAGTCTTGCACTCTTCTTACCCTGAGGTGTTTTTCGATTCATGAAGATGTCTCCATCTCGGGGAAGCTTTTCGATCTCTTGTTCACTCACACGTATGATGGTGAAGGCGATGTGGTCTAGCCTGAGGACTTACATAAATTTCTTTACATGATTCATGAGGAAGATGAGTTTTCTGATGAACAGGCCGGTTTGCTACTTGCATACACACTTCGCGAATCTCCATTTCATTGGGTGCTCAGCCTACCGACTGACACTGTGCACTCATTTGAGCACTTCTGTGATATTATTGAAGGCATGTTCTATCATTTTGATCCATACCATCTTGACCAGAAATTGTTACAACAACGGAGGGCTCCACATGAATCCATTATTGATTTTTGGCAGTGCTTCCATGACTTGCATCTTCAAGCTTCAAGGAGCCAGATGAAATTTGCTTATCTTTGGGACCGTTTCAAGTACTGCCTTAAGAAATCTGCCCGTCCCAAGAGAAAGTTTGACATCAAGCCTAGCTCAACATTCTTCATTGATGGAGTTGTGCAATCTCATGTGGAAGTGCACACTATATCAACCGAATGTCTACCTTGCTCTTATTCAACAACTCCACCACTGCCCAGTGATGTTGAGGATCATGCTCACACACCCATTCATCCTTAACACCCTCCCAACATCACTTCACTAAATTTTCTCTCAGATTTGGTTGTGAGTCCTTCGATTCCTCATATGCATTCTTTTCTACGACCTCCGTCTTTGCACCTAGGTGTTCCTTCGGATTATGATGTCTTGTGTTCATCCATTCCAGACTCTTCAATTGTTGTGAACGAGGAAAAACCCACTGACGAAGTTGATGTTGCACAACCAACATGAGCTGCCATTCATGAAGAGTATAAGTGGGAGCTTGAGCATCAACACTCGGCGAAGGATGACTCCCTTCCGTCTGAGCCCCCTCCATTCTTTCCTAACATCGTTGGTGAACCTACAATCCATGATTTCGCATTTGTGTGTTCATCGACGGATGCGCCCATTGTTGAACTTTCACAGGACACACTGTATGTTAGCCCATCATCCAACAATGGAGAGGACCAATCATTCATTGGAAATCCACTTGATCTTTCATCTGATTTTTCTGAAAACGCAGAGGGTGAACATCCTTCCTCCTCATCTACCCCTTTGTGTGATTCATCAAACCATGAGGATGCCGACCAACATCCTTAATTTTCTAAACTTGGTTGTCGTGATCTCTTCACCTCATCATCTGATTACGATGTTGATTCACTTGTTGTTAATTCTTCTAAGCCATTGGTCTATGAATATCCATTTGTAAACGAAGTTGAAACCCCACAGACCGTTGAGGCACTTCAGCCTGAGCTCATGGTTATATCAGGCCCTCGTTGTCCTGAGGTTGGTTTCGTTTCCGATTAGGAAATTGTTCAGACACTCAAGGCTCCTCTTCACTCATCTGTATGCACTCAATATCAATATAACACTCATATTTTACTTCCTCCACTTGAACTACACTATCCCATTGCTCATGCATTGGAGGATTCTTACATTGCAAGCACTCGTGCGCGACGCAAGTTATCTTTGCTTCTTTCGTTTGCTTGCATGTCACAGTCAAGTGTGTGCTTATGCTTGAAACTTGCACGTAGTGTCACATAGCACCACGATAAGTCCGCAAACTGTCTGTCATGCACATGCACTCACTTATGTCCCATGGGAACTTTGAATCACAAAGTGTGGTTGTCTTTATTATTATATCTTTCTTTCTTTCTAGTTCAAACAACTAGTTTGCTCCCAGACCAAGCCTTCACCAAGATGGGTCTACCAATGCGTCGGCGGCTGCATTGGAAGTATCACTTCCCATAATCAGGCCCATGCACCATTAGTGTAGGAGTACGAGTAGTGTTTGCTTTCAGTTGTTTTCTTGCATGCTTATTTGCTTACATGCTTCGTTTGCTTGTTTGTTTACTTGTTTTACTTTCAGTTTCGCTTCAACTTTTGCTTTGCTTTGATGTTTGTTAGTTAGTTTGTTTCGTTCATAGGTTAGTCTTGCATGAAACCATGTATGACTCTTGAAACGAGTTGGGTAAAGTACAAGAAGGCTTGTACAACTATCACTACTTGGTTATCTCTCATATTGCCTCTGTATGATGAACTTGTTACTCTTAGTCCATGATACGTAGAAGGAGAATACGTACTGTTCAAAGCGAGCCTTGGTGTAAACACAACACTTGCGCGCTAACCAGTGTCACCTTCTCTAGTAGATTTTTTTTTGGGTTGACCCTTGTCATCTCAGTCAAGTAGAGTAAGGTAAGGGGGAAAACCTTAACATGCACGTAAGAGATACAATAAACTACTTCTCTGCTGGAACAAACTCTTCTCCTCTCAATAAGTCAGGATCCCTCTTCCGCCTCTGAAATGAATAAGTCCTATGCACAGTAACTCCGCTGGGTTACTTACCAGGCTCACTGGTAGCGGAGCCATGCTTGTATTCCTATGTGACTCCATCAGGGTACTGTCCAAGCCTGCTGGCAGTGGAGCAACACCAAAGATGAAATTAAGACTCTGATGACTATACTGCTTGTGCACCTACATACCACTTAACCCCAATCGAAACAACTGTGTTCCCTTGGCTTGGAATGTGTGTCAATCGACCAAGGGTTTGGAAGATTCTACATCTTACAATCAAGTTAGTGTGAAACCAAGATGAGTTAAAAACTGAACAATACTTCCGGAGGTGTTAGACTTGCTTTTCACGAACAATGTCCATTCAGAGAGTTGGAGTTCTATCAGTGTGTTGCCAAGTTTTGTAGCGGCTACAAGCACCCTCCAAAATTTTGCCTTAGTCTCGTTTTTGAGCCTCCCTTCCAACCTTCACAGCAGCTTGCCTTCCTTCTTCAAGTTCACAAGCTTTAGTGTCTTTCTTGCACGAAGGAAGCGTGTCAGTCATAGCTTGATCCATTCCCCTCATAGGTTGTTCACCTGGACTTGATCCAGCTGCAGGCTGAGCAGCTTCCCCTTGAAAATTTCGTATTTCTGGAGGGCAACCAGCCTTCCCTCCAGAAATTGTGCAATCCTCTCTAGCAGCCTGCTGGGATCCAGGATTGTGTAATCCTGCCTGCCAGCACTTCGAGGAGGATTTGCGCAAATTTCCTCAACAAGGCTGCTTAGCCCAGAATTTGTGCAAATCTGGGCAGCAGTCAGCTGCTTTGCTGAGGAATTGCACAAATTGTCTAGGCAGCTAGCCCAGTCCCCATCTAGAAATGCACATTTTTCTCTAGTAGTCAAGGAGTCTCTTACATGTGCAGCTGAGTTGACCGATCCCCCCCGAGACTAAGAAAAACAGACTTGCATGCATGGGCTTCTTCTCCCAAGGAAACATGCAAAGTAATCCCTTGTTTCATGGATTTATGTTTAGCAACTCGAGGTTACATGCAAGGAGAAATTCTGAAACCTCCCACCAAGTGTCGCTTCCCCTAGATTCATGGCATGTGTGTCACAACATCGATGTTATCAAAACTCATCAACCGGACACTGCAGATCTCATTCCTCACATCAACCTTGTAGCTCTAACATCCCACATCACATCTAGGAGTAGTCGGCACAATCAGCTTAGTTATTTTTGGGTAAGCTCGCTTCCCATGCCTTGTGCTGCATTTCTGTTGCTTTTTGTGTTTTCGCTTGTGGGAGTATTGTTTGCTTGATTTCTTTCAAAACTTGTTTTCATTTACATATATACTAGCTTATCTTAACTCTGTTTCAGTTTTCATTGCTATCTCACTATTGTCGCATGCATGAAACTATTTTGCACGGACGTTCGCCCAACCAACAAACTGCCTCACCCACATACATGTTGATATGTTTGTTGAATATTTCATTCATGTTTTTCATGCACTGTCAATAACTTCTGCTATCACTTAGTGTCACCATGCATCCACTGAATTACTTGCTTTCAGTCGCCCATCGGCGAGTTGAGCCAACCTTGGCCCAGGCTCTGCCTTCACCAAGGCTAAATTGCGCAATCTGGGAAAGGAAGGCTCAACTTCCTCTCCATATTTTCTCATTCCTGCCTAGCACTGGCCTCCAGGACTATTTTGTGCATTTCTAGAGGACAGCGGTTGTTTGGCCTAAGAATTTGCGCATATCTATCCCTAGGCCAACAATCCTTCCTAGCTGGTATTGCGCATTGCGCAATCCCAACAGTCAGCAACAAGATTGGACTGTGCATTGCGCAGTTCCAGCAATCAACCTGTCTCCCAGTAGCCCATACTATGCCTTGCGTAGTCTCGGCAGTCGGTCTCCTGACCTCTCGGCCGAAATTGCGCAACCTTCATGATCATTCACCCAGGTATGTTGCAAGTTAGTTCTCATGTTCATTTTTGTTTTTGACTAATAGATTGCTTGCTATGAGTGTTTCCATCTCTCCAGGTATCACAGGTGTTCATTTGCCTCTCAGCAGTATAGGTACAATGGTTTCCAGGAGAGCAGAGATGAGGACATCGTTCAGAGCACGCTTGGGGATGCAGTCGATCAAGTGTCTATGAGCTTGCATGCTCATGAAGACATCAAGCTGTTCGTAGACAAGGACATCAAGCAGCAGCATCATAGAAAGTAGCATCATGAAAAACAACTGAAGAGAGCATACCAAATGCAACGAATGCAAGAGGAGGGTTGTTGACAACACGGAGGTGGAACAAGGTTGCAAGCTCAAGCAGGTGCATTGATGATGAAAGCAACTTTGGAGACTCCGGCTATGGAGAGACAACGCGACATGAAGATTGTGCGAAGGAAGAAGATGTAACAAAGAAGGAGTTGCATGTGCTGAAGTAGAAACTTAGGAAGCACATGAAGTTGCACAGACAGACGAATGAGTTGCAGCAGGATCATCAACAAAAGTGGGTGCAATGTATAGTCAAGGATGAAACTGTGCCTGGACAAGTTAAAGATCCATCCCAGTAGCTAACATGGAGCAGACATGGTAAGCAGTGTGGTTGATCACATGAAAGGGATTCAGAAACATGCATGTCATTGTGCGCACGCATGCAATCCAACCCATTCAACACACTCACCAAGGCAAATAAAAGAAGCAAGTCCAACTGGAGCTGAACGGATACTTCGGAAAGTTGATGCGCATGACCACCGACACACACTTGAAGATTAGCACAGACACTATGCATCAATGTGCTCCTGGTTCAGTTGCACCTAAGAAGACCATGCACATGTTAGCAGACGAGCTGGATGAAGGGGCTGAACCAATGCACTGGTTGCAATGAAAGCAAGAGTTCACTTCAGCAAGATGTCACCATGGGGTGCATGCAAACCATCACAGACGACCAAGCTTGGCATCAGCTCACCAGCTTCACCATCATAAGCATGTCAAAGAGTTGGTCTCACCACAGCGAACCGAGTGTCAGTGATGTCTTGCAAGGCTTGCTCAAGCCATGTTGTCGCACATGAGTACATGTGCATTGTAATGTTGAATCATGTGAAGTGTAAGTCATGTGTCGACATTTGGATGTAACATTCATAGAGTAGGTGAAGAGTCATGAGGGTAGTTGAACTATCAAAAAGGGGAATGTAAAGGGTCACCCCACACTTTGCTATAAATAGTCCCTCATAACTCATTGTATAGGCTTTTAGTCAGCCAAGCTTCTATTAAGGCTATCTTGAAGAAGGCTTGGACAGTATTGTAACGCGCCTTGGCTTCTCCATTGCACGGAGCTAGTACATCTCTTTGGAGGAGCAAGCAGATGTGGCTATAATCTTCCACTATTGGGGCTAGCAGGTTTACATGGATGTATTGTATGATTGTTACTTACACTTCTTATATAATAAGAGCCAGCATATTTTCGTGCATATGTTGTTATTGTAGTTGGATTGCTCCGATTGCTTTAATGATACGTGTTGTTTAACTTACATACTTGTGTATGAACTGATTCACATGCAATTATATGAATCTTGTCATTAATGTGTTGCATATGTTGTTAATGCTATCACTGTCCATGTCGATTGCTTTGCCAGACATTAGACAGACCTTTCACTTGAACCTTGCTATAAAAACCGTCACACTCATCTTAGACTGATCCATGAGTATTATACATGTTATCTTACCTTGTATGATGTGACTGCCGCATCCGAGTGGACTGCTCCGTCGGAAGTTGTGCATGTCCTTTATGTTGTGTGTTCTTGGCCGTGTTGGGACTGATCCCTTTCAACCTGGAACTCTCCTTAATCTCCTTCTCCCTTCGAAGCGTTGGAATGTATCATACACCTTCCTTGACTCATTGCATCAGTCACACCTTTGCTACTGACAGAGTTATTCTACTTGCCTCTTTGCGACACCACGGTCAAGGCATTACCTTACAACCCACTGCTGGGACTCCTACACCAAACGTTCTGAGGTCTAATTGGGACATGTTACTGAGGAGATCCCCTTGACATGTTGGCAAGTCCACCACCATCAATAGGTTCATAAACAATCCCCTTATTCCTTTCAAATTCAACCCAAGATGGGTCAAAGATGAGGGTTCATAAACCTTGTGCATGACTCGGTGAGGTATGATGACAATTCAATGGAGTCAACAAGTATTCAATTTTTTATTGATTTAAAAAGAGTCAAAGGGATTGTATCAAATTGGGATCATGGTGCAACACTATTAAAAACTTTATCAAGTTGTAGTGTGCATTAGGAGGATATTCATTTGTTAAAAGAATTTATAGGTGGGTCTTGTATTATGTAGGTAGAATACAACAAAGTCCCTATTGAAGAGATCATCATAGATAATGAATGTGTAGGTTTATCAATGACAAGTTTGTTTTTAGTGTCTACAGGTGTGAGCTCCATTTGTTTTCATCCCTAGCAACTTGCAGGACTGGAAGAAGTCAAGCACCATCTTTGAGTATGGGTTATGGTGGTAGAGGTACTCTTATTATAGGCTTACAATATGAAGTGTCTTCAAAGCTCAAATAAAGAAGAACAAAACCGACGCTGCAACAAATATGTCAAACGGTCACACAACTAGGACTCCAAAGTCGAACCTATTTCTTGTTTTACAAATATTTTGCAAATATTTATGACTAAGATCCACCATATTTATGGATACATTTGCAGAAACGATTTTTGTACCATGTAGTTAGCCTGCTTGACAAATCTCCAATTTTTCTACAAAAATATAAAATATTTGAATATTATTTTCTACAAATATCTATGAGTATTTGTACCATGCAGTTAGCATTCTTGACAAATCTCCAATTTTTTCTACAAAAATATAAAATCTTTCGTTTGAATGTTACTAGACTCTAGTGTGGGTATATTACAAGAAATGGGATTGGAAAAAGGATGGGGAGACAATGCAGAGCATGCCTTGGATATTATTCATTTGTCATTGGAGACCCTACAGACACGTGATCCGTATACTTTGGAAATGTTTCTAGGAAGGATTCCTATGTTTTTTAATTTTGTGATTCTTTCACGTCGTGGTTATTTTGGGCAAGCAATTTTAGGAATTCCAGACACTGGTGGACAGGTAAACAAACTTTTTATAATTGCAATGCCCATTCCATGATATCCTCTCTTTATTGTTTGATTGTATTATAAATTTTTCCTTTGATTTTGTTTTTGTCTTTTAACTACAAAACTGAAAATACTTGGTATCATATCCATTTAAACAACATCCAAAGATTGAAGATAATATTAGCATTATAGTTTTTTTTTTTGTTAAAATATTTTCATGACTATTTGAAAAGAATACTTTCATGTTCTTATTTGAGAACAGGTAGTGTATATGCTTGACCAAGTTCATACAATAGAGAATGAAATGTTGTTGAGAATAAAATGATAAGGTTTAGGCATCACACATTAGATTATTGTGGTAAATTTCTGCTCTATTATCCACTTTATTTCTATTGTATTTAAATTAACATTGACCTTATTTGAGCAAATTATTGTTCCCTTTGTGTTGTGCGTTTAGGTTCAATGTTGTCTTTCTTTCTAGTTTTCTAAGTCCTTATATTTTATAATTTTTGTTTCATGTTTTCTTTACAAGGTGACTTAGTTGATTCTTGATGCCCACACTACAACATGCAATCAACGAATTGAAAAAATTAGTGGAACACAACATTCTTGGATACTTCAGGTTCCCTTCAGAACAAAAAAACTAGTTTTGTGCCATTGTTTTTCTCAATTTGATGTGTGGCCCTTCCTGGAAATATTTTTAGAGGTAAAAGTTGATGAATTATCAAGATTGAAATGCATAATTTGTTTTCTATCTTGAGTTTGTATGCATATATCCTCTTCAATAGTAATTCAATTCAATGTGTATAGTGTTGTAAATAGATTGGAAAAATTAAACAAAATTATAAAAAACCTTCTTACATGTAATGTTATCAATGTATAAAATAGATAATCATATACAAATATATTTGTTGGTTTTATGCCCCCGGTAGACCAGATGGAACTGGTTTTGACAGAGTTGATAACTACAAATTAGGTTAAAGTAAAGATTTACTATTCATTGCAAGAAGTGGCTAGCTTATGATTCCTTAGTTAAAGCCACAACCTTATCCCTATTCCTTTTTTCTTCTCCAAGCCCCATTGTAGCTGGAAATGCCCCCATGCATACTTTTATCTAGATGATTTTTGGTCTTTAAACAATACTATGTCCACAATTTTCTTTTGTTGGTTTCTCATAGGTCATATCTTAGCCATAGGCCATTATTTTTCTTTAAACTTCTTATGAGAATATTACACACCCCTCTTTTGTGGCTTCGTATGCACCTTTTGAAAAAATGGGAGTAATAGCCTATTGTATTTAGGAAATTGTCGATATGCACCAAAACAAAACAGCTGCATAAATTTAATTGACAAAACTATTTAAACAATGTATAGCAAAAAATATTTTATTTTTTTTAGTGCTTAGATGTGTTTGTATTTATTATTTCATGCAAATGATGATAATTTCTATGCATAATGAATAAACCATGTTTTACAAATTGAAAGTGTTGGTATTCAGGCTATTGTTTCTGAAATAGAAATCTTAATATTAGGAATTGAGTTGTTGAGTTGAAAGGATCAACATATGTATCTTTTTGGTTGAAATATTTGTATTACATCATGTCCTCTTATTTTTAACAATTTATCAGTATAATTTGCAATATTTTGGTAATAGAATGGAAAGGTGTTCCACTCTACAATCCCTTTTAACTTAGCAATTTTTCCTGTTGTTATAGGATTTAACATCCCGGGTTAAAATTTCATGTAATAAAAGTTAAAAACTGTAAACATGGATGAATGGGACACTTATTCCAAGCTAAATATTGGGCAGGACATCCTAGGGGGTGTTCATTTGGTTGTTTATGGCTAAGGAAATTGGCAAATGCAATGGCTAAGGCTTTGGAAAGGCAAAATGGCCAACAGATGAATTAAAGAATCTAAAGGAAACGTAGTAAGAGATTCAAGAAATTAGCCACCTCAGATTCTGTGAGATAATATTCCACTGATATGACCCTAGAGGTGTTTGCAATAAACATTATGTAAATTTGAGATACACCTAGCCATATGCTTATGTTTCATGGGAAGATGAAGAGAAGACTAAGAACTAGTATGATGCCTCTAGAGCAATTGGACCAAGTGATGAAGTAAGACCTTCTCATACATTATATGTGATAGATAGTGATCAAGAAGGGACCGAAAAAGAAGTGGATTCTTAGGTTGATATTAAGCCAAAGAAAAAGCAAAGACATGACATTGAAGAAGAGAAGAGTAAGAAATTCAAGGTTTCTCCATGCACTAAAGGCGAAATTGAGGTAGAGAACAAAAGGAAGGAATTCGAAGAAGGTAGGAAAAGAGAACAAGAGGAAGAGCACAAGAAAAAATAAGAGCATGAAAAGAAGCAAGAGTACATGTGAAAGAAGAAATAAGAACTGAATAAAAGAAAGGAGGAAACCTAGAAAATGCAACAAGAATAAGCTCTTAAGAAACAAAGGGAAGAAGAGGAGTAGTTGAGGCTAAAGGTTGATGAGGAGAATAGGAGGAAACAGGAAGAGGAGTTCACAATGAAGTTAGACAGATATTTGGAGGCCTAGAACACATATGATAAACAAGAGGATGATAACCAGGCAACAAACATTGATCCCATAGTATCACTATAAACATTCAACCTTCAACTCTATCTGGTGGGAACCTTCCTTTCAGTGAGATGGGGATTCGACCTCTTGTTGACGATAGAGTCATGGACATATCCAATTTCACCTTTGATGAGCTAAAGAACATGATCATTCAGGAGAGAAGGAAGTGCTTCCCATATGATCCTGATCGGCCTGTTTCCATCCATACAAAGAATTTTATTGTGTTAAACACCATATTCAATCCTAGAGTAGTCACTTCATCTAACACAACCTTTGTAGTATCCGCAAATAAAAACATAGATTTATGATGTAAAAGAATGAACAATTGGAAAAGGAATTGGCTAGTGCAACTCATCAAAGTGATCACCTCCTGGTCAAAAATCAAAGGTTGCTCTCCACCAATTCTATTAGAGAAGAGTTCAGTCAACGATACATGAAGAGATCAAGCCATTAGAGGATGCAGTGAAGAAAGTGTATGAAGAGATGATCACTTTGCATAAGGAAATGGCGCCTTTGTATGAAGTTCAGAAAGCTTCGTAGGGAAACGTAAGGATCTTAAAGTTATCCTATATAGGTATAGACATGATCCAAGAATGGGGCAATTGGTATTAAGATGCTCAAGCAGCATTGGTTAGAAAACATAGGTATGAAGTTGATATGGATAAAGTAGAGATAAGAATGCATATGCAAACCTATGACCATCTCAACAATCATATAACCAACACTATGTCAGCATATACCCAACTACACCACGGATTGAAAGCTTTTGTGTGGGTACACAAAATACCTTTTCTAGGTACACTTGGGGAGGTAAGCCTCATGAATACTATCAGAAATAGTCTATAATAATTGTTGGACTAAATCAGACATGAAACCACCTGAGATGACATATATGTGACTAAGGACTCTATTATGCAATATGTAGCTGAGCCGATCAAGTTACATATGAAGTTGGTCATGTTGTGGAACAATGTATAATCAAGCTCCAAAACCATATACCGAGATGATTTGAAGGGTAAGATCATATATAATCCAGATCTACCAAAAATGGGTAGAGGTATAGCGACAGAATATAGATCTTGGTAACAATACATCACAAAGAAGCTTCATGTCAGAGTTTTCAAAATACAATTTCACTAATGTGGACACAAATGTGTCTATTTTGTTGTATGGTTTTTCTAGAATTTTTTCAAATGTAATTTTGAATTTGAAAAAAATAATAAAATTGTAAAATGTATGTGGAAGTCTAAAAGTCACATGTGGAATTTGAAGAGTCACTAGGAAGTCCAAAGGTCATAAAGGAGCTCAAGATTCACGAGGGAGATCAAGAGTCATATGGGAGGAGAAAGGTCAACCCATTTGTTATAAATATGCCCTCATGCCTCAAGCAAAATACTTTTAGCCTTGGTTTCTCAAACTAAGCATAGGAGAAAGAGATCATTCTTTTGATGAGAAAGTTGTGGCTTCATGTTCCACTATTGGAACAAGTGAGACATCTTTGTAATTGTGTATATTGTCACTTTAACTCAATATTTTAAGGCTCTCAAAGTCAGACGTACTGTATCAGAAATATTGCAATAATTTTCTTTTGATGTTTGCGGTATATGTTTGTGTTTATATGTACTAAGGAAAATTAACTATTTTAAAGGCTTTAGTATACATCTGAATTGAAACATGTGTCGTACTTGCTTTTCATGATTGTTGTTATTTTGAGAACTTCTTTTCAAAGTAACTATCGATTCTTCCTACGCTTGTGTGTCTTTATGATAGTGGTACTATTATTCTTCTTCTAAAGGCTCACTTCATTTTACTTTGTCCATGAAAGTACATAGTAGACATTACAATTGTGTGTTGATTTCAGCCAAGGCAAATCTTTAAGTTAAAATGGTAGTCAGACCATCATTCCGGATGGTAATCCTACTCCAAACAATATAGAATCTAATTGGGACTTTATACCAGGGAGATCCCCTTGTGGGTGAGAAATTTCGGCACAGTGAACAACTCTATGATGCAACAAAAGTAGAAAAATCAAGACAAGGATTGTCACGCCTACATGTTCTAGCTGAAGGTGTAAACCAAGGAGCACAAAATATGCACTATCCATTCTCAAGCAGTGAATCTAAATCTACCATTCAACAAAAAACAAGAAGATTGAGAAAGATTTATGAATAACTAGATAATGAACAAGTATATTTTACTTTATTTTCTTTCCAACCAACACATTTTGAATAAGTAGTCAAAAAGAAATAATGGGTTGAAACTATGAACAAAGAAGTGCAACCATAAAGATGAATGGTACATGGAGTCCTGTAGATCCAGTAGAAGGAAAAACAAGCATTGGAGTCAAATGGGTCTATAATACCAAGTCTAGTGAGAAGAGGGAAATTGAAAAGCATGAAGCCATATTAGTAGAAAAATGATTTTCACAACTACGTGCAGTGGATAATGCAGAAAGCTTCATCCCAATAGAATGATTGGATATTATCAGAACAATATTAGAAATAACAGTGAAGACTCATTGGCCAACTTACCAAATGGATGTCAAATCGACATTTTTAAATGGGATCTTGAACGCAAAGGTTTATGTAGATCAACCTCTAAGGTATCAAATCAAGGGTCAAGAAAAAAAATTTACAAGTTAAACTAGACTTTATTTGGTTTAAAATAAGACGAACGAGCATGGTACAAAAGAATTTGAATTATATTTTCTCAACAAAAGATTTAAATGTGGTATGAATGAACCCACTCTCTATATAAAAACATATTTTCAAGGTAATAATTTCACTATTTATATTTAATGTTGATGATATGATTTACATAGGAAGTTTGCAACTTGGATCTTTTCAAACGGCCATGGAGAAGGAATTTGAGATGACCAATATTGATCACATGAAATATTTTCTTGGGATGGAACTTGAACAGTCTGAAAAATGAATCATTATTGGTCAAAGAAAGTATGCAAGGGATATCTTGACAAGATTCAGGATGAGTGAATCCAAGCCAAAAAACATACCAATTTCCCAAGGAATGAAGCTAAGAAAAGATGACAATTCTCTAGCAATTAGTTCAACATTGTACAAACATCTAGTAGGCATCCTAATGTGTCTCCAAGAAATAAGACCTCACATGATGTATTCAATAAATCTTATATCTAGTTTCATGGTGTCTTCGAAAGAAACTCATTAGAAAGCAAGAAAATGAATTTTTAGATATATTACAAGAACAATATAATATAGAATTTTGCATTTATTTGAATAAAAACCATCTTGTTGGTTACATAGATAGTGATTTTGCAAGAAGTATTGATGACAAAAAGGGAACCTTAGGTTATGCATCTCAGCGAGGTATTGAACTGATTTCATAGGCATCCATGAAGTAGCACATTGTTACCATTTCATTAGTAGAAGTTGAGTATGTATCAGCAACAAGAAAAACATGCAAAGCATTTTGGTTAAGAATATTGATAGGTGGCCTAGCTGAAAAATAATAAGGATCCAACTCTTATTTTTTGTGATAATAGTTCAGCTTTGGTAGTTTCCACAAATCACATGTTTCAGTGCAAAATTAAACACATTGATAGTTGATCAACAATGGTAACTTCACTTTATTTTAATGCTCGAATCAATGTCTAAATTGTGTGAGATATATAATTTGAAGCGACTCTTAGAAAAAATTAAAAATGAGACCCATTTCCTTTTAAAAATCGCATTTAATCGCATTTAATGTTATATTTTATTGCGTATTTTAGTGAAAGGGAATTCAAATTGCACCCTTTTGAAATTTGTTGTATTTAGTTGTATGAAAAAGAAGTGACCGTAAAAGAAAAAACAGGAATACCACGCTTTAAAATAAAAGTTTTTTCTATTAAATTGAATTTAAAAAAAAATCCTTAAAAATTGGGCACTAAATTGACAATTCTTTATTTTATAATTTGAACAAATATCTACCAAATTCCAGAAGTTTCTACCAAAGAAATATATACTAAAACGACTTTAAAATTTATATAAAAAAACAACAATAAATATACTTTAAAATTTATAAAAAAAAATAACAATAAATATACTAAAAAAGCTTTAAAATTTATAACAAACAAATTACAATAAATTCTTGTTTGGAATTGTAAAATATGGAGAAACTTGCCACTGAAATTTTGGTTCAATGGGTTAATGTTTTACTCCTTTACCATAGGGTAAGTAAAATGACGGGAATGTTTTTATGCATTTAAAATTTATGTAAAATAACCTGTGAAAGTTAAAAAAAAAATATTTAAATCTGAGAAAGCCTAGAAAAATTACATGTTATCACTAATCGTTTCAAAAACTTTGCTTTCACGAAAAGGGCAAACTCGTATTGATTTAACTGCAACGTCCATTTTGAAATGGTGGATGAAGTTCACCGTCGCTTGGAATATTCGGGAATCTGCTGGTCGGGAATCTGCTGGACATAGTCACGGTCAATATTGTATTTATGTCCACCAGATTCTAGAATATTCTAAGAATCTGTAATAGACTTAAGCTCACTGATTATGAGTTGAATGCATAAATATTAATGAATTCTGTAAAAAAAATTGAGTTTTAAATCTAGAATTTTCCGCATAATATTAAAAGATTAATAATACCTCATAAAACGAGTTATAACACAGCTTTGAGCTTTGGTCCATACATATTGAAGTGGAAAAAAAAAAAAAATTGAAGTCATTTAATTTCCATCGTGTATTATGAACTTAAAAAAATATCTATATTTAAACTTTGTTTCACGACTTTAATTTATTACTAACATATAGATCTTAAATAGTTTTTGTTCCATATAAGAATTAAGCGGACACTAACATGCGACTCTTGTTTTATTCCATATATAATTTGAAGCACCTCTTGTGTGAGAACCATCCTCATTTTAGAAATCGCATCTAATGTTATTTTTTATTGCGTATTTCACTGGAAGACAACGCAAATTGCAAGCTTTTGAAATTTGTTTTCTTTAATTGTACGAAACACAAGCGACAGTTAAAAAAAAATGAAGCTGACACCCATCCCCTTTTTAAAATTGTAAATTTGCGCCTTGTAAATTAGGTTTTTTATTCTTAATTTGGATTTTGTCTCCTTTTTAAAATAGTAAATTTAGACTTTGTAAATTAAGCTTTTTTATTCCTTAATTTGGATTTTGTCGAAGGTCTGCCCATCCGAATTTCTTCGTGGTACGAAGCCGTTACATAGCCCGACTTCAACCTCGCATGCTGGGTGCCACCCCGAGTCGGAGTTCCTCGGAGCGAAAGTTTAGCGAATAGGGAGAAGTCCTGAACCTTATTAAAAATGATGAATTAATTATTATTAATATTACTTAATTAGTAATATTATTAAATTTAATTAATAGTTTATTAAGAATAATACAAAATAATGATCAAAACTAATGATTATAATAATAATTAATTAAAAATTATTATTTAGCTCTAGTTAATATATATACACTCTATTATTTTTATTTATGTGGTTAGTATTGATATTTTGAGTTTATTGATATTAATTTTGTGTTTAATACGAATTGTTTGAGTTTATTAATCTGTTAGGTTTATAATATTAATATATTTTAAGTTTATTAATCTTTTGGGTTTATAATATCAATCTCTTTGGTTTATTAAATATCCCTTGGTTTATTAATCTTTTGGATTTTTTTTTAATTCTTAGGGTTTATAATATTAATCCCTTGGTTTTATTAGTATTATTGTTGTAAATAAATATTATTAAAAATATAAATTAATAATAATATTAATTTTGGTTTAAAATATTATTCTCTTGAATTTATTATTATTAATAATTAATATTTTTTTAATATAATAATTATTTTACAATATTATTTTTATTATTATATATTTATCAATATTAATATTAAATCTATACCATTTGGTATATTTATAGGTTATTTTTAACCACAGTTAGGTTATTTCCTTCCCCTAAAAGAGGTTCTTCTAACCCGTGGTAGCTAATTCATTAAAGGGTTTTGGAAAAAAGAAAACATATATAATGGCTTATATAGTTCCACAACTCCCTTATTTTTTGCAATTATTTTGGGTCCGAAAATGTTTTTTTACCAACACTTATGGGAAAAATTTTAAAATAAATATTATAAAATAGTGTAAAAAGATTTTTAAAAAATCAAAATATGTGTGTCTTTACAGGCAGGAAAGGCTATGGGTTGGGCCTGGAGTATGCCCTAAAACTGCTTTTGCTTGGCTAAGAGCTCGTCTTCCTCGGACGTAAGGAAACAGGTTAACGGTAAGACCCAGAGGCATCTGGCAGGAGCGAAAGCCTGCTCCCTTGGATTATTTCAGGTGGCGTGGTTTTCCTTGATAACAATGATGTGTCAACTGACATTCGCGGATAGCAGCGAGAGATGGCTGTCCTCACTGTTGGTTTGACAAACTAAATTTGATAAGTTTTTCCACCTTGACTATGGGTTTCATCAATTTCTCATAATAGGCAATCGAAACAAGCATTTTCTCAGAGCGGGAACCCTCGGGACCCTTGGAAACTAAGAGCATGCTTTTGATTCCTTTGTTACGGTGGACCGTTAGAATTTGTTGCGATTTGCTGGCCTTTGATCTCTATAACCTCGTAAAAAATATGGTATTCTTTAAAAGAAGTATTATATCAAATTTCTTTGAAGTTTAAAAATATTAAGTTTCATATATTTCTCAACATTTTATTAAAGTAATTTTTTGTTAATTTATTTTTTAAAGTAATTTTTTGTTAATTTATTTATGCAATTTTGAATGTAGCTTTTTAACCTATTGCTTTTATATTTTTAGGGTTTTTCTCTGCTTCTCTTACATCTCGATTTTTATTCTCTTTTCAAGGAAGTTTACATTGTAAGAAAATTGAGAAGTGAGTTGGCTTTTTGGCTATATAGCTCCAGGTGCATAAATAAATTTGAATAACCATACTATTTCTTAATGAAACATATAACATATTCTGAATTCGAAGAAAAGTAATAAGTACACCCATTTTATTTTTATTATAGGCAAAAATCCTCTTAAATTAAGTGATTTAATGTTTAACAAGTTAAATATTTCATATGATAAATTGGCAAGTAATAGTTGGAAGGTGCAAGTGGAATGAAAGAATAATTGTGAATTTCATTTCAATAAAGACGATACATATAAATATAATATTTTGATTATTGGATTCAAATTCAAAGGTCTCTTGGATTTTCAATAATTGTCCACATTTTGCAACACAATCCTAAGAGATTAGGTGTCCAATATCCCCCCTTTAATCCAAATGGGTGTATATGAGTCCAAGAAGAGAGCTAAAGTGCAAAAATGCATGGCAGTGAATGCTTGGATGTGCTCTCTAAAATGGTGGTTTAAGGAAGACCATAAACAAAATGAGGTAGATGAACACAAGGTCTCTACCAATGGTGTTTTAATTTTGACCACCAACTCTAGAACTAAATCTCAAAGTAGCTCCTGGAATAGTTCTAAATCTGGCTAGAAGCTAAAGTCTTCTACGGGAGGAAGTGCTCTTTGGTTGGTTTAAAGTTAACCATAAAATGACGTAGTATAAACCAAAGTCTCTTTCCAGTGGTGGTTTAAGGAAAGTCACCAACCAAAAGAATTCTTATGGAGCATAAATCTATTTCTAGCTATGTGAGGATCCAACTTGAGGTCCTCCAACTACTATTGCATTAATTCAATAAATTTCACAATAATTTTAGAACAATGAAAAATTTCATGTTTATAATACAACAACATTAGCATATAAATCAAATTTGATCTACAACATATTAAGCATGTAAGGAATTTCATTTTAAAAATTTACATAAATAACATAATAACTAGAAGAATAATTGATCTATTGGCTTGGTTAGGGTGATCTTGTTAGGGATGCCTGATTAAATTTTCCACCGAAACAACTAGGAATGACTTCCTAGCCCAATGTACCTCCATAGGTTCTCTAGCTCTCCGAGCCTAAGTGTAACAACAACTGTCGCAGAGTGTCAATAGGTCCAATACTCTCCAATAAATTCAAGCCTCAGTTCTCCCACCTTTCTCTCGGTTCTCATCTCTCTCCTTCTCCACATCCCAATCCAAAAATAATATCAAACCAAGAGAAGAAAAAAATTAAAAATTGACCACCCCTCTTCTATTCTCTCCTCCTCATTTTATGCCTTCCTTCCTCATATATCCCAACCACCTCTCATGAATGCTCCCCATTCTTTGAGGTAAATTCCTTGAATGCCCCCCGTATTTTTTACTTTAAGGCTTTTGACTTTCACCCCTCACACCTCCTCAAGCCACCTCCTCCTTATCACTCAATCTACCCCTTCTCCATTAATTTACACTCGGGTGGTTCTTTCCCTGGCCACCCCTTCTTAATTCATTATAATATTGTTATTCAATTAAAATAATATTATTTTAATAAAATATTACCATTCAATAAAATATTATTCTTGAATGTTAGTCAAACTTGAATATTAATTTAATAATTAAATGAATCATGTTTAAAATATAATCATTAATTATAAATTATACTCCAAGGTTAATGAATCATTGATCATGATTAGCTATTAATCAATATTAACCATTTATTTAATCACCCACTGCCACCATACGCATACCTCATATGTATATTAATAATACTTATTGTAATTAAACACAAAAGTCAATCACTTAGCAGGTAAACTAATAAAATAACATAAGATAATAGGACCAGATAAGGCATTATATGCTACAACTCTGAATATGAATATGGTTGTCTCTAGCTCTAGGCTCTGGAAGTTGGTTCTGGTTCAGGATGTGGCTCAAAATTTCTTGAAAAATATTCAAAGCTAGTAACTATTATGGCAAGTAAAGATGGAAAATCACCAAGGTACAAAGTTGAACTTCTCTAAAAAGCATTATGCCTAGCCTCCTTTGACAACAAATTTGACAAGTTCTTGATAAGGCCCAATCTTGGCCTAGATTTCTCTGATAACACTGTTGGAATGTGTAAAGAGAAAGAAAGAATAAGCATGAATTACTTTTCCTTAAAGATGATACAAATTTAAATAGAATATTTTTATGGTTGGAGTCAACTTTCAAGGTCTCTGGGACATTCACCTATTGTCCACATTCCACACCATAACACTAATGGATTAGGTTTCCAGCATAATCATTCCTTTTTTATGACTATTTATAAGTCAAGTTCCATTAAATGAATTGGAAAGTTTGAATTTTTTAAATAATAATTTCTTCCATGTCCTTGTCACTTCCATTTTTCATAGAATCAACTCATTGATCTCAATCTCATGAATATTAAATTTTCATGTCCTATTCCTATAGATTTTGGAAATTTGGAGTCTTGTTTTAATATACAAGGCTAGAAAGAAAGAATATCAATGAGGCATGGTTTCTCCTAACATTATTGACTTTGGTTAAGATTTTTGTTATGTTAGGAATTGCATTGTTTTATACACTATATTATCAATACAATAAGAGCAAAGCCATGTCGCCTTAATCACATGTAAATGATATGCCTAATTCTTCTAGTTTGATTTATATAATAAGTATATTTGAGTTTATGTTTAACATGTCTTTAGGATTAGTATCTATTCATTTATCACCATAAGGAAATCAACTTCCGATTTTGACTATTTAATGTTGAATTTTCTTCTACCAATGCATTAATTTGAAGAAGTTTCTTTGGGACATGTTTTTGAAATTGAGAGACCTCTTTAATTCATATGGTTTGGATGAACACTCTTAACAAGATGAATCTCTAAAGAATGCATTAAGAAGGTCATCAACTTGAGAGAATATCCAATTCCCATGCGATATGGATAAGGTTTCCTCACAATATTATTATAGAAAATGAGAGTTCTCCATGATATTCTAAAAAGAAATTGTAGTATCTATGATAGTAGTGAATCTTAAGTACATGCCATTTATATCATATCATATTATAATTTCTTGCAATCTCCTTTGCAGAAAGCCACCTTGGCCTTTATATTAGTAATATGTTATGGAAGAAATAGAGAGCAATGTAAGGTTATGTTGTGTGAGACATTCTCCCCTAGTCACTCTTTACAACACGGTCGAAAGTAAATCTTTAAGCTACCCTATTACATATGTGTCTAGATTTGCATTATAGTTTACAAAATGATAATCAATTGCCATTATATTGTGTAAATAGTTTACAAGATGAAAATCAACTATCAAGGTTGTAACTAATCTCCCATAATAATAATGCAACTATTATGTGAAAAAATTGGTAACATCAAGAGACACAACCCACCTTTTTTATATCACAAAGTCTTTCAATTTGTTTGTTTCCATCATGATATCTAATTACTTGCAATTATATAGAATAATATGAATTATATTTGTTTGGTTTGCATCATTTATTAAAAGGATTCTTATTCATTAATACAATAATTTATTTCCAAATTAACCCATACATTAGCATTATAGGTCCTAAAAATCATCAAATGATACTCATATATAAGAAACTAAGTTCTCAATAATCTATCAAATTTGTTTTGTTATGCTTCTAATTTCCTTATGTTCTTGCTACTTAACTATGCATTGTGAAGTAAATGTATTTAAATAATGCAAAAAATATAAGAAATCTATAAAAGTAGATATATCATTCATTTATTTTTTGTTCAATTTCTTTAAATTGATAATAATAATTATTTTTTATTTTATTTTTAATACTATGAATAACCCCTAGATATTTAATTTTTAATAAGGTATTTATAGCATCAATGTTATAAATGACCTCTAGTTTCTTAACTTCTATTGATGTGTTAATCCATAAAATCATTAGTTATAAGACTTCTCATCTACATATGGAAAAAATGAATTTTGAGAATAAACTTTGTTTATAATTTTTGTATGTTATTTTAAATACACTTATGAAATTGTTAAGATATATTCCAATTTTGAAGAATGGGAAGGAAATCACAATATTCTATTTAATTAAGCGAGTGGGAAAAATACTAATTGATATTCAAGTGTGATTTGTGGTTCATATGGTTTTTAGTCCATTTCAAAACAATCTCTAACAATAAATGTATAATTTGTTTATTTTCAAAACTAACAGCACTTGCCGTAATTGAATTAAAGCATCACCTTTATTTATTTATATATATAAACTTAAATGACTCGTTATTTAAAATGATGATTCTAAGCGTTAATCAATAACCCAAAAATGAAGGCTCAATATCGCTTTTGAAAGTTTAGAAAACTACCTTAAGAAACTAAATAAAAATGATTAAAAAATGTCTAACATGTCTAATTTTATAAAAAATTTAACAAGTTCAAAGTGAAGAAAAAGGAAAAAATGCTTTTTAAATTATGTAAACGACATTAACCATGCTGCTCGCAACTCTCGTCACCAAAGCCTTTATTTAACTTTCTTTTCATTCGGCAATGAAACAATTTGGTTTGAGATGCTTGATTAAAAGAGGCCATTTTGACCGCGGATTAAAATACCTCATTGTTTGAGGTGGATAATAATATTTAAAAATCAATAATTTAAGAAAGGGCATATAAAGGTAGCCAAGTGACAGATCATCTGACCCAGTGTTTTTCTTTTCAACATTAACACTTGTCTTCGATTTATTTGTTTGTTAACTGAAGGATTTTTCCACGTAGATTCCGTTGATTCAAAAGTAAACCGGTACAGATTTTTTATTTTTTTTCGGCTTCCCATGCTGGATAAGAGCATTTAAGAATTGGTTTCAGCGGGTGGATTTGTCAAGGTTGTTATTGTTTTCGTTGTTGTGAAGATCTAGAATCTTAACAGCCTTAGAAGGGTTTCTCAAGTTGTTTGGTTTTTCCGAGGAAAAGTTTATTGGAAATTTTCTGTTTAATTCCAAAACAAAAGTCAGTGAAACAGAGAACAATGCTCTATTTTAATCCAAAGAATAATACTCTGTTTTTGCACAGGGAAGCAAAAAAAAAATTGTTTGCTCGAGAACAGAGTTTTTCCACACATAAAAAAAACTTGTATTCATTAATCAAAGACAACTGTTGTTACAAAGTTCTTCCTCTCACAAAGGGATTTCACAAACACTGCTTCAGATGCACAAAAAAAATTACTCTATCTCATAAAAATTAACTGCTCTGTTCCTTCATTCTTTACACTGCTGTGTAAAAAAAAAAATTCAATACATTTGCTGGAGCGCATTACATTTCATTTTCAATCAACAAAAAAATTCTTTTCCGCTAGGGAAAATTTTAAGAACCCCCCTTAAATTTACATGTATAATAAATGGGCGAATCTCCATGGTATATAGGAAAAATGGAAGGCGATTTTATCAATAATATGATATGTATATATAATTTTTTGGCGAATCTCTCACCAGGCATAGTGAATATTTTACTAAATTATAAAATCTTGTGTTTATTGAATACACAAATAAAATCATTGCATTTCTTTAAAATATCTTTTGAAATCAAAATTACCGAAATTACATATCGATAACCTAGTGGGTGTAGGATAAAATTCACCCGTGCCATTCACAGAAAGCATGAGAAAAAACCTAATACTATATATAAAACCAAGAAAAGTTCAAATTCATCACTTCTAGGGACCTCGTAACCACCCTGCCAATACACAAGTATGTTCCTGTTTGCAATTAGAAAAATTACCCAAATTACAATCTGTTTACTCCAGCATATGTTGGAAAGTTATAGAAGGATGACTAGTGCAACCAATCCATTCCTTTTAGCTTTAGATTTGTTTCAGTTTAAAACAGAAGTATACAAATATACTTGTCCAATGTCTATGCTTTAACCATTCACCTTAAGATGTTTTTACAATATAATTTCCTAAGTCTATTTAATATCTTCATTATCATAAAAACCAACCTATATCCATCTTAACTCCACATCTACCACTCTTAGGGGGATGAAATCTATGTATCCCTCTGAGCACTTGGTAGACCCAGAATTAAGATAGATCTAAGATGATAGAATTTCCCTTTTAAATAGTCTATGCTCAAATGAATACCATGGTATTACCATGGGTCAACACCATGGGTTATCATAAACCTAGAGCTTAAAAATTACTATTAGTAATTTATAAAAATTAATAAAATTAATAGTTGATTTTTATTTTATTTTTTATTCTAACCAAGCTAAAATGTTTAACATATATTAAATTACAACATCCATTTTTACTCTTCATCGGATCAAATATTTTTTCACTCAATGCTAGTTTGCATATCATGATATTTGATACCTCTCGGGGGTTAGTAGATCCAGAGTAAAGATGGATCTATGCTGGTTTAATTCCCTCATTTAAATAAGCTACATTCCAGGTGAATACCATGGGTCAATACCATGTGCCATTTTGGTGAATACCATGTGTCAATACCATGTGCCATTTTTATTTTTATTAATACTAATATTAGGGTTAATAATGTTTTTTTGCCTGGTATTAATAACAATCTAGTCCATGGTATTTGTCCCATAGTATTTTTCCCATAGGTTTCACCTAAATATAACGCATTTTTTGAGTGTTCATAAGTATAAGGTGACTTATGGAGTAAATATAAAAAAATGTTTTATTTGTTTACCATACCTCTCGTTTATTTATATTTTTATTGATTTACCTTACCTCTTTTACAAATATGTTATTTGGCCCATAGGATTCACTTAAATAAAACTTCTTTCTTGAGCCTTCATAAATAGAACGAGGGTTATGGACTAAATATAAAAAGAGGTTTTATTTATTTACCATGCGTCTAGATTATATTTTTATTTATTTACCATGCCTCCACTTTACTTATATTTTTATTTTTTTACACCCTTGCATGTATATAAGGTGACTTATGGAGTAAATATAAAAATGTTTTATTTATTTACCATACCTCTCGTTTATTTATATTTTTATTCATTTACCATACCTCTTTTATAAATATGGTATTTGGACCTTTGGCCCATAGGATTCACTTAATAAAACATATTCTTGAAAATGGGCGAATGGATTCACTTAAATAAAACCTATTCTTGAAAATGGGTGAATAGAAGGTTGTAACTCCTAATTTCAAGCGCTAAATTTACCTTTTTTACCCTCTCCCTTAAAATAAGGTGGGCTATTTGAGGTGATTTGTAAAAATGTACTATGATACAAAATATTCACCCACTAAAAATTTAAAACCCCTTAATTTCGCCAAAGGGTGAACATTCGCCCGTAAAATTTTCTATGCTTTCCGCGCTACTGCGGATTCCACTTTCGTTTCTCAACAAACGAAGAACAATTACATTCGCACTGCTGTGCGTTTTTCAACAAAACAAACTCTTTTTTATTCGCACACTTCTGGTGCGTATTGCCCTCTTTCATTACATTCACACTACTGGAGAACACATTTCAAATAATGAAACAAAAAACCTTGCTTTGCACTTTCATGCTTCTATGCTTGTTACATTGCAATACCATACAAAATAGGAGTTGACCTTTTGTTTTTACATCTACCAAAAAAAAATTACACCCATGAAAAAAAACATTAAAATTAAAACATTTACTGACTGAAGTACATTTCCTTAATTACTTCGGTATTGATATAAATTAATTTCTGGAACGAAGGTACTCATCTGCAAACATAGTCGTTGATCTGCCCCTCAAAAATCGGACGGCTGATTGTAATATCGCACGCCCGAACCTGCAGGACTTTATGCTCTGGGGAAAAAACTGCTCTAACAAAATTGTTGTGCACGTGGCAGCCGTTGATTGTGATCGCTGCCTCCTCTAGAAATACCGGCGTTCAGCAAAAGCGGTGTGGGGAATAAGTTGGTGGTTTTCTGCAATAAATGTCGCAGTACAGTGGTTGAAAATAATATTTCAACACTCCCCTTTAATTTCAACTGCTGGGTTATCAGTCATACCCAAACACTTCCTCAAAAATTCAAAACTTTTCTGCCCCAAAGGCTTGGTCAGAATGTCAGCAACCTGCTCCTGAGTTCTGCAATGTTCTAAGACAATTTCTCCACTGTTTACCAATTCCCTGATGTAATGAAACTTTGTGTCAATGTGTTTCGTTCTCTTATGAAACACAGAATTCTTGGATAATGCAATAGTTGAGCTATTGTCACAAAAAATCACAGTTCCTTTTACTTGCTCTTGGCATAAGCTCCTTAACATCCTTCTCATCCAAACTGCTTGACATGCTGCTGCTGTAGCTGCCACATATTCAGCCTCTGCTGTAAACAACGCTACAATAGACAGTTTTTTAGAAGCCCATGAAATGGCTCCTGAACCCATGTGAAAAGCATAACCAAATGTGCTTTTTCGATCATCTACACTTTTAGCCCAATCACTATCAGTGTATCCAATTAAATCTGAACATTCTGAAGCAGTATATAAAATTCCAAACCCTTTAGTACCTTTAAAATACCTCAGAATCCTTTTTGCTGCCTGTCAATGTGCTTCTTTTGGCCTCTCCATGAATCTGGAAATTAAACTAACAGCATACATTATATCTGGCCTAGTTGCAGTCAAATACATGAGGCTGCCAACTATGCTCTTGTACAAACTAGGATCAAAATCCTTGCTGCTGTCCTCTTTGCTGAGTTTTAATCCCATCATTGTGGGAGTGATTGCTGCTTTGCTATCTTTCATGTTAAATCTTTCCAACGCTTCATTAACTTATTTCCCTTGAGAGATAAAAATCTCATTTTCATTTTATTCTACTTCTATTCTTAAGAAGTATCTCAGCAAACCCATGTCAGTCATTTCAAATTCTTCTTTCATAACTGTTTTGAAGTTTTCAATAAGGTAATCATCATTACCTGTGAAAATAACATCATCAACATATAACACAACAATTAGTAATTTACCATCATTTTCTTTGATGTAGAGAGTGGGTTCTCCCTCACACTTTTCAAATCCATTTTCCAGTAGATAGGAATCTATCCTACTGTACCACGTTCTTGGTGCTTGCTTCAGCCCATAAAGAGCTTTCTTCAATCTGCACACTTTGTGTTCTTTGCCTTTCTTTTCATAGCCTAGAGGTTGTTCAATGTAAACCTCTTCCACTGACACTCCATTTAGGAATGTTGACTTCACGTCCATTTGGTAAACTTTCCACTTGTTTTGTGCTGCTATGGACAGCACTACTCTCACGGTTTCCATTCTAGCAACCGGTGCGAAAGTTTCCTCATAGTCTCTCCCATACTTCTGCTTGTATCCTTTGACAACCAGTCTTGCCTTATGTCTTTCTATTTTGCCTTCATCGTTACTCTTGGTCTTGTAGACCCATTTAACTCCAATGACTTCCTTTCCTTTTGGTAGTTCAACTAAATCTCATGTCTTGTTTCTTTCTATGGCATTAATCTCCTCATCCATAGCTTCTATCCATTTCTTATCCTTAATTTCCTCTTCGAAATGAACAGGGTCATCAACATGACAATATAATGCAAACAAAGAATTCATACCTTCATTTGTTGTCTCTTATTCATAAATATCACTTAAATTTCTGAATTTCTTACCTCTTTCATTTCTTGTACAAGTGCTTGAAGAAGCACTTTGAATTTCCTCTTTGTGGTGTGCTTGGAGAAGCACTTTCATTTTTCCTCAAGGGTGTCCCTTGTTGTCCTTGTGTTGGTGCTGCTGTTTAGGGATGTATTTCAGCCATCTCCTCATCATTTTCATCATGTGACAAAGAGCTTTTAACATTCACTATTTTCTCTATGTTTCCATCCCAAGCTTCCTCCTCAATGAACTGAACATCTCTACTCACAATGAGCTTCTTGGTGGATGGGTTATACAACCTGTAAGCTTTGGATTCCTCACTGTATCCAATGAAAATACATTTCTCCCCTTTGCTGTCCAACTTCTTCCTTAGCTGATCTGGAATGTGTGCATAAGCCACACATCCAAAAACTTTCATGTGGGTGACTCCTTGCTTTCTCCCACTCCATGCTTCTTCCGGCACTCTGTTCATCACTGCTTTTGTAGGGCATCTATTCAAAATGTACGCTGCACAATGTACAGCTTCAGCCCAATAATCATTTGGAAAATGCTTTGCCTTTAACATACTCCTCGCCATGTCCATGATTGTCCTATTCTTCCTTTCAGCGACTCCATTTTACTGCGGGGTGTACCTAGCTGTAAACTGCTTATGAATTCTATTTTCTCTACAAAAACGTAGAAATTCATTGGAGATATACTCACCTCATCTATCAGTTCTTAAAACTTTGATATGCAACCCGCTTTGATTTTCCACAAGTGCATTGAAATTGCAAAATCCTTCAAACATTTCACTTTTGTTCTTCAAGAAATAAACCCAAGTTTTTCTTGTAAAATCATCAATGAATGTTAATATGTAGTGGCTGCCTGCAAGTGATGGAGTTTTCATTCGTTTACATAAATCTGAGTGGACAATTTCTAAGGGTGCTTTTGCCCTTATGCTTTTCCATGATGGAAAACTTTCTCTGTGTTGTTTTCCCAAAATACAACCTTCACAAAGGCTGTTTGGTTTCTCTATCAATGGTAATCCTCTTACCATTCTTTTTCTACTCAACAATTTAAAACTTCCAAAGTTGAGATGTCCAAATCTCAAGTGCCACAACCAATTTTCATCCTTTGGTTTGCTTTGGTAAGCCTCTTGAGTCACTGCTGCTATTACATCCTTATTTTTTAAATCTGCCTTTATTCTAAGAGGGAACATCCTATTCCTTGTCATCTACACTTCAGCAATACATCGTTTGCTGGGTGTTCTATCCATGATGGTGCATACATCATTCACAATGAAAACATTGTAACCCTTTTGAGCAAGTTATCCAATACTTAAGAGATTACATTTCATTCCAGGAACATAATAAACATCTGCTATGGTTTTCTTTTCACCTTTCTTTGTTAAGACTTTTACTTATCATTTTTCCATAACAGAAACTTTATTATCAGTCCCTAGTGTGACTTGTGACTTCACATTCTGATCTAACATAGAAAACAGAGATATGTTTCTTGTCATATGGTTGCTGCAACCAGAGTCTAGAAACCATACATATTCACTCTTTTCCTCAGCAATATTACAGGCTAAAAACAAATTATTTTGGCTGATATTTTCTCTAATGGAATTTGCATTAGTTTTATTATTCATATCATGCTGCTTCTTCCTACATTCATTTGCATAATGCCCATATTTTTTAAAGTAGTAACATTGGACATTGGATTTTTCATACCTTTGTCCTTGAGTATGATGTTGTCCACTTTGTTGGTTGCTGCCTTGGCCTTGGTTCTAATTTGGATTGCTGCCTCTTCCTTGAGCATTTGCTGGACTGTTTCTTCCACCTCTATTTTGGTTTCTGCCTCTTCCTCTTTTGTTTCCTCTACCTTGACCTCTTCGTCTTCCAAAGAACATCTAGGTCTTAAAGGCATGTTCTAGAGATGAGTTTTCATTCCTACTCAATCTCTGCTCATGTGTTATCAGTGATGCATGTAGTTCATCAACTGAGAAGTTTGTGAGATCCTTTGTCTCTTCTATGGTGGTAACAATCACATCGAACCTTGAGGGTAGGATCCTCAATAGTTTCTCCACAATCCTCCTTTCTTCAAGAATCTCTCCATGAGACCTTATCTGTGTGACCAGACCAATCACATGTGTGAAGAATGAGTCAATATTATCTGACTCCTTCATGCAAAGGTTCTCAAAATCTCTTCTCAGCAACTGTAGTTTTGCTATCTTCACTTTCTCCATGCCTTGATAGGTTGTCTTGAGAGTTTGCCATGCTTCTTTGGATGTCTTGGCTGCTGCTATCCTTGGAAACACATTCTCATGCACTGCTTGATACAAAAATAAGAGGGCTTTAGAATCCTTCTTCTTATAACTCTTCAACAGATCTTTCTCTGCCTGAGTTAAGTTATTGAACTCATCTTCATCTGTTGGCTCTTCAAATCCATCATCAACAAATTCCCATAAGTCTTGGGAAGCAAGCAAAGCTTTCATAGTTATTGCCCAATACTCATAGTTTTTTCCATTAAATTGTCGGAGCTGAGTATTACAAATACCCATGCTAGCGCTGGCTCCAGTCATTCTTGCACTCTTCAAAATACTTGTCTGTTTATTGAAAATCACTCACTGTCCTTAGCAGTAACACAAAAAACTGACTTGAGAAATATCTTGGATTTTTGACTGAGTCTTCACTTTGCTCGAGAAGCTGCTGCAGCTAGAAACCCTTCCTTCAGATTCTTTGACACCTTCAAAGAGCCTGGACAAGCTCTGATACCACTGTTGGGAATTTTCTGTTTAATTCCAAAACAAAAGCTACTGAAACAGAGAACAATGCTCTGTTTTAACCCATAGAATAATACTTTGTTTTTGCACAGGGAAGCAAAAAAAAACTTGTTTGCTGGAGAACAGAGTTTTTCCACACATAAAAAAACTTGTATTCATTAATCAAAGACAATTGTTGTTACAAATTTCTTCCTCTCACAGAGGGATTTCACAAACACTACTTCAGATGCACAAAAAAAATTTACTCTGTCTCATAAAAATTAACTGCTCTGTTCCTTCATTCTTTACACTACTGTGTAAAAAAAAAAATTCAATACATTTGCTGGAGCGCATTACATTTCATTTTCAACAAACAAAAAAATTCATTTCCGCGCTGCTGTGGATTCCACTTTCGTTTCTCAACAAACGAAGAACAATTACATTCGCACTGCTGTGCGTTTTTCAACAAAACAAACTCTTTTTCATTCGCACACTTCTGGTGCGTATTGCCCTCTTTCATTACATTCACACTGCTGGAGAACGCATTTCAAAAATAATAGAACAAAAACCTTGCTTTGCACTTTCACACTTCTGTGCTTGTTACATTGCAATACCATACAAAACAGGAGTTGACCTTTTGTTTTTACATCTACCAAAAAAAATTTACACCCGTGAAAAAAAACATTAAAATTAAAACAATTACCAACATTTACTGACTGAAGTACATTTCCTTAATTACTTCGGTATGGATATAAATTAATTTAGGGAACGAATGTACTCATCTGCAAACATAGCCGTTGATCTGCCCCTCAAAAATCAGACGCCTGACGGTAATATCGCACGCCCGAACCTGCAGGACTTTATGCTCCGGGGAAAAAATTGCTCTGACAAAACTGTTGTGCACGTGGCAGCGGATGATTGTGATTGATGCCTCCTCCAAAAATACCGGCGTTCAACAAAAGTGGTGCGGGGGATATGTTGGTGGTTTTCTGCAATAAATGCTGCAGTACAATAGTTGAAAATAATATTTTAACAGAGTTTTACCGGATTTTGTTAACCCTTTTTCTGGGAGTTAATTCAAATCATTAATAAATATTTTAATCCCCAATTCCTAAACGTTGGCTTGGGCTGGAAGTGACGGGTGTCCACAAGCTACTCCCTAGTACTTTTTGACTGACGTCTGTCCCTGTCCCAAACTCGTGTAACTTGATTTTTTAAGAAAATTAAGTTTACCTCAGAGATTTCCATTATTATGCCGGATTCGACAGTGTTGACATTCTCCCAACGAGTAAAGCTAGGTATGTTTAGGCGTGAGATCTGACAGTTCTGTCCGAAGTCAGAAGGCATTTATTTCTGTTGTGAAATTCCATACAGTTGGTTCGAGTTATATTCCTACAGGAACATACCTGGCCTGACATATTCATAACCAAGTGCCGTAGAATTTCTTGAAGGTGGTGATTCTGAAGGGAGGTTGGGGCTTGGGGTCAGTAGTGTTTGCTAAAGGTTTCATAAATAGGGCATTTTAGCCTTTCCACTTAGTCTCATGGACTCGAGTCCTATACCTCACTTCATGAGGCTTTTATCCAAGCCACTGTGGTAGCTGAGTCACACTGTCGTGCAAATCAAAAAATGATTAGAAAGGTGGCACGCTCCCCTTGGCTAACAACCCTAGAGGATGGAGGTGACTTTTGGTTGGAAGTCGGTTATATGCCACAAAACAATTTAGTTGGAAAAAAGGGTGGTGAAAGGAAGGGTGGCAGAAAATATCTTCCCATTAAAATTATTGCTCCTGCTCCTATTCTTTCATTCGGTCATGATGTGCTCCTCAACCGAATTATGAGCCTGCATAAGAGAGCTTTAGTAGGAAGGTGGTATTTTCCTGAAATTGAAGAAATCCAGATGAGACACTAGTTGGCAAAGAAGTGGAAAATTCCACTGGGATATGTTCCTATGGTGGTGAAGCTCATGGGAGGGTGGTATAGATTCCATTTCTTGAGTGAGGAAGACCTCAGGAAAATTGTAGCGAGGCCATGGGTTAAGGACCGTGGCTTTTTAGCAATGTATGCATGGTATGTGGGTTTCAATCCCCTGAAGCAAACACCAAAGAACAAACTCATATGGGTCAAACTGCCCGGACTTCCACTGGAATTCTGGACGAAGGATGTCTTTACTGATATTGGAAATGCCATAGGAAAATTCGTTTATGTATATCCTTGGTATTTGGGTGCTAAGGATAAGAGGATAGCTTGGGTGCTTATAGAGAAAGACTTTGGTGAAGCTTTTCCAGACCACATTGAACTAAAGTGGGAAAATATCAATCTCACTCAACGTTTGGATTTCTGGGGAATTCCATTCCGGTGCCTCAACTGTCACCAGACGGGACATCTAATTGCAACTTTTCCTAAAGCAAGAGGAGGTTGGCGGTCGTCGAGGGAGCGTAGAGGACCTCACTAAAGGCTACCGAAGGAAAACAAATCGGAAAGCTTCTCTCTGTGCCGAGGCTTTGACATCAAACATAACAAATTTTATCCGGGTTCAGGTAATTCTAGTCACTCAAACAAGAGATTTTCTGAACCATCTCCTAAGGTCATTAAAAAGAAATCTGCTCCTTTTCCTATTCAAATTCAATCATCTTCCCCGTTCTCTAAGCAGTCAGGTTCCCATTTAGCAACTGACTCATCCTGTAGAGATAATCCACTAATATTATCATCACTAGTATCTCCCCAAATCCCGCTACAGTCAATACATAATATGATAGATATCCCATCTACTTCATATGCTACTTACACACAAGCCCATAGGTTTTATTCTCCAGCTACTCAACCAAACTCTCCAAAAGATAAAGATAAGGCTCCTGCTCAAATCTCTTTGGTTTCCTCACCAATTAATTCTATTGATAGCGATCTTGATTTCCTCCTACAAAGGAAAACTCTTGACCTTAAGTCACTTACTATCCATAAGCCAAAGGGATGTGGGTCTCCAGAAATCAGTCCTACATCTGCAGGAAATATTACTGTGAGACGGAAAAACAACAGAGGCAGCAGATATTTCAGAGGTCGTCACCGTCAAACTCATACTACCTTGACAAACTCGCATTCTCTCATTGATATTCCTATCTCATCTCCCATCCCACCTAGGGAAATTAGAGCATGCATGCCCTGCACTAAACCCAAGTGAATGCTATTCTATCATTGAACATAAGGGGTTTGGGGCCCGTCCGAAATTCCTCGCTCTAAGAGATCTTTTTATTTCATCTAAATCCAACATAATTCTTATCCAAGAATCTATGCACTCTGTTGTCCAAACTATTGACTATTTCAGAAGGATGCTTCCCACATGGTACATTGTGGCAACAAATGCCACTGGTAGATCTGGAGGTCTTGCTGTTTTCTGGGACCCAAGGGGGGAAAATTTGAAGGATTTTTCTTGTTCGGTGGGCATTCTCCTGGTAGGCCATATCAGACGTATTCCAGGAAGATCGTATATTCTTAATATATCTGATCCTTATAAAGAGAAGGAAGGTTTTTGGAATACTATGGAGGTATTTAGGATTCTCAATGCATCGTCTCTAATTTTGGCAGGGGACTTAAATTGTACCGTCGGTATTGAAGAACAATGGGGAAAAACAAGGAGGCTAGACAGAATGGCACAAAAGCTAAGATAAATCTTTCTAGTTCATAACCTAATTGATGTTTTCCCACCCAAAAATGCTCCAACTTGGGATAATGGAAGAAGTGGCAATATGTATATAGCTAAGAGACTTGCTAGGTTTCTTCTCCATGAATACATGATAGAGAAGATGGGGGATGCTAGATGTATTACTGTTGAAAATTATGTTTTAGACCGTCATCCAATTTCCCTGCTTTGGAATTGTTTTGATGTGAGGTTTGGTTTACCTTTTAAGTTCAACATAACCTGGCTAGAAGATTCAAATTTTGACTTATTAATCTGATCACTCTAAAAGGAAAAAAGAACATCAGAGGAGGGAACTTTCAGCTCTGAATGCTTCATAAATAGGCTCAGGTTCCTTAAATCAGAAGTAAAGCAATGGGAAAGGAAGAAGAAGGAGGAACTGAGAAAGGAATTGGCCACAATCGAGGAGGCGTTGAAGGTCCTTCATAACCAAATGATTGTACATTCCCTTCCTCCCATAGTTAGGGAGAAAATTCATACTTTAGAATGTGGGAAAAAGAAAATTCTTTAAATAAGGGAGACGACCCAGAGACTGAAAAGCAGAGCACTATGGATTAAGGAAGGAGATAAAAATACTAAATTTTTCCACCGTTTTTCTAATCACAGAAGAAAAATAAATACAATTTGGAAAATAAAGGATGGTGAAGGAAACATATACAATAAGAAATCAGATATTTCATCTCTAGCGGTTTCATATTTCAAAAAATATAATAAGAAATCAAATATTTCATCTCTAGCGGTTTCATATTTCAAAAAAGCATATAGTAGTGTTGAAGTGGAGGATGTGGATGCACAACTGTGGGAAATTGAAGAATACCCCAAAATGTTTAACGAAGAAGATAATGTGGAGTTGTATAAGGAGGTTAAGGAAGAAGAACTGACATGGGCTATTAAATCAATGAAAAGTGACAAAACTCTGGGTCCAGATGGATGGACTGTTGAATTTTTTGTTCACTTCATAGACATATTTTAGGAAGATCTACTTCAGATGGTAGAGGAATCTAGATCTAAAGGTTTCATTCATCCTTTGTTAAATTCCACCTATATCTCCCTTATCCCTAAGAAATTAGCGGTGGAAACTTTTGCTGATTACCGCCCTATTTCTCTGTGCAACTTATCATATAAGATTATTTCCAAGTAATAGCCAACAAATTGAAAGTTCATTTATCGAAACTCATCTCACGAGAACAATATGGCTTTTTAAACAATAGAGTAATTCATGATGTTGTAGCTGTCACACAGGAATGTATGCACAGTATTAAATTAAAAAAAATGAATGCAGCTATGATGAAGGTAGACTTTAAAAAAGCTTATGATCGTGTAGATTGGGGATTCCTAAGAATGGTGTTGTTCAAAGTTGGAGTAGACTCAGATATGACTGAATGGTTCATGGGATGTGTGTCAACAGTTCGCTATGCAGTTATAATTAATGGACTCCCATCTAAATTTTTTGTTGCTGGTAGAGGACTTAGACAAGGATGTGCTCTATCCCCTCTCTTGTTTATCTTGGTGATAGATGGTTTAAGTCTTAAAATAAGGAAAGCAGCGTCTTCCGGTGATTTTTAAGCACTGAAAATTAGCAGTCGTATCACAGTTTCTCACAGTGTTTTTATGGATGATATCCTATTTATGGGAATGGTAAACAGGTTTAAATTGTTATCTCTCTCAATTCTCATAAAGAAGTTTGGGGTAGCCATGGGTCTTGTTCAAAATGAACATAAATCTAGTATTCTCTATGGATCATGTGCCTAGGAAGATATATATTTTATTCAGCACTGTTTTGGAGTGAAGGCAGAAAATATAGATAAGGGAATGATATATATGGAGTATCGATTAAAGCCAGGAAGCTACAAAAATGCAGATTGGTTATGGCTGGTGGAAAGATTCTATCTCAAGATTAAGGGATGGGAACATAGATGTTTATCCATGGGAGGATGTATCATCCTCACACAGTCAGTGCTGACTCAGCTGGGGATTTATTGGGCACATCTATTTACTATTCCAAAAATTATTATTAAACTTCTGAATCGAGTAATGTCATGCTACATATGGTCAGGTGCAAGGACGAATACCAAGTATCATTTAGTAAAGCTGGAAAAGATCACTAGACCCAAAATTTTGGGTGGCTAGGGTATTCTTAACTTAAAGTTATTTGGGTGGGCTCTTATTTTGAAATCTCTTTGGAGGGGTATCAACAGTAGAAGTAGAAGTATATGGGGTAAGCTGATCCACTCCAAATATATGAAGAATAAGGACTTCTCCTTCTGGTTCAGACAAGGAGAAATTGGGAAAAAATGTGGCTCACAAATTTGGAACAGTTTTAGAAAAGTCAAAATATTCTTTTCCAAAATATTTGTGGCTTTTTGGGTCTGGTAACATAATTATGTTGGGAAAAGATAGCATTGTAGGAGTAGGTGAGGGTGTACCAGGGACAGTGGAACTGATAGTGCATCTAAATAGAAGTGGCATTTATGTCCTAAGTCAGCTGATCAGTGATTGGAATGGAAACATTCCAATTTGGTGTGATTTCTCTCAACTGAATCTTGTTGATCAGTATAAACATGATTGGCTACAGATGGTAAAAACATTAAAGGAGGCTGGGATAAGTTATGATAGCAAAGGGGTTTGTTTGACATGGGTTGGAAAGAATAAGCTTTCAGGAGAAGTAGAGGTGGCAGACTGCTATCTCAAAATTTGCATGAAGGAATTTTATAATGTTGAATACTGTTGGTTTCACAGTTTTTGGAAAATTAACATCCCAATTAAAATTGTAATCTTCCTTTGGCTAACATGGTAGAACAAAAATCTTACACGGGCAAACTTACAAAAGAAGAACCACTATGGTCCTAGGATATGCTATCTATGCAGGAATAATTTAGAGGACAATGAACATTTATTTTTACACTGTAATAGATCGGTTAATATTTGGATACACTTTACTAGCATGAGGGAAATTCCTTTCACTCAGTTTAATAAAATTGAGGAGAGTTTAAAATCGTGGAGCACGCAGAGTAAAAGTTCCTTTCACTCAGTTTAATAAAATTGAGGAGAGTTTAAAATGGTGGAACACTCATAAAAGAAAGAGATTGCTAGCTTTGGTTATTTTCTGGGAAATGTGGAAAGATCGAAATCATCTGATTTTTGGTTCCAATAGATGGGTAGAAAGCTTAATTTATGAATCCATAGAATAGTGGATGGTATTAGATCAGAATGAATACTCAAAGAAAAATAAAAGGAAGAAGACAAAGAAGGGTAGTATTCAACCCTCCAACTATCCGATGGGATTTTTTGATGGAGCAGCTCAAGGTGGAAGACGTGGGAGCGACTTTTGTTTAAAATTGATAGAAGAACAGGAATTCTGAATACACTGGCATGTAGGAGGAGGAACAAGTATGAAGGCAAAAGCTGTTGCACTATGGGGTTTATTATGGTTTATCAAGTTCCTGGATATCCCTCAAGTACAATTTTTTGGGGATTCAAAATGTTTGATAGACCATGTTAACGGGAAGAACAATATCTAGCAAACTTCCCTAGAAGGTTGGCTGAGACGTATTAAAAATATATGGATTTCCTTCCATAATTCGTCCATGGAGCACATCAGTAGGGCACATAAAAAAACTGCGGATGAATTATCAAAAAAGGAACTTCAAGCCACAGAAGATGGCATGCACATCATGTTTAAAAGAGGAATAGAAGAGACAGAAGTAGGAAATCTAAAGGTGTTAGGATAGATCACGGAAGAGAGTTCAAATTGGCAGAACTACATTGCAGATAAGTCCATATATTTTTCCTGTTTACTTTTTTGTTTAAAAGTTTTGTATAAATTTTGTATCTCATTTTGTATAGACTTCATATAAGGAAAGAATACATCAAGATAGTGATTTACAGAAAATGCAAAGTGCACATATTAGACTTTGTGTAAATTGCAAATATCACTGAAAAATAGTCATTAATGATGTAATTATTAGACAACTATTCATAGGGATGTAAGTGGAGTATTTTCTCCTCATTGTAGTCATGATGTGAATATCTCAAGGTTTTTTGAATCATTGACCGGAGAATCCACAGTTTTATCATTTTTGTACCAACGTTTCAAATCCCAAATGGGATCCATCTTCAGGATATGAGAATGATGATGACAGAAGAGCAGTGGAGATGGATCCCATTCTCCGCTGCTCTTCTGTCATCATCATTCTCATATCCTGAAGATGGATCCCATTTGGGATTTGAAACGTTGGTACAAAAATGATAAAACTGTGGATTCTCCAGTCAATGATTCAAAAGATTCAAGCCACAGATCTCTGAAATCCATAATCTCAAGGTTTATGAGGATGATATGTCCATCATAAGTATGTATTGTTTTTACCATAATATAAAACAGACAGTTTTTTCTTGTTGAAAAAAAATAAAATTAAATAAATAAATAAAAATAAAAAACAAAACAAAACATTGTTTTTAAAAATGCATAAAGAAATTTTTAAAACGAGATACCCTTTTTCAAAGTCGATTTCCAATACCCATATTCAACCTCTCATGATTTCAGACTCAGCGACAGTGGGACGAAGAGAAGATTTTCATTATTTGATGTTAAATATTATATTCATCATGCGGTGGCCCTGTTAAAATTTAAAATGGCATCCATCAATCACTTTTCTCACTGTGTCTATCCAATGACAGAGTATTCTATCTCACTAAATTCGTGTCATCTTTGACAAAGATTGTTTTTCTACAGAAAGCTTCATAAAATGACATCAAACTATCACTTTGTTCACCATGTCTTTGCAATTAGGCGTGGACTAGGTCTCTGGTCCTCGCCATTTGAACATCGGATCGACGGTGACAAAAAAAATGATTTTTGCCGACTCCTAAAAAATAATCTCATGTTAACAATATTTCTTTTCTCTAATGAATACATCACGTTGGCCTGACCTTCTCTCCCGTAGTTAGAATCTTCCCGAGTAATCAGCAGTTGGTACATTACAACAAAGGTAGTAAAGATTTTGCATCGACTATATGGGTAACCAGAAAACTACTAATTTGATTATCATAATCCACCTAACTAGGAAGAATGCGGAATAAGGTTCGATTCAAATCATGAGGCATACCGCTGAAAAAATGTTCAGCGAAAATATGGATTCTTGAAATTTATTAAAGACATGTAAAAGCTTAGAATAATGAATTTTATACTCAACTCAGTACCAAATAAAATACAGGCCAGCAAGAACAAGCTATGAAGATGCTCACCTTTCTCTCTATATATATAGAGAGAGAGGAGGGGTGGTGTCAAGTAACCTACAAGGGAACACTGGAAGAGAATACTCCAATGGCACTCTTCATTATGGCATTGTTTGGCTTGCTGGTCTCAGCACAGGTAGACTTCTACTCCTACAAGTCTCCACCTCCTCCACACCAGTCTTATCACTACAATTCTCCCCCACTACCATCCCCTTCACCTCCTCCTCCATATCACTACAAGTCCTCACCAGCTCCATCCCCATCCCCTCCTCCTCCCTATCACTACAACTCCCCGCCACCACCATCCTCATCTCCTCCCCCATTGTATCACTACAAGTCCCCACCACCTACATTCCCATCTCCTCCTCCTCCCTATCATTACAGCCCTCCGCCACCACTATCCCCATCTCCTCTTCCCCGGTATCACTACTAGTCCCCATCACCTCCATCCCTGTCCCCGTCCCCTCCTCTGCCCTATCATTACAGCTTCCCACCACCACCATCCCCATCTCCTCCTCCTCCATATCATTACAAGTCTCTGCCACTACCATCCCCATCTCCTCCTCCATATTACTATAAATCCCCACCACCACCAATCCCTCCACTGCCTCCCCCATATTACTACAAGTCTCCCCCGCCACCATCCACATCCCCTCCTCCTCCTTGTCATTATATGTCCCAACTGCCACCATCCCCATTGCCTCCTCCATATCACTAAAATTCTCCCTTGCCACCATCCCTGTCACGCCCACGAGTTGGCGATGTACGACAAGACGGGTGGCATGAATCTCGGTTAAAGGTGACGAGTTGGGGTGCGACGAATCGGGTGGTCGATTAAATGCACCCAAGTCACATGTGATGAAATGTGGCGAAGGCACAAACCATGTGCGATGAAGTGCAACAAGAGGGTGAGTTTTGATGAGCTAGCATGGGGGTCGAAAAACCTAGAAAGGAAAAAATGACTAAGTGTGGGACGAGTTGCAACGAGTTTATATGAGAAGCAAAAAATTGAGTGGTTGGGTGGAGCTGACCCATAGTTGGGTGAGCCAACTTGAGGATGGGTGCACCGACGTGTTTGGCAGTCAAGTTATATGGTCGGTGTGGGTAGGCCGACCCATCAACATCCATGGAGGAACCATATATAAAGGCGGAGGACGCATGGAGGACAAGAAATCAATGCAAGTCACATTCCAAGCATACCAAGCAAACTTGGCGAGCAAGGAAGGAAGACCATATGGTACAGGCCGAGGTGCAGGGAGACGGGTCTGGCCAAAGCATTAGGTCGAAATTATAGGAAAACCAAATAGCAAGGCAGCGGGTGAACTGGTGAGCAAGGCTACCTGGACGAGTCGGGTGACAATTGCAGGGCCAGCTTCTACGGGTGCGCCTCCCTGAAGTTTGAATAGACGGGTGGACAAGTGAGTTAGCAGGTTTGCAGAGTTTGGTGAGGCCACAAGTCGGAACAGTGGACGAGTCGCAGACTTGGGTGGTGTTGCCCATAGTTGTATAGCGGTCGGGTGACGAAACGATGGATGAACAACCAAGCTCGTGTATTAGGTAGCACGAGTCATGGTTGGGCAATCCAACACAGCGGCAACACGTTTGTATGGTGACACAGTGGGCAGACCAAACATGGTTTCAGGTGCGAGTTAAGGTTGTGGCAGCGGTGTGGCAGCTCAAGTAGCCGTGGGCGAGCTTGAACAAGAAGCTTGGGCAAGGCTAAACAATAGCCTGGGCAAACCTGAATGATAGCTTGGGCAAGGTTGAATGAAGCTTAGGTGAGGCTGAACGAAGGCCGAGTTGGAAAGTGAAGTTTGGCAGTTTTGCTAATGTAAATTTGGGGTTGCCTTGTGAAGGCTGATATTGTATAAACACTTGTAAAAATTATATATTTGTATATTGTTGGGCAAGCTCTAATCAAGGAGTTTTCCCTCCCTTTAAAAAAATATTGTATTTTTGTACTTTTAGATGAATGTTTCCAATGTGTAAAAGAATGATGAATGCTTAGTGAAGTTGAGAAATATTCTATGTATTGAATGTTAGGCGTAGTCCATACTCAAGAGTATTGTTAAAAAGAAATTGGGTAGCGATGCTGCACTTGCCTATGTGAGGTTGAAAGACTACCACCAAGATAGGGGCGTGACATTTGGTATTAGAGCTTGATACAATTAAACCATATTTACAAGAAGAAGAAGATACACTTGCACTTTGTGACAGGTGATATCGAAGATTGATTCAGTTGAGTTTAGGTTTCTGAAGTTGATGACCGTTGAGGGTAAAGTAGGTGTTGCAAAATTTCCGAACGGATGAAGATGGTTGAAAGGGAATCAAAAGCTTGAAGACATGACTAATTAATGGAAATATGAAATGCAGAAACGCTATGAAGTTCTTGTGCAAGAGTGGGAACTCTTGATACATATGGGAAACAGGATAGTGGATATGCGGAAGGAATTGAATAATCTTCATGGAAACACTGATGAACTCAATGAACTTGATGAGAAGATACGATAGGGTGATCGTAGACTCCAACAACTCATGGATGAACAACTTCGGCTAAGGGAGAAGAGCACCATGGCACAGGAAAAATTCAAGGAACTTGAGGATGAAATTGAAAGGGACTTTCTTGGTAGAAAGCTCATTGTGATAGAGCAAGATGAGCTCGATTACATTGACAGACTTGGGGACTATCATCGAAACATGAAGGAAGATGTTCAGAAGATTGGGTCACTTCGATTGGAAGGAGTCAATGTGTGCTTGATTGGTACACTTAAGCAGGATGCGATGGAGGACAAGCTTGAAGGAACTCACGTTGAGCTAGGGTCAAATTTCTTAGATGAACTGAACAAGGATTTGAAGTACCTTAAGAAGGAAGTCAACTCGAATCATACATCTAAATACTATTCTCAGGTCGAATTATTGAAGAAGGTTGTTGAAGTAAGACGCAAGATCAAGCCTAGAGAGGATGGTGATGCATTAAAGCTTAGTTTTGTGCAGGTATCCGTACGTGGAAAAATGTTCACTGCATTGGTGGAAACAGGGGCTACACATAGCTTCCTTAGCAGGAAATAAGCAAAATCTTTTGGGAAGAAAACGACAGTGGGAAGAGAGTTCAGTGCTTTCAAAGCAGTGAACTCCATAATGAAAGTTGTGACTTGTGTATTGAAGGACACTCAGGTAAGAGTGGGTTCATGGTTATGGAAGTTGGACTTGAGGATTGTTGGCTTGGATGATCATACTATGGTTTCAGGGCAATACTTTTTGAAGATTGCATAAGCCATACCAATGGTGGACCGAGACATTCTCTTGATTACAGTTGAAGGAAAAACTATAATGGTTTCGATGAATAGGAGGAGTTTCTTGGGATATATACCAAATATGACTTCTATGACCTTGTATCCAAAGGATTCGATGTGAAACAGGACCATGTGGAGCAAAGAGGACTTGGATGTATGACGTAACCAATGAAGGAAAGGAAGTTAGTTGACTTTGTTGCGAGAGCTACAAGAGAAGATGGAGGTGGAAAGTCAGTGTCACACATCTTGAAACACTTGATAGGTGCATATTCTATGAAGGATCTTCACCATGGTGTTGCAGATGAAGAGAGTTTGAATGCTTCTTCAAAAGCAGTGGTTGGGGAAGATTATGCAGGTAGAGATCCAACTTGCATAGTCGATTTTGCAGATATGCCATAGGGATATATGACTTTCAGTTAACGAAAGACAAGCTTGAGAAGCTTGGTTGTACACATGAGGAGGTTGAAGTTGTGCACAAGTACTTGAGGATGCAGTATCAATCAGACACATGGGTGGATGAGAGTCAGGGAGGGAACTTCCTGGCCCTCCTTTCTCGATAGACAACCTTGGAGATAGGTGTGTGCAGGTCCTTGATTATCTAGGAGGACTGCACCACCCTTACAAGGGGCCTTGGAGATGAGGCTTCTTTCTTAACTAATTGATGATGCTTGGATGAATGCCACTGTATGACAACACATTGGCATTAGAGTCATGGGCAACATGTTGCAGATGGGGTGAATAGACATGTCATGGACCTCAACATGGGTTATTTTATACTTGGATGAATTCTTGATCGAGTTGAGATTGTGACAGGATGCTGAGAAACAACCAACGGTGGCATGGGGAGGTACATTCTCATGGGTTGAGCATTACGGTTGGATTAGCTACCCAACTAGTTCAATGACATGGGGGCATGCAGTGCATCGAGTTTGTGTTAGATAGATGTCTTGGTTACGACTAAGATGTTGTGTTTGATGGAGTATTATGCAATTGTTCACATGATGATGACACGTGATTGATGATCATGGATTGATGAGACTTCATGTTTATGGATATATAGACCTTGATGATTTATCCAACATTGGAGCAGAGATGGGCGGCATGGGCATTTTGGATGTTGGAGCTAGCGACATTTTGTGACAATGGATGATGATGTTGTCAGGGACAACAACCATTAAGAGTGGGGGAGTATGTCATGCCCATGAGCCAGCAACGTGCGACAAGTTGGGTGACATGACTCTAGGTTAAAGGTGATGAGTCGTGGTGCGACAAGTCGGGGGGTCAGTTAAATGCACTCAAGTCACATGTGACGAAATGTGACGAAGGCACGAGCCATGTGTAACGAAGTGCGACAAGAGGGCGAGTTGCGATGAGCTAATATGGGGGTCAAAAAACTGAGAAAGGAAAAAACGACTAAGTGTGGGAGAATTTGCAACGAGTTTATATGAGAAGCAAAAAAAAGAGCGGATGGGTGGAGCCAACCCATAGTTGGGCCAACCAACTTGAGGATGGGTAAGCCAACGTGTTTGGTGGCCGAGTTATATGGTTGGACTCGGCAAGCCGACCCATCAACATCCATGGAGGAACCATGTATAAGAGCAGAGGACACATGGAGAACAAGACATCAACGCAGGTCACATTCTAAGCATACGAAGCGAACTTGGCGAGCAAGGAAGGACGAACATACGGTGCAAGCAGACGGGTTGGGCTGAAGCACTAGGCTAAAATCGCAGGGAAATCGAACAGCAGGGTGGTGGGCGAACCGATGGGTGAGGCTTCCTGGACGAGTCAAGTGACAGTCACAAGGCGAGCTACTATCAGCGTGCCTACCCGAATTATAAACGGACGGGTGAATGGGCGAGTTAGCAGGTTTGCAAAGTTTAGTGAGGCCGCAGTTCGGAACAGCGGACAGGTCGCAGACTTGGGCGGTGCTGCGCATAGTTGTATAGCGATCGGGTGAGCGAAACGACAGACGGACATCCGAGCTCATGTATCGAGTAGCGCGGGTTGTGGTTGGGCAAGCCAACACGACCGCAACACGTTTGTGCAAAAAACAGGGTGGGTGGACAAAACACGGTTGCAGGTGAGAGTTAAGGTTGCGGCAACGGTGTGGCAGCTCGGGTAGCCATGGGCAAGTTTGAACGAGAAGCTTAGGTAAGGTTGAACGATAGCCTAGGCAAATCTGAACGATATCTTGGGCAAGGGTGAACGAAACTTGGGAGAGGCTAAACGAAGGCCGAGTTGGAAAGTGCAGTTTGGTAGTTTTGCGAAGGTAATTTTAGCGTTGCCTTGTGAACGCTGATATTGTATAAACACTTGTAAAAATTATATATTTGTATATTGTTGGGAATAAGCGAGCCAACATAAGACTCTTTGACAGAACAGCAGAAGACTGAAAAAGCTTACTGCCAAGAAGTAAAGAGAGAGCATAAGACTCTTTGAGAGAGTAATAGAAGTTTGAAGAACCCTGCGAAGAAGCAGCAAGAGAAAGAAAAAGCCAGCTATGACTTAGCGAGCGAAAGTGAAACAAATTAAAAAAAATCAGCTCAAAGTCTGAATTTTTCTTTCAAAATTTTTTGTGTGAGAAGGAGTTTTATTAACTCACCCTACACCATTGAAAACAACTTATTAACGCAGTCCAAAAATTCAGCGGAAGCGTTAGAATTATAAGGTTTAAGTGCCGCGTTAGTTTCAATATCTCTCACCGTGTTCCATCGCACATGGCCATAGAGCCTCAACAAGTGCGTTAGCCAAACTCCGAAGAAAGTGAATCGTACGAAGAAGCAAGAGATGCATCCGTAGATGTGTTACCTCGTGACAGCCGTGGTTATGTTATCTATGTAAAATACAAGGTATAAAAAGTCTTTCGTTTACTTTTTACAAGAAACGACAAGATGAAAGGAGTTTTTTTTTAAAGGAGATTTGAAAGCTCTTTTCAAAATTTATGAGGCTTTACGTTATTTTTTAAAAGAGATTTTATTAAAAAGGCTTTTGTAAATATAAAGAGGGAATTAAAAGACACCGAGGTGATCTTTAAAAAAGGGCATACGGGAATTCTTAAGAAGGCTTTGACAGCATTATAGGCTTATATATGGTTTAAAAGAGGGAATTAAAAAAAAGGGGGGGGCTATATTTGTTTTTGTTAAAAAAAAGAGATTTAAAAAAGATGCATCGTTTCAATCGATTTAAGGAATTGTGATTTTTTGTAAACGTTTTTTTGAAAGTGTTGTTTTTGCGAAAATTTATAGATTCATTTGTTTGTGGAAGCCAAACACCAACAACATTTTTATTATAGTTAGATGTGATGTCTACAGTTTGTTTTGTTTGTTGAGTCGTAGTGCGGCAACGCTCAACTCAACAAATGGGAAAAACCAAGAGGCTTTCCTTGATTTTAGAAGCCAAGACAACCAAGGAGGCTTGGGATATCCTTGAGAGGGGTTTTGGTGCAAGGGGGAGCACTGAAGTTGAAGATGAAGGTGGATCTATAGCAGCAGAGTTATAGCTAGATGAAAAGTATGTTGAATCCCACTGTGTTCAGTCAGCCACAAGTGGATGATGTTTGTGAAGAAGTCGCAAAAGCTAGAGAGAAGGAGCACGTAGATGCTCGTGAACCCTACTATGCACAACCGCAAGTGGATGAAAATTTGGTAAAACCAGCAATAGAGCTTACTGATGAAGATTTGGTAAAACCAGCAACAGAGCTTAATGATGACAATATGATACTTCCAACAACGGAGCTTGCTGATGAAGATTTGGTAAATCCAACAACGGAGCTTGTTGATGAACTTTTGGTGAATCCAACAACAGAGCTTGCTCAGGACAATGAAGCTACCATTGGAGGAGTCAATGATATGGTCAATCCAGCAATTAATATTGCTGATGTAAAATTTGATGAAGAATTGGCGGATAATGATGAATGGTTGTAGGTGATGCAACAAAAAGCATCATATTAACATGATGCTATTTGGTGAGATGTGGAAGACAACATGTTTGTAGCAGCACAAGTTAGTAAAGGAGTCAGAGAGACAGAGATAGAAATAGAGGAAGAGGCAAAGAAGGAAGCCCAAAAAGAGAAAATAGAGACAAAGGTAGAAGCAGAGCTAGAAGTAAAACAAAAGGAAGCTCTCATTACAGAGTAGAAGGAATAGATATAATGTGGTTCTGTAAATATTTTTAATTCTAACATTCATTTTCAATGTGGAGGTTAACAAATCGATTATGAAGAACAATAAAATTTCCTTGAAGTATGGATTGCAACACCATGCCTTCATAAAGTCTCTATAGAAGATGCAGAAATGCATGTTGAAGATATCTTGGATGATGAGAACATCAATGAAATTTTCAGGTATTGGAGTCCAGAAGTGATGAAATTATATTATGGTCTTATGTTGTAGGAGATAGATGATAAAAAGAACACTACAACAGAAGATAATATGTGGCAACATCCCACATACAACTCATTTTTTGAAGAAGTTTAGGATACGCTTAGACAACCTGGAAAAATGGAAGATCTGCACCAGCAAATGAAGAAGTTGAGGTTTTAAGAATACAAAAAAAATAAAAAGTTGAAACAATTTAGAGGCTATAAGATCTAGAAAAAGAGAAGAAGAAAAGTTTAAGTCAATTTTTAAATTGTAAACCTAGCTAAGACATAGACCAGCAAGTATCTTAATTGAATTTTATGTGGTTGTAATTAATGGGGAGTGTTGGAGAATCTAATCCCAACCATTTGTTAGGTGTCAAAACCGTCCCTCCAAGTGTCCTAGTTTAGTTTGAGTTAGTTGAGTTTGACTCCAGTAATTTATTACTGATGTTTCCAATGTAATCTTATTTCAATGATTTGTAATACTGAGAAGAGAAATTCATTTGCTCCACGTTTTGTTCTCTTCATTTTTTTGTCAATGTTGATGTGCAAATAAAACTTTCAAAAAAAAAATCATGTAATTAGGCTAGTATGTGCATTATACATTATACAACATAGTTTGTGTAATTTAGTCTACTAATCTATGTCAATATTAATTATAATAAAAATGTCATTTTCACTCTTGGTATTTCAAATAAAATATTTAAATGTGTATATTAAATAATATAATTCTGTATTATTTTACAATGATAAAGTAATTAAAAGTTGAAAAAAAATATAAAGAATGTGTATGACCCTATTAATTTATTTCAATACTCAAAAGTAATTAAAAGTAAAAAGGAAAATAGTTATAGAAAAAAGTGTAATTTAAAATTAATAAGAATAAAATACTCAAAAATATAATTTAAATTGTATTTTTAAATATTTTATTATTATTAATTTTGAGGAGAAAGAGAGAGAAAAGTATTGAACATCTATCTTAATTACAGATTTATCAAGTAATAAGGTAGTAAAAAGAATTAAATATCTTGAAACCTCTTTTCAAGTTTTGCATTCTAAAAAATGTTTGCATATGGTTTTGCATTCTAAAAAAAATTGAAATTTGCATATCAAGAGATTTGATGCATCTCGGCGCTTGGTAGATCTATATTTAAGATAAATCTATATTGGTGGGGATAGTAGGATTTTATTTGTGATAACTTTTTATTTTCCAAAAAAATAATTGCATGTAATGGATTATGACATTATTCTAGTTTCAAGACAAATGAAGTTATTATACTTGTCAAAGGCAAGTTATGTTTCTTTTTGTTTTAGTAGTTGTTTTCTCATTGGTTGATGACTATTTTTATGTGGTTTTAAATTGAATTCAGATATAAAATTTTATTAAAAAATCAAATGCAAATGTCACTCATTGTTGTCCTTTCACAACACAATGGCATGTGAATTACTTCCCACCATAATTTAAGCAAGTATTTGCATGAAAAATGGATAGGAACAAGATGTAAATAAATACACTTAGCAGGAGTTGTTACTACTTACCATTATTTATGTAATGTATTTGCATAATAAATTGATAGGAACAAGATGTAAATAAATACACTTAGCATAAGTTGTTACTACCCACGATTATTTATGTTTTCCTCAACAAATAATCTGGAATAAAAATGTAAATGTGCAGACTTAATTATATTATTTTACTTAATATCAATAAGAAATATTAATAATAAGTTAAAATGATTATCAATTCAAACAACATATAACTGTGTAATAAAGCAACTTCATTTTTAATATTTCTATTTTTCATTGTTGAAAACATTTGGCCATATGCAATTTTAGTTCTTTATTGTTTTTAATTTAATTTAATTATCAATTAATTTTAATATAAAAGCTAAGTACTAAGCAACAACACAACACTGCATATTATACTAGTGGTTTAATTTTTAATAGAAAAGGTATTTGGTAGGTATTATTACAAAATTCATTGAACATAAAACCTTGTGGACTAACTATTTCATTGACAATTAAAATATGTAGATTATGTGTGTTGAATAATTTGGTAATATTAAAAATGTGATAAAAGTTACAAAAGACACAGTAACGATATGTAAAACAAATAAGATATGATATAATTTATGAAATAAATTGTAAAAAAAAACATTATATACTTAAAAGGCATTTTATAATGAAGTATATCAAGTTTATTTATATGCTTATTACCTTATATGTTATTGGTCATAACTTTGATTTTGTGATTGAGTTAAGTTTATCTAACAATTTTTCTTTAAACTTGATTTGGGAAATTCTTTTTATTCAATAAGGAAACCCCACATTCCCTATCACTCTAATCTATGAGGGGTATGCATGTATCACTAGGTTTTAAAATTAAAATTTCCATTTGCAACTATGGAAATAAATATTGCATCTTTGATCCTTGGGCACACATACCACCATCCCTAGTCTTTCTTCCACCATGTGTTTGAACAACCACATCTTTCTCTTATAAATCCTTAAAAAAATGAAATACCTCCTTCTTAAAAAATTGAAATACCTCCTTCTAACTTGTTCAATTTTTATGTCATGCAACTACAAGACCTCCTTAATAATAACCTTAACTTTCTCTTACAATACCTCCTTAATCATAATCTCATGTTCCTCTTAAAATTACTTAATAGATTAAACTACCTCGCTTTGGCTTGTTCAATTTTTACCTCTATATAACTACAAAACCATCTTAATCATAACTTGATCCCAACCATCTCACATTTTGAGAGTGTGGCCATATCTTAGACCATATGCTACACAACCTCATTTTTCTCTTACAAATCTTTAAAAGATTGAACTACATCCTCGTAACTTGTTAGATTTTATGTCCATATAAAAAAAAAAAAAACCTTCTTAATAATAACTGGGTGGAAACCATCTAATATTGCGGGGATTACTTCACATGTTCCCCTTAATTAAAGATTCGTCATCTTCTAGAACATCCAGCTAATATATTATTACACTCGCCATCTATTCAGCATTAAGTATTTTGATCAAGGCAAATGGTGTTCCTAAGCCATCGTTTTTACTTTTATTACCAAATCAAATTAGCTCGATTTAAGTTAATTTGTATAAATTTTTTTGATCATAAACTTGAGTAGTTTTTTTAACTCATTAAAAATATTTATTAATCTGTTTTTGGAAAACAAAAAAAATTAATAAACTTTTATTTCTTTTACCATTCTTATAAAATAGTGACTATTTTGATTTTAATTATCAATAAACTATAAATATTATTATAGAAAATATTATAAATATTATTATGGAAAATATCATTTACTTCTTCAATTAATAGAATTAAAAATAGTAGAAATAATATAGAAAATTTATTATATTCTTACAAATATCTGTGTACCAAATCTATTTATACAAATCATTATTAAATTTTATTTTTATACCATAAACCTAAAGCAATGCCATAGCTGACAACTACCTTTTATTTTTAATTTTTTACACAAAAAAACAAAACCATTAATTTGTGTGTCAAATTTACTCACTATAATCCGCAATTGTCCATTGAAAATGTATTCCTTTTGGACGACGTTATCTATTAACCACATATTATAAACTAACAACTTTACCTCACAGAGTGAAATTTTCATAACAATATCAACCTCGACATGGAGAGTACGTTAGTTTTCCACGTTATCGATTGATTGACTCTTGGTTTCTTTAATTCACAGAGATTTTCCATGAAAATGGCATTGATTCATAACTTTGGTCATTACTATGAAAAACAAGGAGATTAGGTATTCTATGAGAATCTCAATTTCTTTTCTAATGATGGTAAAATCAGTAGCGTGCTTTTGTACTCGCCCGTCGGCTTTTGTACTCGCCCGGCAGCTTTTTGTACTCGCCCGTCGGCTTTTTGTACTAATGAGGCCACCCATCTTTTTAATTCAACAAATTAACTTCTTCGCATCTTCGCTGAATAATTTTCCTTCTTTCAATAGATGATTGAACTCTGGGAGCTTTTGAATCTCCAAGTCCATTCATTTGTTGAAGCACAAAACAGGTTCATTGGGCTTCTCTTTCACTCTAATACACGTTCCCTTTCAGTTCATTATCCTTCAAACTTGTGTTACTGTATTTTCTTTTGTCCATATTATCAGCTTGCAGACTCTCTCACCACTTGTCATTGTATTTGTTACAAGCGAAAATGCACATGCTTTATAAGAAGCAAAAACATCACTCTTTTCATTAAACATAAAAGCATGGTGATTAAACTACTTAGTTTAACAATATTGATGATTAAAAATACAGTAGATCATGACCGTCAACAATTGTGACATAGATGTTGCCATGTGTGAGTCAGAGTATTATATATTTGTTGACTCCTGGCTTTTTGGACTGACATGGATTTTCCACGAAAGTTGCATTGGTAGGTTAAATATATTATTACATCACTCTGCTTGGCATGTTGAATATATTATTACATACTCAGTTTTTTTAATTAAACATAAAAAAATGGCCATTAAACTACTTAGTTTAACAATATTGATGATTAAAAATACAGTAGATCATGACCATGTTGCATTGGTTCAGAACTTCAATAATTAAAAGGTATTGAGTGAGGATCTCTAATTTTAAATTTATTTTCGATTTCTCGATCACCTCAATACGCAAAAAGTCGTGACGCCACTTATGGCCTGCTTCCGTCGTCCATATTCAACCTCTCTTCGCTGTCAAGAGTCATACCATGGGGTTCTCGTCTCTCAAATTGCACTGAAATGCGATAATGACAAGATTATTGTTATTTAATTAACACTGCGTGGTGTATAAACAAACGTATCGTTATGCAGGCGCCGCCAGGTGACGTATAAACAATATCTGTGTTCTGCACACGGCCTTTTAAAATGGCAGCTTCCATCTATCACTTTGTTCGTTATCGCGTATACGGTGGGTCGTTGATCTTTCAGGACTCTTTCGATAATCATACAAACATAAATCTCACCAACTTCACGTTATCTATTATAAAGATAGTCGTTCTGCACGAGGCCCAGAAAAATGGCTTCCAGCTACAGTTTCTCCAAATATGCGTATTCTGGGGTCCTCAACTTTTGAATATTGGATCGACATTGATAGAAAAGTCAATCTCACCAACTGCCAGAAAGATAAACCGACATTAATGAAAAATTGTTTTCTCTAATGAATACACCATCCTGACCTGACCTTCTCTATCCACGTGATTCTTCCTCTCTAGTTGGCACCTTGCAGCAGCCGTCGTATTGATTTTGCATAAGTGAATTTGGTAACAGGAGACTGTTAATTTAATTATCAGTCTGCCTCACATGACGAAGGAAAGTGGAATATAGTTGCATTCAAATATGAGAATTATGAGTCAGTTGAGCTATTGCATGAAGGACTTCAGTTAGAACTCATGTGCGTTTGGTGGAGTTGATTGAGGAGTTGATGGAGTTGTGTTCAGTTTGACTTTGTTGAACTAGTTGTATTTAGTTTAACTGCAAGTGATGAGTGATGTGAATTAATTGTTAATTAATTCATTAATTATTAATTCATAAAGCAACTAAAGGATATATCAGTTAACTCAGACAGTTCAGTGGAGACAGGTGTTAGAGGTTGAGATTGCTATCAGTTGTGACTATAGTTGTGCATGAGATTTTTCACAATCAATGGATTGAGTATTGCCAATGAGGATTTCGTGGTTCAGCCAAGGAAATACAAGCTTGGATCAGCCATACTCATCTATTCTCATACAAGATTGCGCAGAGGAGGTAGGCAGACAGTGGAAGAGATTTGAACCTGTGATTCATTCAGATCTGAGCTAGTTTTGTGTGTAACAGGTGGAGATAGTACTAAGTACTTGTGAGGAGTATTGTACTATGTATTGTTACATGTTCTCAATCATTATAATATATATATAGTGTGGGGTTTTCAGCTGTATGCTTTCCCCGGGTTACATACTGTGTTAATGTGCGCATGCGATTGATGTTTCATTGTTTTTAATTCTGCAAAATTTATGATACCAGCCTCTAGCATTTCTGCAACCATACGTTCAATTTCACTTTTTTGGACATATGGATATCTGTACGGCCTGATGTTTGGAGGAACACTTCCCGGAATCAGATGAATAGCATGATCATGATCACGCATAGGTGGGAGACCTTTGGGAGTCTCAAATACCTTGGAATGATTGTCTAGGACTTTTTGGAGATCTGGAGAAATAGATGATTCCAATGTGGAAACATCTAGCGAAAATAATTGTGCAATTACACCTCTTTGCTCCTTTTTTAGAAGCTTTGTCATGCCATTAGAGCTGATTATCTTTCCTGGTTTCCCTGCAATACCCCTTAATTCAACTTCCTTTCCTTCCACAGAAAATTTCATGAAAAGTTCTTGAAAATTAAAAGCTATTGTACCCAAGGATTGTAGCCATTGGACTCCTAGTACAACATCAGCACCTCCCATTGGAATGGAAAGCATTGGGCTAGTCAATACATATTCTCCCATGGATAGCTTGATATTATGGCACTTTCTAGAACAATTTATTGTTCATCCATTTGCAATCATCACTTGACACTCTGGTGCTGGATATAGGAAGCAATTCAATTCTTTTGCTACCCTACAATCAATAAAATTGTGGGTGCTTCCTAAATCAATCAACACTATTACCTTTTTCTTCTTGATTTGTCCTTCTATCTTGATGGTTTGAGGAGTGGTAATTCCCGCCAATGCATTACAAGATATGGTCGGATTTATTTGTTCTTCATCTAGGCTTTGTTCCTGGAATATATCCTCTTCTTTTGACCTTTCTTGCTCCTTTTCTTCTTCCCCTTCACAATCTATGTAGAATAATTTCTTCTCAGCACACTTATGACCTTTTGTGTATTTGCTATCACAATTGTAACAAAGCCCTTTTGCTCTTTTTTCTTCCAATTGTTGTGGTGTCAACCTTGTAGGTTGTGGAAGACTATGGGCAACAACACTTCCGTCTTTATAGTTGTGAATGGTATGCTTCCTAGTTGCCATAATTTTGCTTTCCATTTTTCTTGCTAACCTGAATGCCTTCTCTAATGAATCAGGTTCCCAAAGGCGCACATCATGTTGGATATTATCCTTTAAAGACCCTATGAACACATCAATCCTATGCTCCTCTGGAATATCTTTTACCCTTATGTTCAATTTTTGGAACTCCTCAATATGCTCCATTATTGAACCCTTTTGTTTGAGACTTATCAATTGGCTAAAAAAAGTGTTGCTTTTTGTATCCTCATAATGTGCTATCAATTCTTCCGTAAAAATTGCCCAAGTGATAAATTGTTTACGAGAACAAAGCCATTGATACCATACAAACTGATTTGGTTCCAAATATAAAGTTGCCATACGTACCTTTTGTGTGTTTTGCACATTATTGAGATCGAAGAATTGCTCCATCTGTAATATCCATGTGGCGGGATCCTTGCCCTCAAACTTCCTCATATCGATTTTTGGAATATGGTGATTCTTCGATCCAACATTAGCGTCTACGGAATCATGATTAACATTTCTTTTGTTCTCATCATGAGTTTCCTTTACTACCTTTTCACCATTAGTGACCCTGTCTTGCAGCAACTTCTTCAATTCTTCCATCGAATCCTCCATCTTAGCTTCCATGCCCTTTATCTTAGATTCCACGCCATTTATCTTAGATTCCACGCCACTTATCTTAGCTTCTGTTAGCTTTTGTGAGCGTGACATTTGTTGCACTTGTTCTTGTAATTTTGAAATATCATGTAGCATTTCTTCCTCTTCTTCATGAGTCATGCTAGAGCTTTTAGGTTCCTTACTAGGTGTTTGCATTTTCTTCCCTCGGGGCATCAGTTACCGATAATAATGCTTTACTATGCCCTTTGAATTCCGTTAAACCAAGCATACACAAAAATTTAAAAAAAAAACTACACACCTTTTCTCACTTTATAGAAGCCTGATATTGAATCTGATGTATCTCTGTAATTTCGGATCATCCAATTCTGAAATTGCTACCTGTAGTAGCCTTCTGCGTCCTCTTTCCAATGCCACAAGTCTGAGCCAAATTGGATTCTCCAAGGAAGAGTTATGTGAAATATCCCACAGTGACTTGCTTTTAGAATGGTTCAGTAGAGCGAACTTGTACGACGTGCCACGAATCACTGTTTCAACCTTTGAATCTAAAACACACACACAAGAAACTACAGTCCGTCCTCTTTCTGTACCGTTTTACGAAATTTCAATCCGATCCTCAGAGCGAGAGTTATGACGATTTTCCCCAGGTCACCTGTTTTGAATGTAATTCAGGAGTCTGCAAAAAGGTCAACTTCCTCAGATCATATCTCCGAAAATATTGCGCGAAAAGCTCTAAAATTTGGACCCAAGGTTCAGTAAAAATTCTTCTCAAATGGGTTTTTTTTGCGACTTCTGAAACGTCACAGAAAAAAAGTTATAGCGAAAATGCCACGATGACCTGTTTGGAGCAGCGAAACTCTAGAATCCAAAGCTCTGATACCAAATGTTATGAAACCAGCTCACAAAAAGATAGAAAAGAGAGATCCACGCTTTAGAATTCAGCCTCTTCGAGGGGGAAACCTCCTTTACATTACATAAATGAACAATTCTTGGATGATACAAATGACAAAACCTCCTTTCTATATATAGGAGTCTAAGGAGTCACAATATAATCCAGCCGACCTAACAATAATAATATAAAGCCACAAAAATAACAATAGAGGGATTCTATGGGGCACAAAAATAATAATATGGGGGTAATAGGGGCACAACAATATAAATAAGGGGTATAACTACAATAGTAATGGGGTAATCACTAGTATTATAGGGACCCAACATTGGCGCTCAAGGATAAGCTTAAAAACATTAAGTGTGAGAAAGGATACAGTATGCCCAAGTATCTCACGAAGTTCACTCAGTGCAGGGATGAGCTGGGAAGTGTGGGGGTGACTGTCAATGATGAGGACTTGGTGAGCTTGGCTCTCCTTGGTCTTCCGAAGAGTTGGCATTCCTATCAGGACTCTATCAATGGTCGGGACAAATTGCTAGGATGGGAGAGACTTTGGTCAGATCTTGTGCAGGAGGAGATCAGGTGGAATACCTGATGAAGAAAATTGCGCTTTGGCTACCAAAGAAAAGAAGGGGAAGAACAAGAAAGCTTCTGATTCTGGTGCGAAAGGCAAGAAGCAGGACATGTCTAAGGTGAAGTGCTTTCACTGTCACCAGCACGGACACTATGCCACAAATTATCCGCAGAAGAAGAAAAATAAGCAAGTTGTTGGATATGCAGCATGAGAGGCCTTAGCCTCATAGTTTGAGCTTGATTTTTCATTGATCGCATGCTTGGTATCAATTGTGATGGGATCGGTATGGTTCTTGGACAGTGGTGCATCTTTTCACATGACAGGAGATCGAGATTTGTTTTCTGATCTGGAGGAGAAAGATCTTGAACTACACATCGAGATGGGCGATGATGGTAGATACAGTGTGACCGGTATCGGTACCATTTCCTTTGAGAGGGAGTTTGGTAAACCCTTCGTATTGAAGGAAGTGATGCATGTTCCAGGATTGAAGAAGAATATTATCTCTCTGGCGATGTTAGAAGACAAGGGATATGATGTTGTTTTCAGTGAGGGAAAGGCTTTTCTGCGCAGTAAGACAACTGGAGAAACCCGGAAGATAGGGGTTCGAGTCAGGAACCTTTATCAGTTACATGTATATGGCTGCACAACAATGGCATGCAAGGCAGAAGGATTGGTGAGCCGGGATGACGGCGAGCTGTGGCACAAGACATTGGGCCACCTTCACCATGGAGCCTTGAAAATACTGTAGCAGATTACTAATGGGCTTCCTAAAGGCACTCTTGCGCAGTTAGATCAGTCCAAGGGGTGTACTTTGAGAAAATTTGTGAAAGCCACCTTTCACGAGAAGCGCCACGACGATCCTTGAGAGAATTCACACAAACTTGTGTGGACCTTTCTCAGTAGCTTCGATAGCAAAGCACAAGTACTATGTGATCTTTGTTGATGATTTCTCTCGAAAGTGCTGGATCTTCTTCATGCAAAAAAAGAGTGAGACATATACAAAGTTCTGTGAGTTCAAAGCACTGGTTGAGAAGGAGTCGGGGAAGAAGGTGAAGTCTCTTAGGAGCGACAATGGTGGTGAATTCATCTCTGGTGAGTTCAAGGACTTCTGCAGCGCAGAAGGGATTCGAAGAGAGTTCATAGCTCCCCATAACCCACAGCAGAACGGGGTTGCTGAACAGAAGAACAGAACGATCGTGGGTGATGCACGGGCGATGTTGCATGATCAGGGCCTACCCCTTCACTTGTGGGCGGAAGCATGCAATACTGCAATATATGTGCAGAACCGTTGTCCTCACAGGATACTTGGCATGAGTACATTCGAGGAGGCTTATTCTGGTAAGAGGCCTGATATTTCTCATTTGAGGATTTTTGGTTCTAATTTTTACAAGCATGTGACGAAGGATGCCAGGAAGAAGTTGGAGCCGACCGTAGAGGTTGGGATATTTGTGGGGTACACTGATACGCCCCACAACTATCGTGTGTATTTTCCAGACAGTCGCAAGACTGTTGTGCGACGGGATATCAAATTTTAGGAGGAGAAAGCCATGAACTGTTCGCTTGAGAGGGAGCCACACTTGCATGCAGATGAGGAGCTATTAGTTCCTAAGGATGAGCTTCAGGATGTAGATCAGCCACATGACGAAGTTCATGGAGTGGAAGAGACCACTCATGCAGCGCCAACCATCAGAGGACGAAAGCGCATGACAGAAGCTGAGCAACTGGCTCAAGATGCAGAGAAGGTTGTAGGACCACCTACAGCTCAACGCAGACATAGACAATCACCTGATCGGTACACTGGATACATGGCTCTTGTGAGCAAATTTGTTGTGATTGAGCCATCCTCTTTCGAGGAAGTTGTGGAGGATCCCGCATGGGTAGATGCCATGGTGGAAGAGTATGATTCGATTGTCAGAAACAGTGCATGGGAGATTGTCCCAAGACCGGAAGGGAAATCAGTGGTGGGTTCGAGATGGATCTACAAAGTGAAGTAGGCAGCTGACGGGAGAGTGGAGAAGTACAAGGCAAGATTTGTTGCCTGAGGCTTTTCACAGATAGAGGGGATCGATTATGAGGAGACCTTTGCACCTGTCACAAGGTATTCTTCCATATGGACGATTCTTGCTCTCTCAGCGCAGATGGGGTGGCACGTTCATCAGATGGATGTGAAGACTGCATTCCTCAATGGAGTCATTGAGGAGGAGGTGTACATAGAGCAGCCCGAAGGTTTTGAGATCTTCAGCAGCGAGTCGCATGTGTGCAGGCTCAAGAGAGTGTTGTATGGGTTGAAACAAACAACACGTGCTTGGTACACACGGATAGAAAATTATTTCACCGAACTTGGATTCTCCAAGAGTGAGGCGGATCCTAACCTATACCAGATTGTGGTGGAGGGTAAGTTGCTAACCATTGTACTTTATGTAGATGATTTGATTTTGACAGGAGATGAGCTGTTGATACTTTCATGCAAGGATGATCTTGCTAGAGAGTTTGAGATGAAGGAATTGGGCCTCCTTCATTATTTCCTGGGATTGGAAATTTGGCAGCGCAGTGATGGACTATTTGTTTCTCAGGGTAAGTATGCGTGGGAGATACTAGAGAAGTTCAACATGCATGGCTGCAAGCCTATTGATACTCCTCTTCCTGGAGGTTGGAGGAAGGAGGATGTTACTTCAGCAGAAGTAGTGGATGCCACTGTTTATCGATAGTTGGTGGGGTCGCTTATGTATCTGGTCAATACATGACCCGATATATGCTATGCTATTAACTAGCTTTCAAAAGCTATGGTTAAGCCAACCAAGCTCTTCTAGAAGGCTGGCACGCATGTATTGCATTATCTTAGAGGCACATCAGGATATGGATTGTGGTACAGACAGCAGGATGAGGTGAAGCTATGTGGCTTCACGAATGTAGATTGGGCAGGGAGCCCAATAGACAGAAAGAGCACATCTGGAGGGATTTTCAGTATTGGGTTGACAACAGTTTCTTGGTACAGCAGGAAGCAGAGATCCGTGGCACTCAGTTCAGCAGAGGTCGAGTATATAGCAACAAGTTTGGCTACATGCGAGGTTATATGGATGAGGAAGATCCTGGTCGGGTTGTTCAGTTCATACTTGGAGCCTACTATGATTTATTGTGATAACCAGAGTTGCATTAAACTCTAAGCTAATCTAGTATTTCATGATAGATCTGAGCACATTGACATCAGGTACCATCATATCAGAGATTGTGTGCAGCGGAGAATCATGTTACTTTCATACATTCCAACGGAGGATCAGGATGTTGATATCTTGATGAAGGCACTCACCAGGAGCAAATTCGAATACCACTGAGGCAGGATAGGGGTTGTTGATAATCCATATCTTGTTGAGAATGCAACAAGATTATGGAGCTTAGTGAAAAGAAGTCGCCTTCACTAAGTGGGCCCGCAGGCTATTTTTGGCGCAAAAGTCTATTTTTAGACATCTGGATCATGGTCTATGAGTTGCAGGATGCTATTTGTGGATGATTGGTCATGTTGGTAAAAATAGATGGAATTCTATTTTTAGACATATGGGCAGTTTCTATTTTTAGACTGCCAGGCTAAAAATAGAACAGTCGAATATTATTAGCTCATAATAATATTTGGACTATAAACATTATCTTATCCTCTTGGAGCACTTCAGTTTGAGCTATAGATGTGGCACATGCAGCTGTCAGAAAGAAATACGCTTTTCTTATGAGTCAGTTGAGCTATTGCATGAAGGAATTCAGTTAGAACTCATGTGGTTGAGTTTGGTGGAGTTGATTGAGGAGTTGATGGAGTTGTGTTCAGTTTGACTTGGTTGAACTAGTTGTATTCAGTTTAACTGCAAATACACTAGTGATGAGTGATGTGAATTAATTGTTAATTAATTCACTAATTATTAACTCATAAAGCAACTAAAGAATATATCAATTAACTCAGTGCATGGATAGTTCAGTGGAGACAGGTGTTAGAGGTTGAGATTGCTATCAGTTGTGACTATAGTTGTGCATGAGATTTTGCACAATCAATGGATTGAGTATTGCCAATGAGGATTTCGTGGTTCAACCAGGGAAATACGATTTTGGATCAGCCATACTCATCTATTCTCATGCATGATTGTGCAGTGGAGGCAGGCAAACAGTGGAGGAGACTTGAACCTGTGATTGGTTCAGATCTAATCTAGTTTTGTGTGTAACAGGTGGAGATAGTACTGAGTACTTGTGAGGAGTATTTTACTATGTATTGTTACATGTTCTCAATCATTATAATATACAGATAGTGTGGGGTTTTCAACTGTATGCTTTCCCCAGGTTACATACTATGTTAATGTGCGCATGCGATTGATGTTTCATTGTTTTTAATTTCGCAAAATTGATGATCAACATAGAGGAGGTTATGTATTATGCATGTATTCCACAATAGTGTATAATTGGGATAATCTCTGTGAATAAGTGTCATATTATTCAAAATTTCTACATTGTTGACTATGGTTTGGCCATGTTGACCATGGTTGAACTTATTGTTTATAATTGATTATACATGACTACATGTGACCATGGTTGACTTGGTTAAACATGGTTGACAATGGTTTTTAATGGTTTTAGTCACATTGCGACATCATATTTTTGTCCAATTGTGATAACATTTCACATTCATCACATTGTGATGTAATTTGTTATGTGTCACATTGTGGTGATGTTTATGATTCACCACATTGGTACGTTTGTTATTATTAGTTACATTGCGACAATGTTTATTGTGTGTCAAATTGTGATGGCATTTGTTTTCTGGCACATTGTGACATCATTTCATATTCGTGATGTTGGAGCATCAACCATAAGTAACCCATTTTAATTAGACCCAACGGGGTAATGAAAATCTCCAAAAGTGAAGGACATTTCTCTCTAATGTAATTTATAAAATTAGGCAATCTAATGTAATATCAAGTGTGCCAACTCTAGAGGAATCTAGGTTGTTAACGTGCTTGATGAGCTAGTGTTGTGGGCCAAGTGGGCCTTTGTAAATTTATTAAGTGTTAGGTTGAGGTGTAGGTTGTTGGAACAAATGTGAAAATTATCTTTTATCCTATTAGGATATTTTCTAGTTAATAGAAGATTATATATGTAAAATTAGAGCCAAACAGATCACAGGAAATACAACTCAAGTAGCTCAGAGAACTCGAGAAACAAGCCCATATGAAATTCTTTGTAATTATTTTATTCTGTTCAAATGAATGATATTAATTTGTGTTCCCTTGTAATCATCTAAATGCTTTGGGATATGCTTGAATCATAGAGTGTGAGTGTGTGAATTTATTGGGAGAAGAAAGCCTCTTAGATGTGAGATAAGAGATAATGAAGGGAATGTGTGCTAGTTGGTAAGCAAGGAAAATATTTGTGATGTTCTTCTGATCAGAATTTGTGGTCCATTTAGCATTTTTGTGTATTTAGCATATCATTTTATAGATTCATGGTTGTTACAATGGAATATCGAAGTGTTAAAGTTGTAGAACAATCTAGGTTCCCCACGCATAAGTCTATTATTTTCAGGAACAAATTTTTTAAACTACAGATTCAGGTCGAAGTTCAAAGTTTATAGGAAGTTTGCCAATAAATCGACCAAGGTAGATTATGTTATGAAGTATGTCAGTTGAATAAATCAAAGCCTTTGACAATTTGAAAGATATCAAAAAGATCCCAAGCTAAAACATCCCAAAATCTATACTAGAGTGGGACAAAGTAAAGAGTAGATTTGAGCTTGGCCGAATTTGGGCCCTTTGTAGAATCATTCAAAATTAAAACCCCTAGAACTCTGAATTTTTCTAAACAAAGATGAAACCAGTGTGGAGCCTACAACCTTGAAAAATGGGATGACTAAAGTCATCTAGGCCTCAAGAAATCTAGATTCGAACGAATATTCAAGACTAATGGGTTGAAGCCTATATTCGGCATGGACCCAAAACGAAGGTGAAAAAGGTATATTTGACTTTCAAAACATCCAAATGCATCAGGAACATGGTAGATCTATATCCATATAGATCATTGGATCTAATGTGAACATATTTGGATCCATATGGGTCATGGATATATATGAGAGCTGAAGTGCCTTGAGGGTAAGTGATTGATACAATGTGCAATGTGCAATGTGCATCCCTTAATACAAAAAAGGAAATCGACCTCAATGACTCAGCTGCATCATATCTTCTCATGCATCTGAACGATTCTGAACAAAGAGTGTTATATTTTGTTCATACTATCAAAGATGCTCCAATTGCCGAACAGAAATTAGGTAAAATTGACTAAATATTGCTCCCTCGTGCATGCTTTTTGAAATGCCAAGGGGAGGACTCACAGGTAGGGCTTCCTATAAGCAAAGGATTAGCCCCCTTTTTCATTAGGTATTGGTGGAGTTATCTTGATGTAATAAGGTTGCATGAGAAACTTGATATGCACTAGGCCAATATATTACCCAAGCAGTCATGATTAAAAGCATAATCGAAATTATTTTCAGCTGACCCATTTCCCTTGGCCAATGCTCGGTCAATGCTTGTCATTAGAACTTTGGGGTTTAGCAATTTTTGCTACAATGACAAAACATTGAATGACATAAATGAAAGGCCTTATTTCCTACATGCTAAGCCATTGATTCTAGTTCAAAAACACAAGAGATACAAAATGATAAGCATTTATAAATAAGAACTAGGTCATTTAATGGTTTGCACAAACTGAGTTTAGTTTTGGGATGGAACAATCATGCCAAGAATTACTATGATGGATGAGTGGTATTTTGATAATCTTGGCTATGCCAAGATAAAGTTAAAGAAGAAAACCAAGAGAAACCTAAAGGGTTGTGTCAAGCGGTATGAAAGTGACAATACACTCCTTGGGGATTGAAGAGTGATTAGAGGAAGTTTGTAGCCGATGGAGAAAATTAAAATGACTTCTTGTGAACTAGAGAGACATAGAGAGTAATGCCCAAGGATAGTTGTTGATAGTGGAATAGAAAAGTAGTAGAGAAAACTACGAAGAATTTTAGTTGAGGAACTTGATAAAAAAATGCAGGGGGAATCAACATAGCAAGACCTAGAATAGAGCATAGGATTTGGAGCAGATTGAAGAAATACTAGCTATGAAATAGAGCTAGGATAATTGGTATTTTGAGATCTCAATAGTCAAGAAACCTAGAAGATTGTTGGACTTCAAAATTTATATTAATTTTGGCAAGAAAATAATAATTACAGAGGTAGCACAGAAAATTTTAGGGGCTAATATTCACAGGTGGGATAATTTTCCATGCTTTTCCCAAAAAAAATATTCGCTAATTTCCATTTTTTCTAAAAATAATTCACCCATATTTTATAATATAGAGTTATTTGACCTTAAAAATCGCCAAAATTTTATATTGGGACTCTATAAAATTATTAGAAATTTGAATGTTTTTACAAAAATACTGCCAAAACTTTTATAGATTGCATATGATGGATTATGAGATTCGCCAAGATTTCTAAACTTCAAGATAAATTTCCATCCTTCAAATTTTCCTTAAGAGGTAGTAGCAACATGGTGATTTATTACAACGAAGGGAGCTATAACATATAACCGACACTTTTCTTAAGGATTGTGGAAAAGAAGCCTAGTACGTTGAGAAGTGTAGCAAGAAAGTCTCAATTTGACCTTGCCTTGGTCAAATTGAGAAAATTGGAATTTCCACATCAACAAACAACTTGGAGGCAGTTAACTGAGCTGACATGGCTCTTGTCACTAAGTTAACTCAGTAAATTCGAGTTAGAGGGCTTGGAGTTCAGTTAAGAAGGTGTGATTTCTAAATTGTAGTAATCTAGGCGAGTTATTTCCATTTGTGTTCGGATAAAATAGTTCTAATAATTTATGGAACTAGTGGAAGGTAAGTTGTGCAATGAGACAACAATCAAACCCAGTGATCATCTAGTTAACTGATCAATCAGCTCAAAATAGCTAGCACATACAAGGAATTCGAGTTCTTGAGCAGTGGTGGAGATTCCAAGGCATTGTAACACGAAGTTGTAAAGTAGTTTGAGTTTATAGGTGATGGATGAAGTCAGATGGTCAATTCTTGGGAATCGCAAAATCAATTGGAGGAAAATTCATAAAAAAAGGGGCTATTTCCTTAGTATTTGTGAAAGGAAATAGGTGCTCAAGAAGAGGAATAAATTGTCTAAGTCTAGGTCATAGCTTCTCATTGAGAAGAGAGAATGATTATTCACTTGTAGGTTGACCTCAAAGAAAGCATGAAATTGTAACGAATTCTCCATTTATCTAATTAATGCAAAGAGGCTTGAGGGTTTTTTCCCAGTTGGGTTCCCTAGAAAAATATTATGCATGTGGGGTTTTTCTTATTGCATGTTTATGAATGTTGTTTTAAATTGTGCGTTAATTTCCGTGGCGCAATAGAGTAGAATTGTGTCTCTTGATTTAGATTAAAATTTCTTAAGCAGTTGCAATTATAACTAGATTTCTTCATGGTATCAAAGGGGGATTCACAGTAGAAAAGGAATTTCAAAGTTGTTCCTTGGGAGATTCAAATTAGAAGTTTCATTGTAGCAAGATATCTTCAGAATTGGAAGAATGAACTTCAACGGGCTGAGATTATCATATGCCTTGGAAGGTAGCTCAAATTTCATTACATGGAATGATCGCATGGAGGCAGTTCTTGATGACAACGCATTGCTGGAATATGTCAAGATAGATCATGCAAAAACAATATCATTTGATGCCCAAAACCTAGCCTAAATGGAAGAAAGATGTAGCCAACGCAAGGAGAATAATCTTTGAGGGAGTGTGAGACCACATTGTCTTAAATATCCATGGGAATAAAATCCTTTTGAAATTTGGAAGAAATTGACAGAGCTATTCGAGAATAGTAGTGACTATAGAAAAATTTCCCTCAAAGATAAACTTCAAAATATCAATATGCAAAATAATGACACTATCTCGTGGCATCTCACCAGATTTACACAAGTTCAGGATGAGCTTGGACGGGTTGGTGTAAATGTTGCAGAAGATGACCTAGTGACCCTAACTCTTTGAGGCCTTCCCAAGAGTTGGCATAACTACCAAGACTCGATGAATGGGACGGAGAAATTTCAGAATTGGGAATGCTTATGGTTTGATTTGGTACAAGAAGATGTCACGCGAAATACCAGAGTGTAACCTCATCCAAAGGAGAGGATGGATAAAAAATTTCATTGGTTGGTAAGGGAAAGAAGGGGAAAGGAAAGAAGTCTCAAACCAAACAAAAATCCAGCCAAGGTGGCAAGAATAAATACTTTTCCAAAATAAAATGATTCAATTTTCATGAATTCAATCTTTATGCTACAATGTGTCCATACAAAAAGTCTATCAAGAAGAACTTAGGAAGAGCAACAGGTGAATCTTGGGCTTCATAGTTTGAGCTTGACTTCACCCTTATCGCATGCATGGCCAACACTATGATGGGGAGTGTGTGGTACTTGGACTCAGGTACCTCGTTCCATAGGACATGGTGTAGAGAGTTTTTTAGTGACATAGATGAGAAAGATCTGCAGATGCATATTGAGCTTGGGGATGATAGAAGGGATAGTGCTACCGGGATTGGTACAATAACATTTAAGAGGGTGTTCGGATCCCCTCTTCACCTCAAAGATATCATGTTTTTACCAGGCCTAAAGAAGAACCTCATTGCTATAGAAGTTTTGGAAGGCTATGGTTTTGGAAGGCTATGGTTAGAAAATATGGTCTAGTTTGAATGCGACATTCATCACTTTGATCCCAAAGAAAATCCAAATAGTGATCCCAGTGGATATCATCCTATCACACTTTGAAATGTGATCTATAAAATCCTTTCTTCAGTTACAGTTCATAGATTGGAGCTCGTCTTGCACAAAATCATCAACCCTGAGAAATCCAACTTTATGGAGGGTAGACAAATCCATGACGGAATAATTTCAACCCGCGAAATCATCCACTCTTTAAGAAGCAATAAAGAACTAGGAACACTGGTTAAAATGGATCTCTCCAAAGCTTATGACCACCTAAGCTTAAAGTTTCTCTCAAGCATTTTGAATTATTTTGGATTCATGGAAGATTGGATCTGTTGGATATCACTGATCTCCACACTTTTTTTCTCTATTCTCCTCAATGGATCCCACACGAGTACGTTTCATTCATCCAGGGGATTGTGTCAAGGTAATCCCATTTCTCCTTTCTTGTTTATTATAGTAGCTAGGGTTTTGGGTCGTCTCATCAATGGGGCATCCTGCACTAGACAAATTAAAGGCATGAAAGCTCTAGGTTCTCATCTCTCAATGACTCACTAACAGTTTTTTGATGACAACTTTTTATATGGAGAGACATCAGTATGTTAAGCCAATGCCTTAGGAGATATGTTAGAAAATTTTCAATAAGCTTAACATAGGATCATTAATAATAAAAAATAAAATCTATATTTTATCAATACTCCCAATCCAATTCAACACCACCTGGCTCGTATTATTGGGTTTTATATAGACACACTCCCAATGAAATATCTAGGGGTTCCCCTTATGTAAAATCCCTTGAGAACTGCATGTTGAAGGGAGATCTGCAATGAGTTCATGAAGAAAATATCAAACTGGACATTTCAAGTGCTTAATATAGGGAGCAAGGACACTTTACTAAAGGTGATTCTCTAGGCGATTTTCATATACCAATTTCCAATCGTCCTCGACACAAAAGTATCTATCATGAGATAGTCACTGTTTATTGTAAATTTATATGGTAGGGATGCAATGCAGAAAAGAAGTGGGCGCTGGTAGCATGGGACAAAATCTGCCTCCAAAAAACTTATGGGGGCTTGGGTTTGAGGGATGCATAGTTTCTCAACAATGTCATGGGGGGGAAATGATGGTGATGATGGATTCAAGGCAGTAATAAACTATGGAAACACATCTAGACTAAGAAATATGGTCAAGGTTGGAACCCAACAGAGATTCTGATATCAGAAAAGTTACTAATGAGATTGACGTTATGGACTCTAACCTGATGGAACAATTATCTCATCGGAGAGAAATTCTTCTGGGAAATTCAAGATAATACCTATGCATATTTCTAGGAGGACTCATGACAACAACACCCACGTATCGACATTAAAAATGATGTGTTGGAAATAAAAGTAGCACTAAGCTATCAAAATACAATGATAGTAGTCGATTACTAGAGATAAATCAACCCTCGGGATGAACGGTGAGTCTAGAAATCTGAAGTGGATTGGCAAGTAGATAAAACCCATGAGAACTTGTCAACCTTTAAAAAAATCCTACAGGATCGAAGAGTCCCTCTCTCCTCATCCTTGGAAAAAATAAGATGGAAATATTAGGCGCTATGCTCCTTTTCTATCAAGGAGCCCTATCATATCTTGGCGGGTCATATTTCCATGCCTCGAGAGAAAATCTGGAAAAAAGTTTGGGAGTCGAAACTTTGGCCAAAAGTCTCACACTTCTTATGCTTATTGGTCGCAACTGAGTTTTAACATGGGACCAGTTGCTCAAAAACGGGTATGTTGGTTCGTCAAGGTTTCCACCCTATAGAATGAGGGAGGAAATGACTAATCACCTGTTAAATACATCTATGGAAGCTAATATCCTATGAACATAAGTGAAAAAGCACCATTTTCCACTTGGATTGCTTGCAAGACAACTTGGTTAGCGCTATCGACGGAGGATGGTTCTCTTCAAAAATCTAGTTATTAACAGAGCCTGGATGCTAGTGCTAGGATTCACCCTATGGAACATTTGGAAAGGTCCTAACAAAACCATTTTTAAATATAAAGAACTATCGATGCAAGAAATATGGAAAAAAACCAAAGATAACATTTGCGAGACCATATTGGCAGATAGGTGGAAGGACAAAGAATGGAAAGAAAACCAGGAGGAAGATGCGACCCTGCACCAATTGAACCTTTCTTCGATAATTATGATCCAACGGTCCCCATCGAAAAAGGATTCCCAAGTTAATTCCCCCTGCATTTTTATACCCCCCAGATAGTTTCGTTAATATCACCTTTGTTGGGGCCTCGAAAGGAAACCCCAGGCTGAAGAGATATGGTGGAATCCTTAGAGACTCTGAAGGTAACCATTTGGGCATTTCTGCAGGATAATGTGGATCTACGGCCAACAATGTAGCAGAGCTAATTGTTTTTGAAAAAGGGCTCTTCTTAGCTCAGAAGATCGTATTTCCAAAGATCCAAATATCAGGTGATTTGAACCTCATCATTCAAATGGCCCAAAATGTTATCAATGAATCCCCTCTTCAAGGCTAGTCACTAGTTGGTGCCTCGAAATCTAGGCCTCAAGAATCAGGGATCTTATTCGTCTATTTCCACATGTCATCACGAGTCATACAATGATACGAGGGAACAAGGTGGAAAACTGGGGGACACTAGATGGCAAACGGGATGTTGCAACATGTTGGCATTCAACCCTGAGATCATTATAATTATACCTAGGAGACATAGAAAATATTACTCGATTGGTGGAAGGAGATAAATCCTCCCCATTGGGGGTGAATGAATTGGAAAATGTATCTTCTTGGGGTTATCATGCCCTCCCATGTGAAGGTAATGAATACTAGAGGAGAGTACACCAGGTTGGGTGACTAGTCGACGAAAGCCGTGGAAGATGGGATAGTTTCTATATTATTGATGATGGAAGTGGGGAATAGAATCATTAGTTGGGAAATGAAAAATTGGGCCTTACGCGGAATTTCTTGCTCGATTTTCCAGGAGGGCTCTGTTGGTAAGACAAATGGGCATCATGCCATTGGGAAAGGTGGGAAAGCTTGGTCATAATTAGGAACATGAACAATTCAAGTGTTTATTTGGGATCCAAGGTCAGGGTTGTTTCATGTTTTGTTAAATTTTATCAATCCTGAGACCATTCATGGCATAATTGGCTAGCTTCTAAGTATTTGTTCTCATTCCTTCATCATTAAATTCGTTATAGAGGTAATCCTATCATATTAGGCTTAGTTTCGTGTTCTTGTCTTTGTTTTTCTTGTGAGGTGGTGGAAGTTTACAGTATAGGCGTCCTCGGTGCTCGACTTTGTGTATGGGAGGATTGGGTGTGTTAATGGTCCCTATTTTATGTGCATAGGTAGGGTGGTAAGGTTTACACACCTAGTCTTAATTTTGTCATTCCTATGTTACTTTCTTGGATCTTGGTTTCCTTTTGTTGCGGTAAGCATCGTGTAATAAGTGGGCCATAATGAATTTCAGTGTTGGCACACTTTGCATATGGTACCCCTTTGTTGGTGGTGAGTTCACTCAGATTGCTCATTTAACAAGTCCTTTATGTTTCAGCCATTAGGGTCTCACCAAAATTCCTTTCCTTAAGTCTGGGCCAGTGTTAAGGCTGAGGCATGGAAATTTCAGTGGGTTTGCTCATATATTTTTTAGCGGGAGTGGAAATTGGTTCAGTGTGCAGTTGTGGTGTTTGCCATTTCAAGCAAAGATGATCTAGAAACATGGTTGACCTCGTAAATGAGGCGGTCATATGGGGAATCAGGGATCTTCTCTGGAAAAGGCAGCGAAAAGGAGTGACGATGAGGAGGGTGGTATGGAAATGGAGGGATAAATTTCACAAGGCCCTTCCCTCTCTCTGGGCCATGTAATTCAACCTCTCTCACTTAGCATGATTACTAATCAGTTGAGGGACATCCAGGAAACCTGGATATCCTCCATGAGTACAACTACAAGGATTGAAATGAGCTTATGGCATATATCAATGACATCTAATATGGTCATAATGAGATATTAGAGCAATTTTCCTCAGTCTGACATAGCCAACACCAGAAAAATGAGAGAATGAACGAGATTGAGGGACACCTCGTGCACATAGACTTCTATGTCCATGAAGTCCATCTCCCAATGGTTGTTGCGACTGATCAAGCTTTTCCTCCTCCTCATTGATATGAGAATTACTAGTTTCTTTCTGGTTTTGCATGTTTTTTGGAATGTATGGCTTTTTTTCCCATGGAAAATAGGGAATGAATGGGCTCATCTTTTAAATTACTGTCTAACTCTCCTTGCTAACAAATCCAGTTGGAGTGAAGTAGGGAGAGTCGAAGACCAAAGCTATGTACTTTGTATTTTAATGGTAATATAATGGAAGATTTTTTGACGAACAAAAACATAAAATTTAATCAAAGCCCATATGTGTCTCCTTTTTATAAAAGTACTTAGATTTGGTGACAATATGGGATTTTGATCCCATGGTAATCCACCACCATATTGCACTACCTTGGAATGAGAGGTGATAGGTGGTATTATACCCTTGATTTATTATCATGCAAGTTATCATGCCTCTTCTCTTAGACATTCCTTGTCTTTAACACTTGGTCAGAGTCACAACTACAAGACTACTTCATGAGGTAGTCACACTTGGTCTTGTAAATCCTAGAATCTTTCCCCATCAACTATTTCTCTACAATGTTTCTCATTTTCATAGTGAAATGGCTCACAAAGGCTCTTTCCACAAAGGACACAACTTGCATGCAACTATCAGCCTGACAAATGAGAATGAATGTTCAATGTTTAGCATGGGCCCCTTGTTAGAAAATTACAACTATTGTGTAATAGGAGGTAGCCTCTACAGAGGAGGAGGAATGTTTGGAATGGAATTCATATGAAATGAGGGGGCTAATGTAGATCTTAATGATTGGATACAAGACACTAGGAATAAAAGTATTTGCATTACTTAGTACTATCGAATATGCACTTGTACTGGAAAATTAAGACTTTAATCAATAAGGCCTTGATGGAAAGGCATGATGCAAACCATTAAATTTTACTCTAGCTGTATGAAGCAAAATTTTCTTGTTAGAAGAGATTGACCACAAGGTTTCTTTTCTTCACGAGAACTAGTGAATTTGGAATTTTCAATACCTAAAGATCACTCAAGCTAGGTACCCATTAAGGTCAATACCTCACCATCCACATGATTATCTCTATGGAAAAACTTGTGACATCCTCTATTTTGGGTTTTGATAGAAAAGTATGATTTATGTCTCTCGATATAGCAGTTACTCTTCAAAAAATGATTTCAATTTGTCTAGTATAGTTATTTGTATAATTTTATATCGAATAATATGGGTCAAACATTATGGACTAAAGCTCTATTCTTTTACTACTATTTTGGTTTCCCTGGTGTTAAACCATAAACAATAGATCATGCATAATTTTATTTTGATTAAAATGAAGTATGTATAGCTAAAGAAAAACATAAAATGGTTCTATAAAAATTATTCATAAAATTAATGTTATATTATGATTTTTACGTAATCAATCATATACTTAGTTTATATATATAAATATATATATATATATATATATATATATATATATATGTATATTATCATATTAATTACATAGGTAATAAAAGTTAATTATATTTTTATTTAAACAACTAGTATGGTTATTTATACTCATGTTATTTAGTTTTTTTTAGAAATATTTTTTTGAGATGAGAATCTAATTTGGAACTTTCGCAAAGTAGTGAATTACCAACAATATTCTATGATAGTTGCACCAATTAATTAAGCTAATCTTTGATTTTTATTATACTGGTTATTATCAACCATGATCAATTAAATCAAATATAAAACCAATATGATTAACCATATAATTAATATAATTAATAATATTAACTATATAAGTATCAATATAATTAACATAAATAATAAGGACATAAAATCTTATGTAATATAAATTCTATAAGTCCAATTCTGGTACCTAATAAAAAACTATAATTAATTAGAGCCATAATCTCTAATTATAGAGATAACCGAAATAGAGATAAAGAGATTAGATTCTTTATAAGTATTACAATAACTTAAAACAATTTAAAAATAAAGACATGGGAAGCATCAACTTCATAGGTCTCTACGGTAGCCCTTGCCTTTAGTTGTGTTACTAACATGGGATATAGAAGAAGTTAGACATCATTAAAACTTTGGATTTAAAACTTTGTATTTAAAAATGTAAAAATAAGATATATCATTAGTGCGAGATCAACAAAATGAAAAAGACACAATAGCTTAATCAATAGATATTGAGTCTTTGCCACGTAGTCCTACTCTCATTTGAAAATGCTTTATCGCTACTTACTTTGTTACAACTTAAACCCTTGAAGATACTACCTTTAATCCTCCTAATAGAGATTTTAATAACCGTGGTAACTAATTCTTTAGGAGATTTTGAATGAAAAACATATACTGGCTTATTTAGTTCCACAACTCTTTTTATTTTTTCCAATTATTTTGGGTTGGAAAATCTTTGTTCTTTTATTTTTTTGTTTGGTTTTGTAATTATCATGGTTGAATTTTTTTATCGGATAGAAGTTATGCAACACTCGTGGCAAATTTTTTACCTAACATTATAAAATAGTGTATAAAGTTATTAAAAAAAAATTCAAAATCTCCTGAAAATAACTATATGTTTATATATATCGAGCTAAAGGAAAACATTTATGTTTCTTTACGAGCATGAAAGGCTATGAATTTCATCAATTTCTCGTAGGCATTCGAAACAAGCAGTTTCTCAAAGATGGAACCCTCGGGACCCTTAGAGTTTGCTGAGGTTTGCTGGATTTTGATCTCTATAAGCTCATAAGGAATATAGTAATCTTAAAAAAAAATATTATATCAAATTTCTTTGAAGTTTGAAAATATTAAGTTTTATATATGTTAACCTTTTATCAAAGTATTTTTTATTTTATTTTATTTATGAAAGTATATATTTTTTTAATTTATTTATGTAATTTTGAATTTTAGTTCTTCTACCCATTGCTTCTAGATTTTTATGGTTTCTTCTTTCCTTCTCTTGCATTTAAATTTATATTCTTTCTTCAAAGTAGTTTTCGATAATTTTGAACATTGTAAGGAAATTGAGAAAGGAGTTGGATTTTGGGTATAAATTTTTAAGTGCATAAATAAATGTAAATGGCATATATTATTTTTCATTGAAACATATAATTTGTTTTGAATTCTAAGGAAAATAATAAGTACACGCAATTTAACTCTATTATAGAAAAAATTACGCCTAGATTGACTAATTTGAAGTTTAATAAGTTCAATATTTCATATGATAAGTTGGCAAGTAATATGTTGGAATGTACAACCAAAATGAAAGAATAAGTGTGAATTTTATTTCATTAAAGATAATACACATATAAATATAATATATTGACCATAGGGTTAAACTACAAAGGTCTTTTGGACTTTTAGTAACTGTCCACATTCTGCAACATAATCCTAACAGATTAGGTGTCCAATATTCCCCCTTGATCCAATGGGGTGTATATAATTCCAAGGAGAGAGCTAAAGTGCACAAATTCATGGGAACCAATGGCTAGATGTGCTCTCTAAAATGGTGGTTTATGGAAGACCACAACCCAAATGAGGTATATGAACATGAGATCTCTACTCGTGGTGGTTTAAGGATGACCAACAACTCTAGAATTAAAGGTTGAAGCAGTTCCTAGAATAGTTCCAAATCTGGCTAGAAGCTAAAGTCTTCTGCTGGTGGAAGTGCTCTCTCGTTTAAAGTTAACCATAAAATGATGTAGCGTAAACTAAAGTCTTCTACCACCAAACACTGCTCATGGAGCATAAATCTGTCTCTCGTTACAACTCCAGATCTAGCTGTTACTCTAGTTCTAGGCTTTGGATGTTGGTTCTGGTTCAGGTTGTGGATCAGGCTTGCTTGATAAATCTTCAAAGCTAGTAGTTGTTATGAAAGGAAAATATGACATAGTGTTAAGGTATAGAGTTAAACAAATCTAAAAAGCATTAGACCTAGCCTACTTACATACTAGAGTTGACAAGTTCTAGAAAAAGGCCGAGGCTTGACCATACCTACTCTAATACCATTGTTCGAATCTGCAACCAGAAAGAAAGAATAAGTGTGAATTGCATTTCATTATAGATGATACACATATAATAAAATATTTTGATTATTGGATTCGACTTCAAAGCTCTGTTAGACTTCTGGTAATTGTCCACATTCCACACTATAAAAATAATGGATTAGGTGTCCAACATAATCGTTCCTCTTTTGCAACTATTTATAAGTCAAATTCCATTAAACAAATTAGAAAGTTTAAATTTTTCAAATAATAAGTTATTCCATGTCCTAGTCACTTCCATTGTATCCTAGAATCAACTCATTGATTTCAATCTCTTGAATATTAAATTTTCATGTCCTATTACTATATAGAGTTAGGAATGTTGAATTCTTGTTTTGGTAAACAAGGCTAGAAAGGAAGAATAACAATGAGGCATGGTTTCTCCCAACACTATTGAATATGTTTGATATTTTTGTTGTGTTAGGAATTACATTGTTTCATAGACTATATTATCAATACAATAAGAACAAAGGCATGTCAAATGATATGCCTAATGATTTTAATTTTCTTCAATTGATAAGCATATTTCAGTTCATATTTAACATGTCTTTAGGATTACTATCCATTTTTAGCACAAAAAGCAAATCAACTTCCAATTTTGACTATTTAATGTTGCATTTTCATCTACCAATGTATTGATTTCAAGAATTTTCTTTGGGAAATGTTTTTGAATTTGAGAGACCTCTTTAATTCATATGGTTTGGATGAATACTCTTGAAAATATGGACTCTCTAAAGCATGCATTGAGGAGGTCATTATTTTGAGAGAGCTATTCAATTCCCATGTGAGATGGATAAGTGTCTTGGTAATATTATTGTAGAAAATGAGAGTTTTCCAAAAGATTTTAATTTTTTTTTGTAGTAGCTATAATAGTAGTAAATCTTAATTATATGTCATTTATAACATATCATATCATAATTTCTTGTAATCTCCTTTGCACAAAGCCACCTTGGCCTTTATACCCGTGATATGTTATGGAAGAAATGGAGATCAATGTAAGGTTATGTTGTGTGAGAAATTATTATTTTAATTTTTTTAGTTAGAATTAATACTTACATACTATATGAGAAGTCGGTTTGTAAAGTGTTAGTGATGATTGAGAAATTCTGAAAAAATCTAAAAACTCCTATAGTAAAAATAAGTTAGATCTATAAAACTCTATATATTAAAATAATATATGAATGTAAAAATGTGTACAAATAAATACCATTGTGTGAAATATATTCCATTTCAATCATTCTTATTTTGGTATCAGAGCCATCAGGTTGGACAGAAGTAAATCCTTATGAGTCCAAAGAGCATAGATCTTTGTGTATGAAGTTGTGCAGCAGGTTAGTATGTAGTGTGATGGTACATCATGCATGGATATGAGTATCCATCTTCCATTGTCAACTACAAGTCTAATCTCGTTGCTGATTTCTATTTATCAGTTTCGCCTAAATTGTGACTTAGCACGGGGAGAGCCGGAATTTATAGGAAGATATTTTAGAAGAGGAAAATTCTAAGGCATTTTTACTGTGTAAGAATTACCTATTAAATTTGTGATTTCAATAAATGCTTATTAAATTTTAGAGAAATTACAACAGAAAAACACACCAAAAATACTTGAAAAAATCTCACTTAAAACAACTGCATCAAAAATTTTCAAGCGAAAGTTAGAGCATCTAACCCAGTATGTTCTTTTCGACACTAACGCTGGTCTTCAATTTAGTTGTTTGTGAACTGAGGGATTTTCCCACGTACGTACGATTGATTCAAAAGTAACTCAATCAGTGTGAATCTGTAACCGGGTACAGATTTCAAAATTAATTTTTGTTTCTCGATCACGTCACACAGTGGCTTCTTGTTTCCAAGTGTAGATAAGAGCATTTATATTATAATACACTTTGTTTTAAAAATGGATAAGATTTTTTTTAGAAAGAGATACCCATACCTAAAATCTAGCGACTCGAATGCCCATTTTTCAAAGTCGATTTCCAATACCCATATTCAACCTCTCTTAGGTTTTATACTCAGCTACAGTAGGATGAAGAGAAAATTTTTATTATTTGATGTTGAATATTATCATCATGCGGTGGCCCTGTTAAAATGGCTTCCAGCTATCACTTTGTTCGCCGTGTCTCTCCAATGATAGACTATTCTATGACAAAGATTGTTGTTCTCTGAAGGTTTCATAAAATGGCGTCCGACAATCACTTTGTTCACCAAGTCTCTACAATTACGCGTGGACTTGGTCTCTGGTCCTCACCATTTGATCATCGGATCGACGGTGACAAAAAAATTATTCTTACCACTCCTAAAAACATAATCTCACGTTAACGATATTGCTTTTCTCTAATGAATACTTCACGTTGGCCTGACCTGCTCTACCTAGTTAGAATCTTCCCAGTAGTCGGCACTTGGTACATTACAGCATAAGCAGTAAAGCGTTTGCGTCGGTATATCGTAACCAGGAAACTACTAATTTGATTATTATAATCCACCTCATAAGGAAGAACGTGGAATATGCTTCCATTCAAATCACGAGGCGACTCAAAGAAAAGAAAATATGGATTCTTGAAATTTATTATAAAACATATAACGGCGTAGAATACTGAATTTTATACTCATCTCGGTGACGATGCTTGCCTGGACCGTTCTATATATATAGAGGAGGCGTGCTTTCAAGTAACCCGCAAGGCAACAATGGAAGAGAATACTCCAATGGCACTCTTCATTATGGCATTGGTTGGCTTGCTGGCCTCAGCACTGCCGCACTCTGTTCATGCAGATGTCTACTCCTACAAGTCTCCACCTCCTCCACGCCAATATTATCACTACAATTCTCCCCCACCACCATCCCCTTCACCTCCATCCCCATCCCCATCCCCTCCTCCCTATCACTACAGCTCCCCGCTACCACTATCCTCATCTCCTCCCCCACCGTATCACTACAAGTCCCCACCACCTCCACTCCCACCCCCTCCTCCCCCATATCAATACAAATCCCCACCACCTCCATCCCCATCCCCTCCTCCTCCCTATCACTACAGCTCCCTGCCACCTCCATCTCCATCCCCTCCTCCTCCCTATCACTACAGCTCCCCTCCACCACCGTCCTCATCTCCTCCACCACCGTATCACTACATGTCCCCACCACCTCCATTCCCATCCCCTCCTCCCCCATATCAATACAAATCCCCACCACCTCCATCCCCATCCCCTCCTCCTCTCTACCATTACAGCTCTCCGCCACCACCATCCCCATCTCCTCCTCCCCCGTATCTCTACAAGTCCCCGCCTCTTCCATCCCCATCCCCTCCTCCACCTTATCATTACAGCTCTCCGACACCACCATCCCCGTCTCCTCCTCGTCCATATTACTATAAATCGCCACCACCACCAAGCCCTTCGCCTCCTCCCCCGTATTACTACAAGTCTCCACCACTGCCTTCTTCATCTCCACCTCCCTACCACTACAAGTCTCCCGCGCCACCATCTCCATCGCCTCCTCCTCCCTATCGCTACATGTCTCCACCACCACCATCCCCATCACCTCGTCCTCCCTATAACTACAAGTCCCCCCCACCACCATCTCCATCTCATCCTCCACCGTACCATTACAACTCTCCGCCGCCCCCATCCCACTCTTCTCCTCCACCGTATCATTACAAGTCTCCGCCACCTCCTCCCTACCATTAGAACTACACTTCACCACCGTTAAAATTATCATGATCATCAATTCTCGGTAACGACTCCTTTCTTGCATTTGCTTACATCGCTGCAATTCTTGTTTATATGAGAACTTGTATTTGCAATTCATCCTATTTTTTTTGCATTGCAGCCAATGGATTGATGAAGTGGTAGATCCTGTGATGGTTTGGTGAGGTTATAAAGATGCAACATCAAAACTATTCTCTGAGCTCTGCACCTCAGCGGACTGCAGGTGAATCAAAAGGGCCATTTATTTAAGTGTGTAGTCAAAATGGCCCATTTATGTCATTCTTGTTGTTGAAATTATAATTTCAGCTATAGTGAACAGTTGAATAGCAGCAGCTACTTTACTTAAAAAAAAATAAGAGCCACTGCCATTACTGTCTTTTCACCCTTTAATTGTTTTTGTGTTCCTGAAGGAGGAAGATCAGATCCACTGCTATGCCATTACTTCTAAACAACCACATTAAAGAGCAGAATGGCCGAAAGTGAAAAGAACCAGCCTCGAGCCGTCGCAACATTTATCAGCCATGGGTTTCAACACCACCCACTCAAGAAATACAGTAAAAGATCAGATTTTTTCATCATGAGCAGCAGATTGTAGTAGAGACTTCATCAGCGAGTTAAAGCGGTTGATGGATAAGTTATGACCGCTTCCCGCACTGTAAAAAGCAGAAAATGTAATGCACTATAAAACGCAGACACAGTAGTGTAGAAAATATAAAGATTTTTTTTTATGCACAGCAGTGCAGAAGTTTTTTGTAACATGCAGCAGCGCATATGAAAGAATGAAAAATTTACACACAGTAGTGTAAAATTTTTCAAGAAAGAAACAAAGTGTTTTGTAGATGCACAGGAGTGCAGACACACCAGTGCAAAGTGCAGACACAGCAGTGCAAAAGCAGTGTGTTGATTTTCAGAGGAGACAGAGTATTTTGCTTTCTGTAATGTACAACCGTGTAGACACAACAAAGTAATTTTTCTTTACAGCGTGAAGTTTTTTGAAGTTTTTGAACTGTCTTTAAAGCAGCCTTGTAGTTATCCCTCTGTTAGAAGAAGTATCTTTAATGAATACAAAGTCCCTTTTATTGTGCGTTGTTGAAACTATGTTCTCAGAAAAATATTTTTTCGTTACGAGGCGTCAAAACAGAGTGTTGTTGAAACACCAGTTTCAGCGTTGCTGAAACACTGCATTCAGCAATTGACGAAACTGCGTTGCTGAAACACCGTATTCCGCAAACGATTTTTATTTCCGCTGTGTTAAAACAGAGTATTGTTCTGTTTTGTTCAGTTTTGTTTGGAATTATCAGAAATTCCCAACATGGTATCAGAGCTTTTCCAGGCTCTTTGAAGACGTCAAAGAAGCTGAAGGAAGGTTTTTTACTGCAGCAAATTATCCAGCAGAGTGAAAACGCTGTCAAGGTATTTTTCAGATTAGTTTTTGTGTAACTGTTGAAGACAATTAAGTGATTTTTAATACACATTCAAGTATTGCAAGAATGGCCAGCACCAGCACCATCGTGGGTATGTTTAATACCCAACTCCCACAGTTCAATGGGAAAAACTATGACTACTGGGCAATAACCATGAGAGCCCTGTTTGCCTCACAAGATTTATGGGAACTTGTTGAATAGGGATTTGAAGAGCCAGCAAATGAAGATGAGTTTAATGGATTAACTCAGGTAGAGAAAGAGCTGTTGAAGAGCAACAAGAAGAAGGATTCAAAAGCCCTTGTATTTTTATATCAAACAGTGCATGAGAGTGTGTTTCCAAGGATAGCAGCAGCCAAGACATCCAAAGAAGCATGGAAAACTCTTAAGACAGCCTATCAAGGCATGGAGAGAGTGAAGACAGCAAAAATACAGTTGCTGAGGAAAGATTTTGAGAACCTACGCATGAAGGAGTCAGACAATATTGACTCATTCTTCACACAAGAAATTGGTCTGATCACACAGATAAGGTCTCATGGAGAAACTCTTGAAGAAAGGAGGATTGTGGAGAAACTACTGAGGTGCTTACCCTCAAAGTTTGATGTGATTGTCACCACCATAGAAGAGACAAAGGTCCTCTCAAATTTTTCAGTTGATGAACTTCATGCATCACTGATAACACATGAGCAGAGGTTGAGTAGAAATGAAAACTCATCTCTAGAGCAAGCCTTCAAGACCCAGATGTCATTTGGAAGAGGAAGAGGTCAAGGCAGAGGAAACAAGAGAGGAAGAGGCAGAAGCCAATACAGAGGTGGAAGAAACAGTTCAGCAAACGTTCAAGGAAGAGGTAGCAATCAAAATCAGAACCAAGGCCATGGCAGCAGCCAACAAAGTGGACAACATCATGCTCAAGGACAAAGGTATGAAAAATCCAATGTCCAATGTTATTACTGTAAAAAATATGGGCACTATGCAAATGAATGTAGGAAAAAGCAGCATGATATGAGTAATAGATCTAGTGCAAATATCACTAGAGAAAATATAAGCCAAGATAATGTGTTGTTAGTTTGTAATATGGCTGAAACAAACAGTGAAGATATATGGTTTCTAGATTCTAGTTGCAGCAACCATATGATAGGAAACATAGCCCTGTTTTCTGCTTTAGATCAGAGTGTACAGTCACAAGTCACACTTGGGACTGATAGTAAAATTTTTGTTATGGGAAAAGGAGAAGTTAAAATATTTACAAAGAAAGGTGAAAAGAAAACCATAGCAGATGTCTATTATGTTCCCGGAATGAAGTGTATCCTCTTGAGTATTGGACATCTTGTTTAAAAGGGTTACAATATTTTCTTTGAGAATGATGTATGCACCATCATGGATAGAAAACCCAGCAAAAGATGTATTGCTGAAGTGAAGATGAAAAGGAACAGGATGTTCCCTCTCAGAATAAGGGCAGATTTGAAAAATAAAGAAGTAATTGCAGCAGTAACACAAGAGGCTCTCCAAAGCGTACCAAAGGATGAAAATTGGTTGTGGCATTTGAGATTTGGACATCTCAACTTTGGAGGTCTTAATTTGTTGAGTAGAAAAGGAATGGTAAGAGGATTACCATTGATAGAGAAACTGGACAGCCTTTGTGAAGGTTGTATCTTGGGGAAACAACACAGAGAAAGTTTTCCATCAGGGAAAAGCATAAGGGCAAAAGCACCCCTAGAAATTTTCCACTCAGATTTATGTGGACCGATGAAAACCCCATCATTAGCAAGCAGCCAATATTTTCTAACATTTATTGATGACTTCACCATAAAGACTTGGGTTTATTTCCTAAAGAATAAGAGTGAAGTGTTTGAAAATTTTCAAAATTTCAAAGCACTTGTAGAAAATCAAAGTGGGTTGCGTATCAAGTTTTGGAGAACTGACAGAGGAGGTGAGTATATCTCTAAAGAATTTTTATGTTTTTGCAGAGAAAATGGAATTCATAAGCAATTTACAGCAAGGTACACCCCGCAGCAAAATGGAGTTGTTAAAGGAAGAATAGGACCATCATGGATATGGCGAGGAGCATGTTGAAGGCAAAGAATTTGCCAAATGATTATTGGGCTGAAGCTGTACACTGTGCAGTATATATTTTGAATAGGTGTCCTACAAAAGCAGTGATGAACAAAGTGCCAGAAGAAGCATGGAGTGGGAGAAAGCAAGGAGTCACCCACATGAAAGTTTTTGGTTGTGTGGCTTATGCACACATTCCAGATCAGCTAAGGAAGAAATTGGACAGCAAAGGGGAGAAATGTATTTTCATTGGATACAGTGAGGAATCCAAAGCTTACAGGGTGTATATCTCATCCACCAAGAAGTTTTTTGTGAGCAGAGATGTTCAGTTCATTGAGGAGGAAGCTTGGGATGGAAGCATAGAGAAAATAGTGAATGTTAAAAACTGTTTGTCTCATGATAAAGATGATGAGGAGTTGGCTGAAACACATCCCCAAACAGCGGTGCCAACACAAGGACAGCAAGAGACACCCTTGAGGAGAAATGAAAGTTCTTCTCCAAGCACACCACAAGGAGGAAATTTAAGTGCTTATTCAAGCACTTGCACACCAAATGAAAGATGTAAGAAATTCAGAAATTTAAGTGACATTTATGATGAAGGAATGAATTCTTTGTTTGCTTTGTATTGTCATGTTGATGACTCTGTTCATTTCGAAGATGCAATTAAAGATAAGAAATGGATAGAAGCTATGGATGAGGAGATGAATGCCATAGAAAGAAACAAGACATGGGATTTAGTTGAGCTACCAAAAGGTAAAGAAGTCATTGGAGTTAAATGGGTCTACAAGACCAAGAGTAATGCTGAAGGCAAGATAGAAAGGCACAAGGCAAGACTTGTTGTCAAGGGATACAAGCAGCAGTATGGGAGAGATTATGAGGAGACTTTCGCACCGGTTGCAAGAATGGAAATCGTGAGAGCAGTGCTGTCCATAGCAGCAAAAAACAAATAGAAAGTTTACCAAATGGACGTGAAGTCAGCATTCTTGAATGGAGTGTTAATAGAAGAGGTTTATGTTGAGCAACCTCTAGGCTATGAGAAGAAAGGCCAAGAGCACAAAGTTTGCAGATTGAAGAAAGCTCTTTATGGGCTGAAGCAAGCGCCAAGAGCGTGGTATCGTAGGATAGATTCCTATCTACTGGAGAATGGATTTGAGAAGTGTGAGGGAGAAACCACCATTTACATCAAAGAAAAGGACGGTAAAATTTTAATTGTTGTGTTATATGTTGATGATGTGATTTTTACACGTAATGATGACTACCTCATTGAAAATTTCAAATCAGTCATGAAAGAAGAATTTGAGATGACTGACATGGGTTTGCTGAGATACTTCTTAGGAATAGAAGTAGATCAAAATAAAAATGGAATTTTTATTTCACAGGCAAAATATGTAAATGAAGTGTTGGGCAGATTTAACATGCAGAACAGTAAGGCAACAATCACTCCCACAGTGATGGGATTAAAACTCAACAAAGAGGATAGCAGCAAGGATTTTGACCCTAGCGTGTATAAGAGCATAGTTGGCAGCCTTATGTATTTAACTGCAACTAGGCCGAGCATAATGCATGCTGTTAGTTTAATTTCAAGATTTATGGAGAGGCCAAAAGAAACACATTGGCAGGCAGCAAAGAGAATTCTTAGGTATGTTAAAGGTACAAAAAGGTATGGCGTTTTTTATACTGCTTCAGAATGTTCAGATTTAGTTGGATACACAGATAGTGATTGGGCTGGAAGTGTAGATGATCGGAAAAGCACATCCAGTTACGTTTTTCACATACCTTCAGGAGCCATTTCATGGGCTTCCAAGAAACAGCCAATTGTGGCTTTGTTTACAGCAGAAGCAGAGTATGTGGTAGTTACAGCAGCAGCGTGTCAAGCAGTTCGGATGAGGAGAATGTTAAGAAGTCTATGCCAAGAGTAGGCAACAACAACGATTATTTTTTGTGACAATAGCTCAGCTATTGCATTGTCCAAGAATTTTGTGTTCCACAAAAGAACGAAACACATAGACACAAAGTTTCACTACATCAGAGAATTGGTGAACAATGGAGAAATCATTTTACAACATTGCAGGACTCAGGAACAAGTTGCGGATATTCTAACCAAGCCATTGGACCAGAAAAATTTTGAGTTTTTAAGGAAATGTCTGGGTATGACAGATAACCCAGCAGTTGAAATTAAAGGGGAATGTTGAAAATATAATTTCAACTGCAGTGAACATTTGAACAGCAGCAGCTACTTTACTTTAAAAAAAAATAAGAGCCACTGCCATTACTGTCTTTTCACACTTTAATTGTTTTTGTGTTCCCGAAGGAGGAAGATCAGATCCACCGTTATGCCATTACTTCTAAACAACTACATTAAAGAGCAGAATGGCCAAAAGTGAAAAGAACCAGCCTCGAGTCGGCGCAGCATTTATCAGCCATGGGTTTCAACACCACCGACTCTAGAAATACAGCAAAAGATCAGATTTGTTCATCATGAGCAGCAGATTGTAGTAGAGACTTCATCAGCGAGTTAAAGCGGTTGATGGATAAGTTATGACCACTTCCCGCATTGTAAGAAGCAGAAAATGTAATGCACTATAAAACGCAGACACAACAGTGTAGAAAATATAGAGAATTTTTTTTATGCACAACAGTGCAGAAGTTTTTTGTAACATGCAACATCGCGTATGAAAGAATGAAAAATTTACACACAACAGTGTAAAATTTTTCAAGAAAGAAACATAGTGTTTTGTAGATGCACATAAGTGCAAACACACCAGTGCAAAGTGCAGACAAAGCAGTGCAAAAACAGTGTGTTGATTTTCAGAGGAGACAGAGTATTTTGCTTTCTGTAATGTACAGCAGTGCAGACAGGGTAATGTAATTTCTCTTTACATCGTGAAGTTTTTTGAAGTTTTTGAACTGTCTTTAAAGCAGCCTTGTAGTTATCCCTCTATTAGAGGAAGTATCGTTAATGAATACAAAGTCCCTTTAATTGTGCGTTGTTGAAACTTTGTTTTCAGAAAATATTTTTTTGTTACGAGGCGTCAAAACAAAGTGTTGCTGAAACACCGTTGCTGAAACACTGCATTCAACATTTGACGAAACTGCATTGCTGAAACACCGTATTCCGCAAACAATTTTTATTTCCGCTGTGTTAAAACAGAGTATTGTTCTGTTTTGTTTGGAATTATCAGAAATTCCCAACACTTGTTCCATGTTTTTCGATAAAAGAGAGAGTGTCATTCTTTGTGCAATTGACAATGTAGAAATTTGCTTAAGTGAGCCCATTATAGGTTTCGGTGTTCCAACTAGGGTTTGTGTGGAACTCTTTGGGTGGCCAGGTCTGCTTCTGACATATCCACCTCTCTGTATCTATAATAGTTGGGTCGTAGAGTTGTCGCTGCTCTGAGTAAAATAGTGAAGGCGTTTTAAGGGTGACGTCCCCAATCCGGCCGCCCCTATCCATTCAGAATGAGTTTAATATAATTCTAAAGTAAGTTCATAATATATATCTATACACAAACCATGCTGCCCGGCGTCATTTAATGAGGGTGAGTTTTATATATTTCATCGAACCTATTTATTTGGGGTGAGCGCTAACTGTCTAACACAGTTTTTGTTTCACGCCAAATAAAGTTTGATGAATTGTTATATGAGGTTGTTTTGATATTCCGCGTAAATATACAATTTATTTTATTATCAAATTTTGAATGATAAAATATATTTCATAATATTAATAATAGTCATTTAGTTTAAAATTATTTAAAAAAATCTTTCATGAGACGACAATTCATTTCTCAGGCAATGGTTTCTGCCGGATTACCTGATGTTGATGTGCAAATAGAACTTTCCAAAATAAGAGTTTCACGTAATTAGGCCAAGAGGTGCAGTATACAGCCTAGTTTGTGTAATGTTTTCTTTAAACAAAAATATTAAATAAAAAAATAATGTTAATTATAATATATATATATATATATATATATATATATATATATATATATATATATATTTATTTATTTATTTATTTTTAATTTTAAATAAAATATTTCGATGTATATGTTAATTAATATAATTTTGTATTATTTTACAACGATAAAATAAATCGAAGTTTATATATATATATATATATATATGAAATTACTAATTTATTTTAATACTCAAAAATAATTAAATTGTATTTTTGAATATTTTATTATTGTAAGTTTTGAAGAGAAAGAGAAAAAACTATTGGACATTCATTTTAATCTTATCAGGTAGTAAGGTAGTAAAAAGAGTTCAATCTCTTGAAACCTCTTTTCAAATGTTGCAATCTGAAAAATGTTTACATGTGATTTTGCATTCTAAAAAAAGTTGGAAGTTTGTGTATCAAGAGATTTAATGCACCTCAGCGTAAATCTATATTTAAGATAATTCTATACTACAAAAATGTTTACATATGATTTTTCATTCTAAAAAAAGTTGGAAGTTTGTGTATCAAGAGATTTAATGCATCTCAACGTAAATCTATATTTAAGATAATTCTATACTACCAGAGATAGTGAGATTTTATGTGATAATTTCTTTATTTTCCAAAACACTAATTTCATGTAATGGATAGTGGGATTACGCTAGTTTTAAGAGATACTGGGATTATTCTAGTTTTAAGAGAGATAAGTTATTATACTGCCAAAAGCAAGTTATATTGTTTTTGGTTTTGGTAGTTGTTTTTTAATCAATTGATGATTTTTTTATGTGGTTTTAAATTAAATTCAAATATAAAAATTTATTAAAATATAAAATGTAAGGGTCATTTATTGCACTTTTTTCACAATAATTTAAGCAAGTATTCTTAGCACGAGTCTTTACTACTCTCCATTATTTATGTTTTCCTCAACAAATATTAAGAAATTAAAATGTAAATACTCAGACTTAACTATATAATTTTACCTTATATCAATAAGAAATATTAATAATAAATTAAACTGGTTATCAATTCATTATTACAAATTTCATTCTTTTATTTGAACATAAAGCCTTGGGGACTAAACTATTTCTTTGACAATTAAAATACATAAATTATATGCATTTAATAATTAGGTAATATTAAAAATGTGATAAAAATTATAAAATATACAATAACAATATGTAAAACAAATAAATTATGATATAATTTATAAAATAAATTGTAACAAAATTATTATATAGTTAAAAGGTATTTTATAATGGAGAATACCAAGTTTATTTATAGGTTTATTACTTGCTATATTATTGGTCATTCCATGAATTATAATTGTTATTAAATAAATTTCATTTTATGATTGAGTTAAGTTTATTTAAGAATTTTTCTTTAAACTTGACTTGGGGAATTCTTTAGATTCAATAATGAAACCCCACATGCCTTATCACTCTAATCTATGAGGAGTATGCATGTCTCACTAGGTTTTACTTGCGATTAAAATTTCTATTTGCAACTATGGAAATAAATATTATATCTTTGATCGTTGGGCACAAATACCACCATCCCTAGCCTTTCTTCCACTATGTGTTGCACAACCTCATCTTTCTCTTATAAATCCTTACAAGCTTGAACTACCTCCTTCTAACTTGTTCAACTTTTATGTCATGCAACTACAAGACATCCTTAATGAGAACTTCATCTTTCTCTTACAAGACCTCCTTAATCATAATCTCATGTTCCTCTTAAAAAACTTAAAAATATTGAACTACCTCCCTTTGGCTTGTTCAATTTTTACCTCTATGTAGCTACAAGGCCATCTTAATCATAACTGGTCCCAACCATCTCACATTTTTAGAGTCTTGCCATGTCTTCGACCATATGCTACACAAATTCATTTTTCTCTTATAAATCTTTAAAAGATTGAACTACATCCTTTTGACTTGTTAGATTTTATGTCCATGCAGATAGAAGACATTTTTAATAATAACTTGATAGCAACAATCTCATATTTTGGGGATTACATCACATTTTCCCCCTTAATGAAAAATTCATCATCGTCTAGAACATCAACCTAACCTATTATTACACTTGTCATCCTTTCAGCATTAAGCATTTTGATCAAAGAAAATGATGTTAAGCCATTGTTTTACTTTTAATATCGAGTCAAATAACTTGATTTAAAATGATGTTCAAAAGCCACTATTTTACTTTTATTGTGGAGTCAAATTAACTTATTTATTTTAATTTGTATAAAAAATATTTATCTTTTTTTTGGGTAGTTTTTTATGTTTGTTCCTAAAAGTATTTATTAATCTGTATTTAGAAAACAAAAACATTTATATTACTTTTACAAATATAAAATTTATTAATCCTTTTACTATTTTATAAAATAATGATTATTTCCATTTAATTATTAATGAATTATAAATATTATTATAAGAAAATATCTTTTATTTATTTAATTAATAATTGATAAATTAAAAATAATAAAAAATATAATATATTTATTATATTGTTAAAAATATCTTTATACTAAATTTATTTATAGAAATCATTATTAAATTTTAAACCATAAACTAGCTCACACATTATACCTAAAAATATATCCTGGCCCAATCAACAATTATCCATTGAAAATGTATTCCTTTACGAGGACGTTATCTATTATCCACATTATCCATTGATTGACTCTTGGTTTCTTTAATTGACAAGGATCCTCCACGAAAATGGCATTCATTCAGAACTTTGATCGTTATTATAAAAAACAAGGAGATTAGGTATTTTATGAAAATCTCTATCCTGGATTCATTTTCAGTTTCTCGATTAATACAATACGCAAACAATCGTAGACGTGAGGCCACTTCGTGGCCTGATTGCATATTCAACGTCTCTTCGCTGTCATACTTGGTGGCTGTCATATCTCGAAATGCAATGCAAGGCAAGGAAAAAGTAAAATATTAGTGTGTCAGAGAATACATAGCACAAAGATATCATTTGCAGACGGCATTATAAAATGACTTCCATCTATCACTTTGTTCCCCATGTTTCTCCAATTGCATGTATCCTCAGGGTCATCAATCTTTTATAAACGAAGTTTGAAAATTCAATCTTACAAATTCACATCACCTATAACAAAGAAAGTCTCGGTTGGCACTAGGCCTTGTAGAATGGCTTCGAGCCATCAGCCTTCACCGAGTTTCCAATTACGCGTAAACTGTGCTCCTCCCCTTCCGTAGATTGGATGGACAACGATAGGAAATTCAATCTCACGAACTACCGCAACCGCCAACCCCAACCCCAACCCCTCCTCTTCTCATACCAAAAAAATATCCACTACCACCATCCCCTTCTCCTCCTCTTTATCGGTACAAATCTCCCTCGCCCCTGTCCCTGTCTCCTTCCACCAGGATCATTATAAATCTCCACCTCGATCAACCCAACGCCTCCTCCACCATATCCTAACACTACAAGACCTCTACACCTCCACGCCCTAGCCGCCCCGCTATCATCACCATCACCTCTTTCCATGTACTACACACCTCTGCACCATACTTATCAATTTCGAACTCAATTTGCATTTTAATTTTAATTAGTAGGAAAAAATTGATTTAATTTGGAAAAGGTTCTCCATCATATTTGAAATATTTATAATATATTTTAGAATTTATTAAATCTATTGTTAAAATACTAAATTTATTATTTTATATTTATTTTAATTTATAGTATCAGCATTTTATATTTATTTTAATTTGGGATTTATTAAATATGGTGAGGGATCAAATCTCTTTTCACTCTAAAAAAGGTTTGTATCTCAAAAGATTTGATTTTTTTTCCACACTTGGTAGACCCTGAGTTAAGATGAATCTAGGTTGGTTTAATTTCCCTCTTGAAAAGACTATATTTCACATCAATATCATGGGTCAATACCATGAATTCTCATAAATTTGACCAAGTCAAGCTTACCTTAACTATTCAACAAAAAATATAAAAACAATAACAACAACCTAGAATTTTTATTTTTATTATTTTAATTTGAAGTTATTTTTATTTTCACCTAGTATTTTTTTTAGAATCTATAACTAATCGGTTTCGGGTTTCATAATCCGGTGACACGGGGTTGATCCCCGATAGTTGCCAAACAAAGTATGTTATTTTTATATTTAATTTTCTTTTATAACAGTTGCCAAACAAAGTATGTTATTTTTATATTTAATTTTCTTTTATAACTAAATCAAAATGTTTACGAGACATTATAATATCTTTATATACTAAGTTGGAGAGCACCTTTTTGAAAAAAACTTATATGCAATAATATTATAAATATTCAATTTAGTTTTTATAAATATCCCTATCATACTAAACTAAACTAGAGAGCACCTTTCTAAACAAAGACTCATGCAATAATTTAATGTTATAGGTATTCAATTTGGTTTCTAGGTGTATATAAAAGGAATCATCACGTTGATCTTGAATATGTTGTGATTTTGAATTAATGAGGCCAACAATCTTTTTAATTCAACCAATTGCTTCTTCACATCCTCGCTGAATAATTTAGAGTTTTTGAATCTCCAACTCCATTCATTTGTTGAAGCACAAAACACGTTCATTGGGCTTCTCTTTCACTCTAATATACGTTCCCTTTCAGGTTCATTATCCTTCAAACTTGTGTTACCGTATTTTCTTTTGGCCATATTATCAGCTTGCAGACTCTGTCACCACTTGTCATTGTATTTGTTACAAGCGAAAATGCACATGCTTTAAGGAAAACAATGATTAAAAATACAGTATATGATGACCATGTTGCATTGGTTGAGAACTTCAATAATTAAAAGGTATTGAGCGAGGATCTCTATATTTTAAATTTATTTTCGATTGCTGGATCACCTCAATACGCAAAAAGTCGTGACGCCACTTATGGCCTGCTTCCATTGTCCATATTCTATTCGCTGTCAACAGTCATACTATGTGGTTCTCGTCTCTCAAATTGCACTGAAATGCGATAATGACAACATTATTGGTATTTAATTAACACTGCGTGGTGTATAAACAAACGTATCGTGCTGCAGGCGCCGTGTAAACACTGGATCGTCGATCTTTCATGACTCTTTCGATAATCATACAAACATAAATCTCACCAACCCCACGTTATCTATGATAAAGATAGTCGTTCTGCACGAAGCCCAGAAAAATGGCTTCCAGCTACAGTCTCTCTAAATACGCGTACTCTGGGGTCCCCAACTTTTGAATATCATATAGACATTGATAGAAAAGTCAATCTCACCAACTGCCAGAAAGATAAACCGACATTAATGAAAAATTGGTTTTCTCTAATGAATACACCATCCTCACCTGACCTTCTCTACCCTAGTTTAGATTCTTCCTCTCTAGTTGGCACCTTGCAGCAGCAGTTGTATTGATTTTGTATAAGTGAATTTGGTATCCAAGAGACAGTTAATTTAATTATCAGAGTCTGCCTCACATGGTGAACGAAAGTGGAATATTGTCCATTCAAATATGAGGCGGTTGATTGAAGGTTCACAGGAAATCCGGATTCCTGACCATTTTTACAAGGCTTGTAACATCATAGATTACCGACTTTTATACTCACATGTGGTTTCAAGCAACGAGCAGCACTACAATGGATGCAAATCCTCCAAAGTTGAAATCGCGTATCTTTTCCAAATTATTTATAGACGAGTAAATGCCTACCCAATTCTCTCAAGAAAATTATTTTGCCGACTATTCAATGATGTCACCATTAAAAAGCAAAGGGAATAAATTTCCATAATATCAATATAAATCCATATATAAAATCAAGAGTCCAAAATCATCATCTAACGCCTCCATAAGTATTTATTTACTTTTTCTTGGATAATATATAATAAAAATCAACCATGTAAACACCAACGGTCTTCATAATTAAATCAATAGAAGAGCTAACAGTGACTGTGTGTTACGTGTCCCATATCCTTGTTGTTCCCATCTTTCCAAATGCTTTAGTTGATGGCCATGCAACAACTATTTTGATTGGAGAGAGAAAGATGTGAAACAAATTACATAGACAATTTATAAGTATTCAACAAAAATTCTCGATACAATGTTAACGTAGCAAATTGGTTTGGAAAATATTTATATAATAACTCAATTAAATTTCCAAAAAAATCAATTATTCGATTAATTTCATTAAAACAACTTTAAAATGTATATTAAAAATTTTAATATTTAATTATGTCAAATTTACAAATTTGTTATTTGTTTTAAAATTAATTTACAAAAGGAGTTGTCTATAATGCGACTTTTTGAAGATTCCGGTGACGGAATCCAGCGAAGAAATTGAGATCAAATCTTGATTTTTTGCAGTTAAAATGGTTTTTTAACTGCATATTTGGATTCAGCATCCTGAAAAACCCCTGGGACGCTTTCGTTGTGCAGAAACTAGCTATCAAACTTGCGATTCCAATAATTCCTGCCGGATTTCGACCGGAAAAATGCGCCGGAAAGGCTTTCAAAAAGTCGCGTTATAGACAACTCCATTTACAAAATCATATTAATAAAGTGGTCGATATTGGCAAATTCACACTATTTTCCACTTTTCACATACACTTTTCAATGTAGATAAATTAAAAAGGTGGAAAGTGACATTGGTTGACATATATTGACCACTTTATTGAAGTGTTTGTGCTAGTTTATGGTCAATGTGCATGGGGTGGATTAGTAGACCATGGTTGACTATGGTTGGCATTGTTTGACTATAGATAAAAATAGTTGACAAGGGTTGACCATGATTGATCATGGTTAAATATGGTCGAGTTACAATTGACCATGAATGTGGTTACATATGTTGATCATCATTGTTAATGGTTTTTAATGATGTTGACCATGGATCAACATGGTTGAGCATGGTGTCCATGGTTGGATGTGGTTGGGCATGGATGAACATGGTTGACCATAGTTGAGCTTGTTTGAACATGGTTGAATATGGTTGACTATAGTTGAACTTGACCATATTTGACCATGGTTGAGCTTATTCAACTAAGGTTGACCATGGTTAAACATATGTCAATTACAAATCTAGGAATATCCTGGAATTTGATGGATAAGAGATAGGTCAAATAACTGACCTCTCTCCTAACCATCAAATTCTAATATATTCTGAGAATCTATAATCAACATAAGGATGCCCAAACATAGTAGAAACTAATTTTGGGCACTTACTTATATAGGACTTTGGTCGAATATGACTAACTATGAAGTCCATGTTAACCATTGTTAACCATGGTTAACCATCATTAACCATGTTAACAATGTAGACCATTGTTGGCTATCTTGACCATGTTGACGATGGTTGGCCTTATTGTTTATAATTGATTATTCTTGACCACATGTGACAATGACTGACTTGGTTAAACATTGTTGACAATGGTTTTTAATGGTTTTAGTCACATTGTGACATCATCTTGTTCTCCAATTGTGATAACATTTGATATTCATGACATTGTGATCTCATTTGTTGTGTGTCACATTGTGATGATGTTTATTATTCACCACATTGCTAAGTTGTTTATTATTCGTGACAATGTTTATTGTGAATCACATTGTGATGGCATTTATTGTGTGACACATTGTGATGTCATTTTGTATTCATGATGCAGGCGCATCAACCCTAAGTAACCCATTTTAATTAGACCCCAAGGGGTCATGAAAACCTCCAAAACAGAAATACATTTCCCTCTAATGTAGTTTACGAAATTAAGAAAATTGATGTAATTACAAGTGTGCAAATTATAGAGGAATCTAGGTTTGTTAGGTTGCTTAATGAGGTACTGTTTTGGGCCATGTGGGCCTTTGTAAATTTAACTAGTGTCGGGTTGAGGTGTAGGTTGTTGGGACAAATGTCCACATTGTCTTTTCTTCTGTTAGGATATTTTCTAGTTAATAGTATGTACAATTAGAGCCAAAGAGAGCTTGGGGAAATAAGGGAGAGTAGAGTTCAAGGATCATAACTCAAGTTGCTCAGAGAACTTGAGAAACAAGCCCATATGAAATTCTTTGTAATTATTCTATTCTGGTCAATAGAATGAGTTTAGTTTGTGTTCCCTTGTAATCATCTGAATGCTCTGGGATATGCTTGAATCATAGTGTGCATGTGTGAATTTATCGAGAGAAGAAAGCCTCTTAGGTGTGAGAGAAGAGATAAAGAAGGGAATGTGCGCTAGTTCGTAAGTAGGGAAAATCTTCGTAATGTTATCCTATTTAGAAATTGTGGTTCATTTAGGATCCTTATGTTTGAGCATATCCTTTTATAGATTCAAGATTGTTACAATGAAATTGGATTGAAGTGTTCAAGTTGCAGAACAATCCTAAGTTCCCCATGCATAAGTCTTTATTGTTTTCTGGAAGAAATGTTTAAACTGCAGATTTGGATCAAAATTTGAAGTTTATAGGAAGTTCTTCAATAAACCGACCAAGGTAGATTCTGTTATCAAGTCTGTTAGTTGAAGAAATTTGGGCCTTTGACAATCTGGAAGATATCAAAAATATCCTAAGGTAAAACATCCCAAAATATGGACTAGCGTGGGACATAGTAAATGGTAGATTTGAGCATGGTAGAATTTGGGCCCTTTGTAGAATCATTCACTATTACCACCCCTGAATCATTCAATTGTTCTCAACTGAGATGAAACCAATGTGGACCCTAGAACGTTGAAAATGGGATGACTAAAGTCATCTAGGCCTCAACAAATTTGGATTCGAATGGATATCCGAGACTAGTGGGTCGAAGCCTATATTCATCATGGACCCTAGACCAAGGTGAAAAAATGTATATCTGACTTCCAAAACATCCAAGCGCATCAAGAATGTGGTAGGTGTAGATCCATCTAGATCATTGCATCTAATGTGAACATATTTAGATCCATCTGGGTCATGGATATATGTGAGAGCTTAAGTGCCTTTAGGGTAAGTGATTCAGTCAAGAGAACTTTGGGTTTAGCACTTTTTTCTACGAACATTGTTTCCACTCAACAAACACATGATATATGAAAGTATGACCATGGAGAACTAATAACTAGGTCATTTAATGGAATTTTAGTTTTGGGATGGAATAATCATGCCAAGAATTTCTATGAAGGACGAGTGGTATATCTAGAATGTTGGGTGCATCAAGAGAAAGATAAAGAAGAAAACCATTGTTTCCAGTGAACACACGCATGATATATGAAAGTATGACCATCAAGAACTAATAACTAGGTCATTTAATGGAAGTTTAGTTTTGGGATGGAATAATTATGCCCATAATTTCTATGAAGGACGATTGGTATTTCTAGAATGTTGGCTACATAAAGAGAAAGATAAAGAAGAAAACCAAGAGCAACTTGAAGGGTTGTGTCAAGTGGTGTCAGAGTGACAATACACGCCTTGAGGATTGAAAAGTGATTAAAGGAAGTTTGTATCAGGTGGAGAAAATTAAAAGGATTACTTATCAAGGATAGAGACGCAAAGAGAATTGTCCAAGAATAACAGGTGATAGAGGAATAACAGACTAGCAGAGAAACCTATGAAGAATTTTAGGTGAGAAACCTAAGCAAAAAATGCAGGAGAAATCGAGACACCAAGACTTAGAATAGAGTAGAGGATTTGGATAATATTGAAGAAGTTTGGCCATGAAATGGAGCTCAGAGAATAGAGATTTTGAGATCTCAATAGTCAAGAAATGTAGAAAGTAGTTTGACTTCAAAATTTATATTAATTTTTGCAAGAAGCTAACAATTACAGAGGTAGTACCAATATGGTGGCATTGATTACAATCAAGGGAGCTATAATAGAGAACTAATAGTTTTCTTAAGGATCATGAAAAAAAACCTTGGTAGCAAAGAGGTTGCATAAAGAAGTGTTCTAACTAAGGTTGGAAGAGAGTAGAAGATAGAGGAAGTCCTCAATAGAGGAGAAGAGAAGAAGTGAATTTCTTGAGAAGTGAGAAGAGTGCAACAACTAGAGGAGCAGAGGAAGCTCGAGAGGATTCATAGGAGGTGAACTTGTGATACCAAAAGGCTAAGCCAGGGGAGGGAAGCTCTATGAGATGTCATGTGGAGGCTTATTTGTAGATCACAGTGAGTGTGGAGAAGCTCAGAGAGAAGGAGATGACCACTCATGGTCATGTTAACAGTTCGAGTGAAATCCATAAGAAACTGGAGAAGGATTCCAAATCAAATGGCATCAGGAGAAGAAAGATGAATCAAGAGGAGTTTAACAATGAGACAAATAAGTTGACAGAGATACTCAATTTAATACGCATGCAGTTGCAAGAGAGGGAGAAGGAAGACTAGATATGTGGATGAGAAGTTTTGAGCATGCACACTATATTCTTTCACATAAAATAATATTACATATATTTACATTTAGTGTTGTCTCAAGATAGGTAGACTATCTTGGACACACAATCACTTGGTTGATAAAATATCTCAACCACACACCAATCTAGGAAACATCTAGATATAACAACCCTAAGGAATAGGAACAAACTCTTGCAGATAGAATGAATCACAACTAAGAAAAGTAGGAATTACAATTTCTAATTCACCCCCTTAATGACTACTTGTCTCGATCTTAATCTGCAAAGTCTAGTTGTGGTCAAACATAACAAAAGAATATGTCAAAATCCATAAAAAGGAGAAACCATGCACCAGAATGCATGGCTGCCCAACCGTTGCAACCACCAGTCTACAAGGATGCCCTTCACATACATGGTTCTGTCAACCATTATAACTGCATACATTTACATGTACTTGAAAATCCCCCTCCATCATCATCACCGTGGGTGTTATCGGATTACCCATAAGCATGCTCTGGGTTTTATAGGATTACCCTCAACCATGCCAACAAGGGCTCTCAGCCACCAAGGCTCAACTCTGCCACCAAGGCAGTCAATTCAGCCATGAAGGCTCAACACAGTCACGGAGGCTCAACTCTGCCACAGCCATAGAGGCTCAACTCTGCCACCAAGGCACTCAATTCATCCAACTTAACCAGGCCCATGGTTTTCTCAGCTCACCCTCAAACATGCCAAGGGTTTCGTCAGCTGACCCTAAACCATGCCTATAGGAATCCCTGTCCACTTCACTCTCACACGTGATTACAAACCAACACTACAGATACAAAGTGGTTTTAATGTTACCACGAACTTTATGGGGATACACATGCCTCATCAAGCTTACGTTTCACACTCCAATTCTTGGAGTTACAAGGTACACACTTTACAAAGACTACTAAAAAACATCCTAGACTTGCTTTCACTTAAGATGTGTCACTCATAATACAACATAATATTGAGTCTGGTTGATTTCAACATACAATCCCTTACCTTGTTTGTCCATCTATTACTACATCAACCGACTTCTTCTAAAATCATACTTAGTTCTTTCATCTTGAATTTTTCTAACTTCAATTAGCAATTAACACATATTTCATTAAATTTGGAAGCTTTCAAAGGATCTAGAATTTAGAACTTTAACTAGATTAAGTTTTTTCAAAATGAGGAATTAGAAAGTCACATAGTTCACTAATTTTAATGTAGATATTCACCATTTTTTGTGTAAAAATTATCATGATAAAGTTTATAAAAAAAATTATATAAACTTGCTAAAGCAAATCTTTCACATCTTAATCTTGGATTCCTTAAATTATCTATTTTAATAGTTTTTATGGTTTATATTAAAAGATAAGTTTTTTAAGGTTATTTTATGAAAATAATGATGTGTATTTTACTATAATTAACTCATTTAATTATAATCAGATATAGTAAATATCATGTATGTGTTAAGCTACAATTATTACTAAGAAAGTGTTGGCACAATTTAAAAGTCTATCGCCTTTGCAACACTAATAATATGGTTGAAGATTAAAAAACGCTCATAGATCATCCAGTTTATACTCATATTGGAATTAAATTTCAAAATATTTGTGACACTACCAACCTTCTTGATTGTTTAACTAAACAAAATTATGATGATCTTGAAACACTTCTTTTAATACTTTTTGAGCATATTAACAATAAAATTCGAAATAACTTTTAGTAATATCTTTTTACCCATTTTTGGTCTTAGTGGATGATAATCATCATTTTCACCATCATAATTACATACTATTGTAGGAAGTTTGCACCATTTTAGAGTTGAGGAGAAAAAAAATAGTATCAAATTAAATGTTGAATGTGAGTAGTAGCATAATTTATTTTGATTTATTATTTGTACTTTTATGTTAATAAAAAAGTTGATTGAGGCTTACTTAACGAATAATAGATTAATATGCAAGATACATATTAAGTATAAAGTTATTTAATGACAAATGATCTTAGTGATGTGTCCAATATATACCATTATTTAGAACTTTAACTAAATTAAGTTTTTTTAAAATGAGGAATTAGAAAGTCACTTAGTTCACTAATTTAATGTAGATATTCACCATTTTTTGTGTAAAATTATCATGATAAAATTTATAAAACGAATTTATATAAACTTGCAAAAGCAAATCTTTCAAATCTTAATTTGGATTCCTTATATTAACTATTTTAATATTTTTTATGGTTTATATTAAAAGATAAGTTTGTTAAGGTTATTTTATGAAAATAATGGCATATGTTACTATTATTAACCCATTTAATTATAATCCGATATAGTACATATCATGTATGCGTTAAGTTATGATTATTACTAAAGGAGTGTTAGCACAATTTAAAAGTCTATCACCTTTGCAACACTAGTAATATGGTTGAAGATTAAAAAAACTCTCATAGATCATCTAGTTTATACTCATATTGGAATTAAATTTCAAAATATTTGTGACGCTACCAACTTTCTTGATTCTTCAACTAAACAAAATTACGACGATCTTGAAACACTTCTTTTAATGCATTTTGAGCATAACAATAAAATTCAAAATAACTTTTAGTAATATCGTTTTACCTTCTTATATACCTTATTTGGTCTTAGTGGATGATAATCATCATTATCACCATCAACATTACATACTATTGTAGGAAGTTTGCACTATTTTAGAGTTGAGGAGAAAAAAAAAATAGGATCAAATTAAATGTTGAATATCAGTAGCAGATTGAGGCTTGCTTAAATAATAATAGATTAATATATATCATAAAGTTATTTAATGACAAATGATCTTAGTAATGTGTCCAATATATACCATTATTTAGAACATTAACTAGATTAAATTTTTTCGAAATGAGGAATTAGAAAGTCACTTAGTTCACTAATTTTAATGTAGATATTCACCATTTTTTGTGTAAAAATTATCATGATAAAATTTATAAAACAAATTTATATAAACTTGCGAAAGCAAATCTTTCACATCTTAATGTGAATTCTTTACATTATCTATTTTAATATTTGTATGGTTTATGTTAAAAGATAAGTTTGTTAAGGTCATTTTATGAAAATAATGATGTGTATGTTGCTATTATTAACCCATTTAATTATAATCCAATATATAGTAAAATATCATGTATGTGTTAAGTTATGATTATTACTAAAAGAGTGTTAGCACAATAAAAAGGCTATCACCTTTGCAACACTAGTAATATGGTTGAAGATTTAAAAACTGTCATAGATCATCCATTTTATACTCATATTGGAATTAAATTTCAAAATATTTGTGACACTACCAACCTTCGAGATTGTTTAACTAAACAAAATTATGATGACCTTGAAACACTCCTTTTAATGTTTTTTTAGCATAACTATAAAATTCGAAATAACATTTAGTAATATCTTTTTACCTTCTTAAATACCATATTTGGTCTTAGTGGATGATAATCATCATTATCACCATCAACATTACATACTATTGTAGGAAGTTTGCACCATTTTAGAGTTGAGGAGAAAATATTTTTTTAAGATCAAATTAAATGTTGAATGCGAGTAGTAGCATAATTTATTTTTATTTATTATTTGTACTTCTATGTTTAAAACTTGAGACTTAATTAATAAGCAAGCTATACATTAAGTATAAAGTTATTTAATGACAAATGATCATAGTAATGTGTCCAATATATACCATCATAGATCCATTTTAAGTGGAGATGTAAGGATCAAATTTCTTCACGTGCAAATATTTTGAATGAAAGATACAATGTGTTATTTTTCATTGTTGAAACTATATTTTTGAATGCTAAATAGAGTATATATATGACCAAATAAGAATTTTAACCATAAAAAACTTTTTTCAAATATATAGATATATATGAAGTTGATATTGACATAAATTAGTTAACATAAATCTTCAAATAGTTTCTCTATATCTCTAGCTAAATTTTTTTGAAAAGTATAAAATTTAAACATCTAATTCACACATTTTATATACTTCTAATTACTTTACAAAATATTCATTTCTTTTATTTTTCTATTTAGAACATAATTTTTATTTTTCCCCCCATATTGGGTTGTAAAATGAGCCTCTCGTCTCAATTATTAATCATTTTAATGATCAAAATCAATCATGAATTAGAATAGTAACAAAGTAGTACAATTTGATTATTTTCAAATACAACAAGAAAGAGAAAATTGACTAAGATATTTATTACAAATGTTTAGTTTTTATTCCTGTAGTGTTTAAGGATATTATATTGAAAAGAACATATTAACATTCATCTAAAACTTAGATTAGTTACATTATTTCTATTATCATTAACATTTATATTTATGTATTAAATTTGACTCTTGAATAATAGATTTTGCAAAATAAAACTTACCTATGAAGTTATTTAACAATATACTAATATTGTTGTTCTTACTATTATTGACCATAATGATCAAAATCAATCATGAATTAGAATAGTAACAAAGTAGTACAATTTGATTATTTTCAAATACAACAAGAAAGAGAGAAAATTGACTAAGAAATTTATTACACATGTTTAGTTTATATCCCTGTAATGTTTAAGGATATTATATTGAAAAAAACATATTAACATTCATCTAAAACTTAGATTCCTTACATTATTTCTATTATTATTAACATTTATATTTATGTATTAAATTTGACTCGTGAATAATAGATTTTGCAAAAAAAAAACTTACTTATAAAGTTATTTAAGAATATACTAATATTGTTTTTCTTACTATTATTGACTATTTTAAATTGACACTAACTATTTTTCCTACGTTAAGTACATATTAATTATACTAGTACAATGTTGGCACCACTTCAAAATCTATAAGAGGAAATATTTTATAATTCTAGTTGTGTTGTTCAATGATCAAAATATTTTTTTTATAAATTAGAGTGCAACAAGATAGTGAATTTGATTTATATCAATTATAATAAGGAAAATTAAGGAAAACTCACCTCAAACATTATATCTAGTGTCTAGCATTTATTCATTAAGTGTTTAAATGGTTTATATTAAATAGAATACTAATTAGGTACTCCATTGTTTTTTAATAGACCAAGTTTAGAAGATGTTTTTAAGTGCATTATTGAATTTGATTATGCATATTTGATATGGTGAGAAGTCATGTTGGTCAAATAAAGCTTTGAAAACTTAAATATTTTATGGCATTGTCATGTAATTTGTATAACACATGATTATATTGAAATATTAAATAATATAAAACTCCTCCAAAAAGAATATGAAGAGAATATTTGATATACAACAAATATGGAAAAGTGTGTATGAATGTATATTAATAGATCCTTAAAAAAAAATTACATTCATGAATCATATAAACCTACTCTTCAGATATTCGCTCAAGTAGATCAAGAATGGCTTCTACACCATATTTATTTATCTTGATCTTCTTGCAATGTTCTTTCTTTGGCATCCATGCCCACACTATGGTATTAATTAGAATAGAGCCAAGTTCTGTGTCATCAGGATTTGGTACCCAATATTGCTCTAAAAATTTTCCATTGTATTTCCCTGACATAGGCTTTCACCAGTCAACCTTTACATGAAGATTCTCACTTTCATTATCCCTAAAGATATTTGAGATGGATTTTGCCATCCAAATCATCTCTCTCGCATCCTCATTTCCTGATCTAACTAGTAACATCTTTCCTTTCTCAACATCAATCATCGGATTGAAAGTTGGTTTTGGCTTGTTGCATTTGGGTCCAACATATATTGGTTCATCTACCGCATTATCAAAATCTCCATGCATAATACTTGACATTACTTGGAGTGCATTACGATCAACATCAACAATGTGCCTTGTCCCGGGCCAGAAATCCTCAGAAGATGAATCACTTCCATCTATTATTCTATGATCATTATAGATTCCATCTAATGTATCAAGAACTTTTTCCCAATAAACTACTTTATTTTTCCATTCCTCCGTAACAATTGGTGAATCCTCATTCCCAATAGTGTCTTTCCACATTTTTATGTATGATGTTATCCCTTCCTTTAGTTCTTTTAAATAGACATAATTTTGTTTGGAAGCTAAGAAAGATGGCTTCCCTATGGGAATTATAGGTCAGCCTTCATCATCTATATTCCATAACTCAACTGGTTCTGACCACTCAATATCTCTAATTGATTCTTTGTACCTTAGTACTGGAACATCATTGAGTACAAGAAATTGGAAGTATTGGACATTAATATGTCCAACTAGTGCATTTTTCCCTCCTTGATGTATCCACTAAGGAAACTTTTGAATTCATAGACCTTGTCAATAAGTGTAGGTGGAAACACTCAATTTTCTTCAATTGTGTGATATGTATCCATCATTTCAGGTAAAGAATAAATATCTTTACTTTTTAGGTTGGAAGACATTCTTCTGTAGGTTCCATCTATGTCTTCATGGGTGTGCTCCACAAGCAATAACCCAACCTCAATAGTGATGAAGACACCAAGTGCAATTAAAAGTGATAGAAACATGAAAAGATAGAGATTCTTATTATCACTTGCTGCATTGTCCAACTGTAACAACAAATGTGGAGGAAGAGGTTTAAAATCAACATTTTGACTTTTTGAACTTCCATGAGATATAAAATCATCCTTGTACCGTTGACATTTTGAGTAAATAGAGATGTCAAGTAATGCATTTGTAAGTGGGTTTCTTGAAATCCCACTTTCGTAAAGTAGATCACCATACATATCCATTTGTGGGTCTTCAAGGTCCCTTAAGCACTTTGCAAGAGATGTAATAGTAAATTGTGATCCCATATGGACAAATGGTAAGGAGAAATGACCAAAACCTCTTGCCTTATGCCCATGTGTAAGCATACCTGTCAATGACAAACCTAAATTTGTTCCTACAATAGATTTTGATTTGACACATAGCCTTGGGATTGAAGTCTTTGTTTTGTCCATTTTATCATCGATAATGCTCAAACACTCCTTTGGAAACCGCTCTGACATAATTCTGTGGGCATAGTAGCAATATCTTCCACACATAACAATCTTGTTATGTTTCTTCAACCTACCTCGTGCCTTTTCTTCCAACTCTTTTGTAGTCGCTAACTTCATTTGTGCTTTCAACACAATACATTCATTGCATTTACTGAAGTTGGTGTTCTTTGAAAATGCCACATCTCGAAACTTAGTATTCCAAATCTTGCTCATTGTTGACTGTGATATTGATGGGTAATTGAGCTTTTGAAGACCCTCATTGATCTCCTTTAACAAAGAATTTTGTGTGTAAGTCGAAGGAAGCAATCTTAAAGGAGCAGATGTTCCATCTTCTTCAACTTGACGTGTTTGGTTTGGTGAAAGATTCGAATTATCCATTACAATTTTGTGCAATATTTCTATGGCTGCCACTGTGTGAGCTCTTGCTTTGCATGTGTTGGTGTTACCATGAATAGCTTTGATCTGTCCATGTTGGAAATAATGCTGGTAGTTATAGAGTGTGCTTTGAGGAATTTTATGTATCTTATACCATGCTTTCTTACAAATAATATTCCCATTAAATCTCATGTCCTTTACATTTGTAGCAATAGGTGGTAAGCCATGGTCATGGCCATGGCCCTTTGACATGACTGTGTTTGACATGAGTGAATTCAAGACAAATTCTCTAATACCATTTTTATTTATTTGTCTCATATCCCTTCTAGCACCTGCAATGGCCTTCCTATCCACATGTTGAAGACAATATTTTCTACAACATACATCTGCTACCAAAACTCGAATTTATTTCTCTTCATCTATTTTTGTTTGACATTTTGCATTTTTTTTTGTAACCATAACTCGTTTAATCGTTTTATATGGCCTTGTTACATCCATATCAATTGAGTTTCTATCTTTTTCATTACAAAAGAACCCATCCCAATTGTTTAAGGGATTTGTGTCCTCTATAACATCCCATATCACCATTTCCTTGGGTGGCTCCTTGAACTTTTCCTTAACCCTTAATATCACACCTTTGTTGTCCACCAACTTATTTATTGGCCATCTAACCAAACAGTGTATAGACTTATCCCCAATTCTGCATATCTCACAATTTCCATCTATCTTTTCTAGAAAAACACCAAAATCCATTTCACCTAGTGTTTCACCCTCAACAATGTCATCCTTGCGGACATTAACTAGCATTCCTTTGGCAATGCACATGCTTGTTCCCATGCATTCATGTGTAAGAGAAACCTTTGTACATATGAATCTAACCCTATCTTTGGGAATATTTGTGGCATGATCATGACAGTGAGGCTCCAAATCTGACTCTGGCCAAATTTCATAAGATTCTAATGCACCCCCAAGTGTATGCTCAAATCCTGTTGGATGTGGTAGCGGAGCATTATGTTTTAACACCTTCTCGATTTTAACCACTATGCATCCTTTCTTTACCATCTTTCCATGCACTTTATGCCCAAGCTCTGTATTGAATATGGAGCCCTCGCCCACCTTCACTCCATGTTGCAGAAGATCTACCTTGGCTCCAATAGAAAATGTTGAAGAAATGTTTGCACCTATAAACAAATGTAAATAAGGTTAGTATTTACTCAAAAAAACATTTATTATGCTATCAATAATATATAGCACATGCTTCAATATTTTGATTTACCTATGTTGTGTCTCAAATCCATGATCTTCCATGGATGTATGTCCCCTTCATTAACATCCTCATCAATCAAATGTGGTTGAGTTACATCAATTATCAAAATTGTAACATAACCAACGTTAAGCTTTCTCCAACATAATAAGTTCCAGACTCTGCAGATTCGACCCTTCCTAGCCCAATGACTTGATCATTAATAAGGAGATCAACATAGTCCCATTTTGCCAAAATTATATTCTCCATTGTAGCTTGTATCAATTCTGTAACAACAATTAAATCGTAACTTGTAATTAAATGGTTGAACCGTGTAAATTGTGACTTTATATTTTCAAAAAACACACAACCTACGAAAAAGTAATATAGACGCAAAAATTAAAATAGCATGGTAGTAATATTGTATGTAATGAAACATTGTTTCCTCAAATGAAAGCTAACAATCAATATCATTCCTTCTACTACAAACATAAGCATATTGCTAGAAGCAACATTACATGGTCAAATAAATCTAGCACGTGCTAGATTTCCTTCTAGGACAAACAAGCACATTGTCAATAAGAATATTGTAAGGCGAAGGAAATCCACCACATGCTAAATTTCCTTCTAACGTAAATAGAAGCATATTACTCACAAAAACATTTCAAAGTAAAAGAAATCTTACACATTCTAAAGTTTATTCTAGCACAAACACAATCACATTGCCAAAAACAACATTGCTAGGTGAAAGATATCTAGCATACACTTGATTTACTTCTAGCACAAATAAAAGCACATTGCCAACAATAATATTGTAGGGAGAATGATGGGGCCAGCCCACGTGGTCCCACGCTTGCCCAACCTACGTGGACCTACACTAATACTTAGGCTCGGGTATAAAGTGATTGCAATTGATTTTGGTGGTTGATTGATAATCAATCCACGGTACCTTGCTTGGTCTCTCCTTATGACACCTGCCCTCCTCGGAGTTGACAAACCCTAATCCACTTAATTCACTTTTTCTCCGCCGGTTCGCGCCTATCCTATCATTTTTACCTAGTTACTTGCTCTGTGGTCTCGTTCTGGTTTTGGCTCCGCCTCTGGTTTCTCTACCTGTGGTGAAACCCTGTTGAACTTCCGCTGATTCTATGGTAAAACAATGCTGCTCGACTCTGCTTAATCGTTACTGTGGGAGTCTATGTCTTCGCTTCAGGTCTTGTCGGTAAGTCACGGTTTCTCCACTGCGCATTCAACTCATTTCATGACTGTGTGAACATTTCTGGGTTTACTCTTGCAAATACTGTCCGTTCTGGTCCTTTTTGTAAATTCGTGGTGAATGCTGGTAATGAATGGTGTCTGGTCCGCTCAGTTATCAAATGCACAGTTCGATGGTATCTCAGCTTGGTTCTCCTCCGGCGCTAGGCTCTGTAAATCAGGTATGGTCTCGTTTCTTGCTATATTTCTTTGTCCTCCGTTTGTGCTGGGACTAATGTTCCGCAGCCCCTCTGTGGTCAGGGTCAATGCTTCGGTTTTGCTGGCTTGGGTCTCGGCTCACTACAAGTATGGCCTCTCCACTTCTACCATACACAGGTTTTGATATCTTTACAGCATCGTAACATAGTTTTCTTGTGCGAGGGTATTGTCTGGTTACAAACCCTAACCCTCCACCTTGTTTTGTGTTTGCAGGTGCGGCCGGTTCCCGTGGCTTCGCAAGGGTTACAGTCAATCCATCCCGGGTAGCTCTGTCCTTGTTTCACTTTCTTACAGTGGCTCTTCGGTCTTAGTTGTATTTGCTTTCGCCTGTTGTATGTAGGTTGTATGTCTGTCGAATCTGAGTGTGTTGGGTTATCTCCAACCCGTAGCCGTAACTTGGAGGGTTTCTGTGAGTCTTTGATAACTCGGTTCGATGAACCCTCGTTCCTCAGTTTTATGTAATTTGGATTATATAGGCATACAATGTAATATTCAGTGGCATATAAACTTATTTGTAGTTGGTTCTGGTGCTTACCCGGTTTCGACTGTGGTCTGGTACGTTCTTCTGTATTTGTTTGCTCCTTCCCGCCTTGTAATCACTCTCGGTCTTGGCTAGTCAATAGACTCTTGGGGATTGTAAAACTCTGTTATTGTATTTGCCTGAAATGAAATGAATACACAGTAATATACATGTAAATTCTGTTACAGAGGACATAAATATTGGAACTGTTTGTTTACTTGTGCGCTGAATTAGATGAAGGATAAATGTATGTATTTCTATTATTCTCATTCACATGCTCTGCTGCTGAACCCCTCTGGGTTATTTCGTTTGTCTTTTTGTACAACAGTTTGGGCAGTTAGTTAACTGCTTGGTAATTATGCTATTACAGTTTGTTTGGCAGTTGCTACAGGCATACGTTTCTTTACTATTCATTTGTTCACTTGTCCCCTTTATACCATAAGGGTTTGTTGTTTACATGCTTATTGACACTAATCTACCTTTAACATCTCTAACTAAGACCTGTTACAATAGTTAAAATAAAATAAACAGAAATTAAGATAACAGAGTTTAATGCTGTAGTTGACCCTGAAAGAAATTAAACAAAAACATAAAAACTCTGACAGGCTTGCTGTCCATTTTAATGAACTGTTCATCTTCCCCAATCTTCTTCAGAAACTGTGTTCGCCCTCTCTCGGTCTTCACCCTGTCGACCAGATGCTCCTGCATCAGGCTGCCGGGGTAAAAGAGAGATCTCATGGCTCCGTTCCATGAGTTCCTCCACCGAGTAGCCAGCTTTCCGAATCTGTGTCTCATCGAGCCAGGAGCTGTCCTCCATTGGACGGTCCTTCCACTTGACGAGGTAACGCAGATACTCCTTCCTGCGCGTCTTCTTGGCTACCTGTGTGCTGAGGATTCCTTCGATTTCATGGGTCCGGACCGAAGGCAACTGTTTCTTCCAAAGACTGCTCTCGAACTGGGTGTCCCGTTGTGGCTGTACCATTCTATCATCTTCCGCCTGGGCATGATATGGGAACAGGTCTGCCACGTTGAATATGGGTGATATACCTATATCAAGTGGCAACTGAATTTCATATGCATTCGCTGAAAATTTGCGCAGAATTTTGCATGGGCCGATTTTCTTGAATTTCAGTTTGTTATACGTACCCTTAGGAAACCGTTCCCGGCGCAAATGCGCAAGGACTTCGTCCCCAATCTCAAAATTTACCTCTCGCCGCTTTATGTCTGCATGCTGCTTATATTTCTGCGTGCTGTCCTGTAATCTTGACTTAACTTTTTCATGCAGTTCGCTCATTGCTTCGGCAAAATCTTCTCCGTCTGCACTTCTCCTTTCTAGCTGTCCCAAATCTCGTAATTCATGTACTCCTCGCGGATGCATACCATACAAGATTTGAAATGGGCTAAGACCGGTGCTCCGATTGGGCGAATCGTTATAAGCGAATTCTGCCTGGGCAAGAGCTCGATCCCATAATCGCGAGTTTTCTCCTGTCAAACTTCGTAACAAGTTGCCCAAACTCCTGTTCACCACCTCTGTCTGTCCATCAGTCTGCGGATGATACGCAGAACTGAAATTTAACTGTGTGCCCAGCTTTTTCCACAGGGTGCGCCAAAAATGCCCTGTAAATTTCACATCCCTGTCTGAAACTATAGTTTTAGGTAAGCCATGTAATCGAACTACTTCTGTAAAGAAGAGGTGTGCCACGTTTGTGGCGTCGCTAGTCTTCCGGCAAGGAATGAAATGAGCCATCTTTGAAAACCTATCCACCACCACCATTACTGAATCATATCCCCGCTGCGTTCTAGGCAATCCTAGGACAAAGTCAATGCTGACCGAATCCCACGGCCTGCTTGGAACAGGTAGGGGTGTGTACAGCCCAGTGTTCTGGCTGTGTCCTTTCGCCAGTTGGCAGATTTTACACCTGGTCACATACCTCTGTACGTCCCGGTTCATCTTTGGCCAGTAATAAAAATGCCCGAGCTGCTCCAATGTCTTATCGATGCCAAAATGTCCCGCTAGTCCGCCACTGTGTTTCTCTCTTACTAAGTTTTCCCTCATCGAACAGTCTGGAACACATAGCTGTCCTCCTCGAAACAATAATCCTTCCTGTAAATTGAAATCTAGCCATGGGCTTGTATTCCTCAATACGGGATTCTGGCATGCTTCAAAAGCTTCTTTGAAATCCGCGTCCATCTGGTACAAATCCTTCAAGTACTCAAATCCCATCACCTGTACGCCACTTTCTTGTAAGAGCAGGGCTCTTCTGCTTAAAGCATCCGCCACTTTGTTGGCTTGCCCACTTATGTGCTTCAACACAAAAGTAAAACTTTGCAGGTACTCCACCCACTTGGCATGTTTATGGTTCAGTTTGTGCTGCTGTGTTATGTACTGTAACGCAGAATTATCAGAGAACAAGACGAACTCATTGCCTAATAAGTAGTGCCTCCAATGCTTCAAGGCTTGAACCACTGCATAGAATTCTTTGTCATATGACGAATACTTCTGCCGACTTTCATTTAGTTTCTCACTAAAGAACGCCACTGGTCTGTCCTCTTGACTGAGTACAGCGCCAATAGCTGTCCCGCTTGCATCACACCGAACCTGAAAAGGTTTGCTAAAATCGGGCAGTCTCAAGATTGGCCTCTCCGTTATTTTCCGCTTCAGAAGTTGGAAGCTGTTTTCTGCCGCCTTAGTCCAACAAAAAGGTTGGCTGGCCTTTTTGATGGTCTCTAGCATTGGTGCGCAGATTTCACTAAAATTCTTAATGAACTTTCGATAAAAACTTGCTAAACCGTGAAAGCTACGTACCTCGAATAAATTCTTAGGTGACGGCCAACTTAGGATCGCTGCAATCTTTTCTGGGTCCATCTTTAACTCATTCTCTGCCACTACAAATCCCAGATAAATTAACTCCTTCTGCAAGAAAGTGCATTTCTTCAAGTTTATCAGCAGTTTGTTCTGCTGCAGCTTCTCGAATACCCTTCGAATATGCTGAAGGTGCTCTCTTTTCGTCCTGCTAAAAATTAAAATATCGTCCAGATAGACTATCACGAACTTTCCAATAAATTCCTTTAACATTTCGTTCATTAGTCTCATAAAAGTACTCGGAGCGTTACTCAACCCAAATGGCATGACCAGCCATTCGTACAGTCCTTCGTTAGTCTTGAAGGTTGTCTTCCATTCGTCTCCCTCTCTAATTCTGATCTGATGGTACCCACTTTTCAGATCTATTTTTGTAAAATATGCTGCCCCACTAAGACAGTCCATCATGTCATCCATTCTAGGCAAGGGAAACCTGTATCGAATGGTGATCTTGTTTATAGCCCGCGAATCTGTGCACATTCGCCATTCTCCACCTTTCTTGGGTGCAAGGACTGTAGGTACTGCACAGGGGCTTAAACTCTCTCTGATCAGTCCCTTATCTAACAACTCCTGCACTTGTTTGCGTACTTCTTCATTGTCCTTTGGACTCATTCTGTACGCTGCCTTGTTCGGCAAGCTTGCTCCTGGTATGAAATCAATGTGGTGGCTGATGCTCCTCTTGGGAGGCAGCTTATCAGGTAGCTCATCAGCCGCAATGTCTTGAAATTCTTCTAACAGCTCTTGTACTTCTTTGGGCAATTCTGATTTCTCTAAGTTCAGTAATACTGGCTTCATCCTCCTCACAACTGCAAAATTAATTTCATTTTCCTCAACCTGCTTTATGAACTGTTTTCCTCCCATTAATAGCGCCTTTGTTCCGCTTGATTCTGCTGAATCTTCCTCTTTGATGGGTACAAGTGTGTGTTTGACCCCATCCTTCGTAAACTTATAACAATTAGTTTTCCCATCGTGTGTCACCTTCCTGTCATACTGCCATGGTCTTCCGAGCAGTATGTGGCACACGTCCATTGGCATAATATCGCAGACCACTGTATCGTGGTACTTGCCAATGTGAAACTCTACCTCGCATTGTTCATCAACCAACAGCTGGTGGCCTTTTTGCAGCCACGACACCTTGTAAGGTGTGGGGTGCTTCAGCCGCTTCAATCCCAGTTTTTCCACCATCTTAGTGGCAACCAAGTTATCTGTACTCCCGCTGTCTATTATCACCTTGCAGCATTTTCCATGCGATTTACAGACTGTCCGGAACAGTGCCTTCCGCTGTGTTGGTTCAGCCACTTCCTTGGTTGGCTTTAACAGCACTTTATTCAAAATCAAAGCTTCTCCTGTCTCCGCCATGTCTTCCACCTCCCGGGGCTGTGCTTCAGCTTCTTCAGGTTGTGCCATCAGCGTTCCCCTGTGACTAGCCTGTTCAACTTCTGGACACTCAAAGGATCTGTGCCCCCATTTATGGCACCTGTAGCACTGGACTCCAGTCCCTCTTCCGCGGCCATTCCCTCGTCCTCTCTGGTATGACCGACCTCCTCTGGTGCTATCTCCTTTTTCTGCTGTCCCTGAAGTTTTTGAACTGCTGCCTTCTTCGCTGTTCGCAGCACTCTTTCCTCTACCGTAGGACTGTCCCCGTCCTCTGCTATTTCCTCTCCCTCTTCTGTTGTTCTGTTTTCTGTTAATCTTTTCCTCAGCCTTTACAGCGCTCTGAAAGGCTTCTTCAATATTCCGGGGAGAAAGAATACTGATTTCATCTAATATCTCCATCCTCAATCCATTTACGTACCTTGCTGTCTTTTCTGGGTTATCATCAGTATAACCAGCACGTAAATTTACTCGGTAAAATTCTTCCGTGTACTCCTTAACAGTCATTCCCCTCTGCTTTAAACTCTGCACTCGCCGATATAATTCCACCTGGTAGTCTTTTGGCAGAAACCTGCCCTTCAATTTCGCTATCATCCTTGACCATTGTCGTATCGGCGACTTGTTCATTCTTTTTCTGTCCGCTTGGACACTGTCCCACCACAAGAGCGCGTGTCCCTTTAGCTTAGTGGCAGCGAACTTAACCCTTTTATCCTCACTGACTTCTTCGTTTTCAAAATATTTGTCCAGTTCGCTTATCCAGTCCAATAGGACTTCTGCGGACAGACTGCCATCATAATTAGAAATTTCTGTTTTTGGTTTGCTGCTGGCCAATAAAACCTGTCGCAGCAGTTTCAATTCCGGAGCTTCCTCATCAGACCCGTCTGCAGCAGTTACCACTTCCTCCTCACTGGTATCTCCAAGTTCTGGGTCTCTTCGTCTACCCGCTTCCACTGCTTCCAAGCGAGCTGTAAGAACTCTAATCTGTTCCCTCAATCCTTCATCTGCTCCCCTACGTGCACCTCTTCCACGTCCTCGTCTTGGCGCTTCCATCCTCTTCTATCTCAACAAAAAAAACGGCTCTGATACCAATTGATGGGGCCAGCCCACGTGGTCCCACGCTTGCCCAACCTACGTGGACCTACACTAATACTTAGGCTCGGGTATAAAGTGATTGCAATTGATTTTGGTGGTTGATTGATAATCAATCCACGGTACCTTGCTTGGTCTCTCCTTATGACACCTGCCCTCCTCGGAGTTGACAAACCCTAATCCACTTAATTCACTTTTTCTCCGCCGGTTCGCGCCTATCCTGTCATTTTTACCTGGTTACTTGCTCTGTGGTCTCGTTCTGGTTTTGGCTCCGCCTCTGGTTTCTCTGCCTGTGGTGAAACCCTGTTGAACTTCCGCTGATTTTATGGTAAAACAATGCTGCTCGACTCTGCTTAATCGTTACTGTGGGAGTCTATGTCTTCGCTTCAGGTCTTGTCGGTAAGTCACGGTTTCTCCACTGCGCATTCAACTCATTTCATGACTGTGTGAACATTTCTGGGTTTACTCTTGCAAATACTGTCCGTTCTGGTCCTTTTTGTAAATTCGTGGTGAATGCTGGTAATGAATGGTGTCTGGTCCGCTCAGTTATCAAATGCACAGTTCGATGGTATCTCAGCTTGGTTCTTCTCCGGCGCTCGGCTCTGTAAATCAGGTATGGTCTCGTTTCTTGCTATATTTCTTTGTCCTCCGTTTGTGCTGGGACTAATGTTCCGCAGCCCCTCTGTGGTCAGGGTCAATGCTTCGGTTCTGCTGGCTTGGGTCTCGGCTCACTACAGGTATGGCCTCTCCACTTCTACCATACACAGGTTTTGATATCTTTACAGCATCGTAACATAGTTTTCTTGTGCGAGGGTATTGTCTGGTTACAAACCCTAACCCTCCACCTTGTTTTGTGTTTGCAGGTGCGGCCGGTTCCCGTGGCTTCGCAAGGGTTACAGTCAATCCATCCCGGGTAGCTCTGTCCTTGTTTCACTTTCTTACAGTGGCTCTTCGGTCTTAGTTGTATTTGCTTTCGCCTGTTGTATGTAGGTTGTATGTCTGTCGAATCTGAGTGTGTTGGGTTATCTCCAACCCGTAGCCGTAACTTGGAGGGTTTCTGTGAGTCTTTGATAACTCGGTTCGATGAACCCTCGTTCCTTAGTTTTATGTAATTTGGATTATATAGGCATACAATGTAATATTCAGTGGCATTAAAACTTATTTGTAGTTGGTTCTGGTGCTTACCCGGTTTCGACTGTGGTCTGGTACGTTCTTCTGTATTTGTTTGCTCCTTCCCGCCTTGTAATCACTCTCGGTCTTGGCTAGTCAATAGACTCTTGGGGATTGTAAAACTCTGTTATTGTATTTGCCTGAAATGAAATGAATACACAGTAATATACATGTAAATTCTGTTACAGAGGACATAAATATTGGAACTGTTTGTTTACTTGTGCGCTGAATTAGATGAAGGATAAATGTATGTATTTCTATTATTCTCATTCACATGCTCTGCTGCTGAACCCCTCTGGGTTATTTCGTTTGTCTTTTTGTACAATAGTTTGGGCAGTTAGTTAACTGCTTGGTAGTTATGCTATTACAGTTTGTTTGGCAGTTGCTACAGGCATACGTTTCTTTACTATTCATTTGTTCACTTGTCCCCTTTATACCATAAGGGTTTGCTGTTTACATGCTTATTGACACTAATCTACCTTTAACATCTCTAACTAAGACCTGTTACAATAGTTAAAATAAAATAAACATAAATTAAGATAACAGAGTTTAATGCTGTAGTTGACCCTGAAAGAAATTAAACAAAAACATAAAAACTCTGACAGGCTTGCTGTCCATTTTAATGAACTGTTCATCTTCCCCAATCTTCTTCAGAAACTGTGTTCGCCCTCTCTCGGTCTTCACCCTGTCGACCAGATGCTCCTGCATCAGAGAACCAAATCCAACAACTTCTATCAAAAACACAATCACATTTCCAATAACAACGTCGCAAGGTAAAATAAATTTAACGCGTGCTAGCTTTACATGTAGCATAAATACAAACATACTACCAAAAACAACATTTCATGCCAGAAGAAATCTAGTGCATGTTATATTTCCTTCTAACACAAACAAAAGCACGTTACCAAGGTGAAGGAAATCTAACACGTGTTAGATTTCCTTCTATAATAAACAACCAAATTGAAAACAACAATATTGCATAGCAAACGAAATCTAGCACAACTTCTAGCCCAAACACAAGCACAACAATTCCAATAAAATTGCCAAGGTGAAGGAAATCTAACACTTGCTATATTTCCTTTTATCATAAACAACCAAATTGACAACAACAATATTGCAAAGAAAAAGAAATCTAGCATAGTTTCTAGCCCAAACACAAGCACGTTTCCAATAAAAATATTGCAAGGTGAAAGAAATTTAACACATGTTAGCTTTACATGTGGCACAAATACAAGAAAACTACCAACAACAACATTGCATGCCAAAAGAAATCTATTGCATGTTATGTTTCTTTTTAACACAAATCAACAAAGTGTAATGGTGATTTTCTGTTGTGAAGACCCATATTAAAAGTGGTGCAATGCTAATAAGACCAATGCAGCTACTGCCAAGATACCAATGTAAAGTTTCATTGTTCAAAAGTTTAGGGCCTCCTTGGTAAAACCATCCATGTCATATTCAGTGACTATGGCATACTCTGAGGTAGATTCAGTAATAAATTTTGTGCATCAATAGAGTTTTGGCATTTTCTGGCTAAGTTAAGGCACCAACACCACAACTGTTATGAATCACCTAGTCAAGTCTCAAGAGAGAGCTTCTTTTGTCTCATCACTATATCAATCCATGAAATGGTGGAGAGCCTAACAACCTTCTCTTTTAATCACTCAAGCTAGACCAAATTGACAAGTTGTATTCCTACCTAACCAAACATTTTCCATGCTTTTGCTTCCTCATAAAAAGATAGCAGTCTAGGGGTTATCCTGATGCAAAATGTACCTTTCGACACACTATGTTAACACCTTTTTTTAGGAGATTAACCCACTAGCCTTTGTTCTATAGTACAAATAAAATCGGTCACACTTTCATATTTTATTTGGATTTTATTTTCACCCATATGTAGTAGCATTGTTCTGACCAATACGTTGGCTTTAAAAAGTAATGCAGTTCTAATAGTCAATATTGACATGGTTGGTCAATCTTTTTCTATGGAATAGATTTATGATGACAGGAAAATTATAGAAGTATCGATAGTCATAGAAAATGAATTTGCAGAGAGACTGGGAAGACCAAATCAAGTTCCCACATCCATTGGCCTATTGAAAACATCCCAACATGAGGACTCAGATACATATCTTGGAAAGGAATCTTCAAATGGAACCCGATCCAAAAAAAAAAATAGACCAACGTAAAAGAAATCGATCAAGAACCAGGAACAGATACAAAAACTCATTATGGGTATTGATATATATTGGGATAATGTGGTAAAGATGAAGCATAAGGTATTGGTGGGCCACTGGGAACACATTAGGATGTCTAGTGGACAAATGAAAGAATGGGTGCAGAAATGTTGGTTCTGTATTGTTGGAAATAGACCGAAGGTAAGCATGCTCCTCAATAGTTGGTTTGGATTCCACTTCATGACAATGGAAGATGCAGATAGGATTGGCTCAATATCATGTGTGAAAGGTAAGGGATTTTTATGCTTGTAGAATTAGACAGTCAGATTTAATCCTATTAAAGAAGATCCCCAGCGAAAATACATATGGGTTAAACTCCCTAGCCTTCCTTTGGAACTATGGACTGAGAAGGAAATCATGGAAATTGCCAACAAGATAGGAAAATTCTATTATGTCGATGAAGGGAGTGCTGGCCTTCTAGAAAAATGAGTAGCATGGTTTTTTATTGAACCAGATTCCATAGAAGGTCTCTCGTCTACCCTTGATATCTATTAGAGTACACAATCTATCATAAAACGAGTGGATTACTGGGGAATCCCTTTTAGATGTTTGGGATGCCATAATACCATACATCTAATAGCGAAATTCCTACGTAGACTTGGTTGAGATGACATCAAAATGTATGGTAAGGCTATAGGCATAAATCAGAATCATACTTTTCCCAAGAAAGAACATGCCCCTTGGGAGCTGCCAAATCAAGTGTAGGTGCCTACGCTAGAATAAGTTCCTATAAACAATAGTAGTAGAAAGGATAACAGTATGTCGACTCTAGGAATTAATACTCAAGAAATAGATTCCCAAGAGAGGCCATATGGACGGGGTAACTTGGCGAATAATGAGAAGAGAAGCTTATGACTAAGATGGAGCAATTAAGATGAAAAAGTGAGCAGGAAAGAAGGATCATGCACAGAAATGAAGAACAAGATGAGTGAGTATGAAAAAGGATGAAGAAATATCAACAGATAAATAGTTGCTTAGCAAGCAAAGGTGGAAGATTTCAGATTCAAGTAGTATCTTTGGTTGTTAGTTGTAATTGGTTCCCAGTAAATGCATATATTCGTTTGCCCAGTAATTAATTATTATTACTTATTATATATAAAATAATAAATATTAATTAATTATTATTATTTATTATATATAGATAGATTTCTACTCACTAATACAATATTTTAATTTCAATTTGACTCATAAATTAACATCTTAAATACTACAACTAAAAAAATCCTACTCATGAAATAAATAATTAATTTCTCAATCATTTATAAAACTTATTTGTGACTCTAATTTCCTAATGTTCTTACTATTATAATGTGCATTTTAAAGGAGATATCATTATATAACTCATATAAAAAATATATAAAAATACATATACATTTTGCTTGTTTTGAAAAATTGCGTTCAATGCTTTTATGGAAATATTCACTATTTTTACTTTTGAATTTTAGCTATCTAAGAAAAATCATCTAAACAGTAAATAATTTCTAAGTGTTAAAAGTTTAATAACTTATTCATGAAATGGCTAATTAGTGAAAATGAAATTTGAAAATAAATTTGTGTTTATAACAAAATTGCGTTCAATGCTTTTATGGAAATATTCACTATTTTTATTTTTGAATTTTAGTTATCCAAGAAAAATCTAAACATCAAACAATTTCTAACTGTTAAAATTTTAATAACTTATTCATGAAATGGCTAATTAGTGAAAATGAAATTTGAAAATAAATTAGTATTTATAATTTTTGGATGAACTTTTTAATTACCACTGATTAATGAAATTGCTAAGATATAGAAAGATATATATTAGTTTTAGAAAATATGAAATGACACACAATATTATCTACAATATTATTTACCTAAAGTGATTTTGAAAATTACAAATTGGTACAGTGGGATGTCTTAATAATCTAGTATTTTTGCAACTTCAAAATAATATAAATTAATAATTTATTTATTTAATTATTAAAAACATGAGATTTAATAGAAATTTCATTTTGATTAATAATACATATAATTTTACCTAACTACGCCGAATAAATTCTAATATTTTTAAGCTTATATTTAACATTAATTCCATTTATAAAACCTATACTATCCTCATTTACAATTTTAAATAAAAAATAACTAGTCAATATAAAAATACAAACTGCAAAAATTTTAAAAAACGATCAAATATAAATTAGTCTTAATTATATTTCTTGGATTTGGTCATTGGTGCCGCCCAGCCTTGAATGGATCTTTATGCTTATGGTGCTCTCGCTCTATCTGGAGCTTATGGTTTCAGATGGTCTTTTTTTGGTTTTATTTTGCCTCTTTCTGGCTCGAGACTAATCTCTCCATTTATCTGTACATCTATAAATTCTGTACATTTCTCTCTTTCATGGTTTATTCTGTTCTGCCGTGGGTCTCCAGGCAATACGGAATTTTTGGTTTGCTATGTCCATTATATTTCCTTAATATAATCTATATGGTTTTTTTCTTCTGAAAAAAAAATAAATTAGTCTTAATTAATTAGAAGTAGTTTTCAAATAGTCAACAAAAAAAATACAATCTGTAAAAATTTGAAAAAGAACACGATCAAATATAAATTGGTTTTAGTTAATTAGAAATAGTTTTCAAATATAAATATAAATTAGCTTTTTAATTAAAAGTAGTTTTCTATCCAATTTCAAAAATAAAAGTTAATTTATTTAAATAATGTTTAAAAAATATTATTTATGATTTTATCGAAATTATGTTGAACAAGTGTTAAGTAGTAGCTAGTACTTATCATATAATTTAAATATAGTTAATAGGAGTTTGGGCTTGTGTTGTGTTAAAATGGTGTTTTTTTATTAGCACCTATTTCATTAGTTGTAATGAAGTTTTATAACTTTATTTTTTTGGAAAAACTTAGTTTCAACTAAATGAGATGCCAATTACAATTCCAAGAAACATGTTTTGCACAACCATTTGTCTCCTACAAAGTTAATATAGTATTAAATTAAATTGTAATGTTAGCCTCTCTCATAAAACAATAATAAATCCAAAAATAAATTAATTAATTAAATATTCCAAGTTAGGAATTTGTGCCTAACTCTTGGGTTGTTCCTCTAAGATAGGAGTTAGTTTAGGTAACTCCTATATTGGTGTGTGTCTAGTGAGAAATTATCTCAACCAAAGGAGAAATTATCTCAACCAAAAGTGTCTAAGATAGCACGCACTATCTTGAGAACACTATCTCTCATCTATTTATTTGTAACACTATATTCAATTATTTTAAATGAATGAAAATGTGAGAGAGAATACCTGAGGCTGAAGCCTTTTTCCACCAATATTTTGTGTCTGGTTTTTATATGTGTGCTTTATCATTTGTCTGAGTTAATTTCTATTTTCAATATGTGGTATCAGAGCAATTTTGGTTCTTAGGGCCTATTAAGCAAAGCGCATGCAGTGTAGGTATATGTCGATATTGTGTGGATCATATCAGTGTGAAGATCTTTGATTCTGTTGTGATTATTGCCAATGGTGGAGACTGTGATTGTGCATATAGCAGATCAATCTTTCACGTAGAGCAACCGAGAAGCATAGAACAACAGATCTGTGTGGAACATAAGTTGTAAAACTATGATGCATCAGATTCTGGGAGAAACTGTTGCATGTGTGTTCTGGAGGAGCTGTTGATGATGACAGAACGACTACATTGGAAGTTTTAAGCTCAACAGGAACCCTAGAGAAAACTGATGCTGCTTCCTCCCAGCGTCTGTTATGCCCCATGCACATTACATAGCAACTAGTTTCTGTTTCGATGTTTCGATCTCCTGCTCCAAACCACCAATCCTCTGGGCTTGTATCCGTGTTATGACACCAAAGTTCAGATCAATTTATTTTCTTATTGCTTGAGGACTAGTCCAGATTCGCCATCATTGGGCAAATGCATGAGTAGCTGCGTGCGTCGAAGAAGCTTGGATCATGGTAACCTGCGTGAAGGAATTAGAGCTTGGATCATATCACAAATAGAACAAGAAGACTCTCGGATGTAATGGTGAAGGCGATCAATGATTATTGCAAGAAAGAGTGAAAACCCAATCAATGAAGCCTCCAGAAGATGGGTCTGCATGAGAATCTGATTCGTTGGAGTTATGGCACCCATCTTAAATGATCGTCTCTGAATCTTGAGGGTACTTGTGATACTGGAGGCCAAGATTACAAACATTGTACCTCCAAGTGTCTTGACCATGGTTGGACCCTTGCCTGTTTTAACCTGATCAAGAATCTTGATGATCAACTTTTTCAAGGGAGGACCTTTGTCAAAGCAACCAATGCACATAAGATAAAAGTTGAGAATTGGTGTGTGTCTGAACTCTTTCTGTCAAATTTTCTGCACAACACGCTGTCACAGTTTGTCTCTGCGCCAATACACAGTCTCTCAATCCCAAAATGTTGCAGTTATACATTGCATGGCGGGTAAAGGCCGAACAGGTTTGATGGTATGTGCATACCTTGTCTACACAGGAATGTCGGCAGATGATGCACTTCAGTTGTATGCAGAACGTCGAACAACCAATAATGAGGGGGTTTCTATTGCAAGTCAGCGGCGTTATGTAGGGTACTGGGCCAAGTTGCTTTTGTTCCCAAGTGGGACACGCCTTGGTCCTCCTGAAGTGCACCTACGTCCTGTTAAAAAAAGAGAATTAAGAAGGATTCGCTTGTATGATACTGTCAACATTAGTTCGGTCCTGTTTGTCATTTCAGAGTTAAGAGAGGTTTGTTAGGCACAGCATGAAGAAAATATCATGATGTCGAATGAATTATTAAGCACCGCTCTCTGCTTACTTCAACTAGAGGGTGTATAATCTCTGCATAGAGGAATCATATGATCCGGCACATTTTCATGGTTGTGTGGAAGTTTTCCCATTCGATGACAACCATGTACCCCTTTTGTCAATGATGAAGTTGTTTTGTGAGAGTGTCCAATTTGGGTAACTAGTGCATAAATGATAATTGCAACTTTGATTGTAATCTATTGATTCAGTTCGGAGCTTGATTTTCGATCTGGTTTTGGCATTATCATTGCTTTAGATGTACTCAGTGATTAATAAAAATATCATTTTTTTTGGTGTTGATGTGTCCTAGATCCGCCCGAAATTGAATAAGGGGATCCAAGGTACACTATGTGTGCTTGATGGCACATGTGTTTTATGGATTGATGTTTTTTCTTTTTGATCTGTGTCTAGTTGTGACACATCAATAATTTCATCGCATACATAAAGCAAGCACAACACCTATAACGAAATAGCTGCAAGGAAGGATAATTAAGCTCAACACATGCATTTGCGTCACTACAACAAATAATCAAAGTTTTCAACATCGACATTCTACCTCAACAAACAAATTCACTCAATACAATCAAGTTCATGAATCTGCAGACTCCAGCATTTCAAAGCAATGTCTACATCACTACAATCAAGTTAATGAATCTGTAAACTTCAACGTTTCAGAGCACATTCTACATCAACATTATTGAACTTGTAACCAAACTCAAATTACATTGAATTGTAAGGGTGCATTCTCGGTTGAAACCGACACCCAAGTATTGAATTGAGTCAAATTGAATTCATTGTAGTGAATCATTGAAATCATTGTAAGCTTTTTTGGGTGCATTTTCGACAGTGTTTGACACCCTTCCTTTAAAGCACAATCAAGTGAGTCCATGAGTTTTAACTCCAAATGAAACAAACAACAATTTCACATCTCCTGCAAGCGAGCGTGAGTATTCATTCAAGCAATTTTTGTCAAAACTGTACAAGGTTCAAACCTTCAAGTGAGCCAGAGTGAAGATCATTGAAACAACCATCAAAGCAACCAAAAAAGTTCAACTCTAACACCAATCAAGCAAGTTGAGATCGACATCAAGCGAGCATAGCTATTCCTTCAAGTGAGCGTGAAGTCATCAAGTAAGGAAAGTGAGCATTCACACAAACACAATCGTCATCAAGCGAGTGTGAATTCCAGAGTTTAAGCAAGAAAGTTCTACAAATCTAGCAAGTGTTCTCAGCAAGTACAATAAGCAACAAATCAAGCGAGCATGCCATTCAAGTCCCATAGCAAGCGAGCCTGTCATCCAAGTAACAAAATCAAGTGAAACAGTTCAAAGCATGACATCTACGATAAGAGAGCCTGACTTCAAGTGAGCAAGTTCAGATGGCGCAACATATTCAGTGGTTAAACATTCTTCACAGTTTGATCATCTCTAGTGATGAAGACATGGTGCACATCAGCAAAGAAACTCTTGCTGATCTTTCACGGCATCTACAACAAACACATGAAACCATTGAGTTTCTTCAACTAGAGTCGCAACTACAAAGAGATGAGCTGCAACAAAAGAGTGCTTCTTCTAGGTCATTCAACCATACAGATGAAGATAAAGATGTTGATTCCAAATCACTCATCCAAACAACTTCAAGTGTTGAAGTTGTTCATGATCAAATTCAAATTTCTTCCAAACCCATCATCAAGCCCTAGGAAGAAATTCAAAATAACAAGAATAGACGAGGCTTAGGATATGTCACTGATGACACCAACTTACATATCCCAGATTATTCCAAGCCAATTAAGTTTGTGAGTGCAGGATTTCTTGAACAACTCACCTCAGTAGGTTCTGAGAAAATTGCAGACAAACAGAATTGCACGCAACCTGAAGTTGAAGTCCAACCAAAGTGTTGTCATTGTCAAAGAACCGGTCATATGGAAGATCAGTGTTTTGATCTCCATCCTTGTCGCCATTGTGGCAAGCCCAATCATTCCTCAGAAAAATGTCGCAACCAACAAAAATCAGCCAGATTGAAGATACATTATGAATGGATCGATCCTTGGGAATGGTCATCCATAGTCAAACGGTTATCTCAGTTCTACAACCGACTACAATCACACATAGTGCAGCCAGCAGTGAACCGATGATGGTACTCTCATGCAGTTGAATGAGGGAGTATGACAGTGAAACTCTCCTACACCTGAAGGGGGGAGTTCAAATATATTTTGGAGAAGATTGTATCTCCTTTCAGCTGACAAAGGGGGGAAAATGTCAATGAAATTGACAAGTGGTTGTTAGACTGAAAGTCTCGACAACATCAGCAAAGTAGCCTGTGGGCATCTTCATCAGCCAGTGGGCTTTTTTCATCAGCAGCGAGCATCAGCAAATTCGCTAGTGGGCGATCAACAGCGAAAACAGCAGTGAGAAGCTTTCATCATAGCAAAAGCAACATTGAGTTGTTTTTCGACATCTTCAGCCAGTGGGCGATCATCATCAGCAAATACACCAGTGGGCGTTCATCAAATTGTGTCAATGGACACCGGATGCTATTTTTAAGCAAAGGATAGTTGGATCCTTTTGCGGCTTGGCACATGATGGAGTTGTCAAGCGTCATTCCGAGATGAATCAGTCATGCAACTGACTCAGTCTCTTCATATTGCAGTTTCTTCAGCATCCAGATTTGGTAGTTTCTTCCGGGCAATGTTTTTGAGGATCAACATGAGAACTTGGAAGATGGTTCCTCGTTCTTATTTTGGATTTATCATTGAAGGGGGGAATGTTAGCCTCTCTCATAAAACAATAATAAATCCAAAAATAAATTAATTAATTAAATATTCCAAGTTAGGAATTTGTGCCTAACTCTTGGGTTGTTCCTCTAAGATAGGAGTTAGTTTAGGTAACTCCTATATTGGTGTGTGTCTGGTGAGAAATTATCTCAACCAAAAGTGTCTAAGATAGCACGCACTATCTTGAGAACACTATCTCTCATCTATTTATTTGTAACACTATATTCAATTATTTTAAATGAATGAAAATGTGAGAGAGAATACCTGAGGCTGAAGCCTTTTTCCGCCAATATTTTGTGTCTGGTTTTTATATGTGTTTTTCTGTAATCTGTTTGAGTTAATTTCATTTTCAATATGTAAAAACAAGTTAATTATTATTTATGAATAATAAACAATAGCAATTATTTTAGTACTAATTTAACAACTAAATTACAATTAGTACAATTATACAAATTAAATCACTAATAATTATAGATAGACATCAAAATACTTAGTTTCAAATCAAAATAGTTAGTTCTAAAACATTTCATATCCTCAAAATCAAAAGAAAATCATTAAAAATTTTAAATATTAAAATAAACAAAATATATCATCATCTCTTTTGAAATATTATACATATGTCTATGGTTTGCAATTTAGTATTAAATTGGTTGAATTTGACGTATTCACTTTGAATAAAACCAAGAATAAAGTTGTGGTAGATTAAACCATTTTAACAAAATTCACACATTAACATTTTGCATGCTAACTAAGACCAATCTTATGTGTTTGGTTTGAGGAAAGAAGGTAAACACCTTATAATTTGAATCTCATAAAATGAAATGAAGAGTTGCAGTGCATTGCATTGGATTTGTCGCGAGCCAAGTCTCCACCTCGGTTGGAGTTTCAAATCCTTTAACCTGCAAAAACATACACACTCAGAGATTAACAAAAAAAAAAGTTTAATTGAAAAAATCAATTTCTAGACTATTGTAATAAAAAAAAAAAATTCTTTGAATCCTTAATATACCTTGAAAATAGAAATGACTCCTTAAATTATTTAACATAATATTTTAAACTATACCAGTGATCACAGAGAAAAAGCTCCCATTTAATGTAAATTCCATCCCGGTATAAAGGAATTTCCCCCACTACTTATACTCGAGATCATGATTTAATGTAAATTGATCATGGCAGGAAGGAATTTCACCCACCTACTTATACTCGAGATCATAAGTATGGTCATACCAAGTAGTAAAGTTGAAACGAGAGTCAATCACCTTCTCAATGCATAATACCAAGAAAAAATAAAAAGAAAGATGCAGTGAGTTACTGAGTTGCACGATTCATAAATGAAAATGTGAAGTCCAACAAGCAGTCAGACCCACTCGCATGGCATTTGGAGTTGGGTTTGGTTACTAATAAAATTTTATTAAAGATGAGAGAATAAGATCTTAATTAATAAAGTTACATATAAATAAATTTGACAATAATAAGAAATAAGAAAATTGAATCAACAATGTTAATTGAGATTGAAAATAAAAGGAAAAAAAACATAGTAAAAAAAGTCAAGTTAAAAAACGATAAAACTAAGAATAATAATAAAAAAAAATATTTTAAAAAATTTATTTTTATTATTATTTTTTATTATTTATTATTTTTTATCATTTTAAATTGAAAATACGGAGAAAAAATTATATTTTATGAAAATGGAAATAATAGAAAAAAGAAAAAAATAAAAATAAAAAGGTTAAAAAAGATAAAAACAAAAAATTAATAACTAATAGAAATGGAAGATCTCAACCAATCACCTTACAAATAAATAAATTTAAATAATAATAATAAATAACAAAAATTAAATTATAATAATAAATAACAAAAATTAAATTCCCAATATTAAATTATAGATGAACCAGGAAAAAAATTGATCAATAAAAAAACTACTATAAAGCAGTGAAAACTAAATGTAATATTAGGCTATAAATTCAAATATTTTTAAAACACTATTTAACATTAATTCCATTTATCAAACCATATAATATGCTCTCTTACCATTTAACATTTTAAATAAAAATTAACTAGCCAATACAAAAATACAAACGGTCAAAATTTGAAAAAAACACGATCAATTATTGTATTGTATTAGTATTGAAGCACATTGCCATAGGTAAGTCAGAGCATCTAACCGAGTACGTTCCTACTCAAAATTATCTCGTATACTCATTTTATTTATTGTTGACCGATGGAATTTTCAATGCAGGTTCCTTTGCTACAAAAGTAATGCGGTCAGTGGGAATCTGTATCCCCGTACATATTTTAATTTTATTTTCGTTTCTCGATCACCTCATATTGTCGCTTGCTTCCAAAGCTGGACAAGAGCATTTATATCATGATAAAGAAGTTTTTTAAAATGGTAAAGATTTTTCTGAAAAGTCGGAGATTTAAAATAAGTATCTTTTCCGTAAAAAAAATCACATAACTCTCTTAAAAAAACATTGCCCAGTGACAAAAGTGCCCATCTAATATGCGACTCGAATACCCCTTTAGAAAGTCTATTTCGAATATCCATATCCGACATCTCCTCGGTTTCATACTGAGCAGTGAGACGAAGTGAACATTTTTATTATTAGATGCTGAATAATATCATCATGCGGCGGCCCTGTAAAAATGGCTTCCAGCTATCAATTTGTTCGTAGCGTCTCACCAATGAGAAACAATTGAATCTCACCAAATTCACGTCATCTATGACAAACACTGTCGTTCTGCAGGAGGCTTTGTAAAATGGCATCCAGCTATCACTCTGTTCACCGAGTCTCTCCAATTATGCATGGACTGGGTCTCTGGTCCTCGCCATTTGCTCATCGGATCGACGGTGCCAAAAAATTCACTCTTACCGACTCCCGGAAACATAAACTCACCTTAAATATGTTGGTTCTCTCTAGTGAATACGTCACGTTGGTCTGACCAGCTCTACCCTTCTTAGAATCTTCCTCACTAGTTGGCAGTTGGCACATTGCAGCAATAGTAATAATGATATTGCATGGAGTATGTGGGTAACCAGGAAACTACTCATTTGAGTATTATAGTCCGCTTCACATGGAAGAACGTGGAATATAGTTCCATTCAAATCTACGAGACGGCTGAAAAAAGATACAGACAAAACACGGATATTTTAAAATTATTACAAGACTTATAAGAGCGTAGAATACTGACTTCTATACTCATCTCGGTGCCAAATAAAATACAGGTCAGCAAGAACAAGATATGAAGATGCTCACCTTGCTCGCTCTATATATAGAGAGAAGCTGTGCTTTCAAGTAACCCGCAAGGCAAGGCAACAATGGAAGAGAATCGGCCTCCAATGGCACTCTTCATTATGGCATTGCTTTGTTTGCTAGCCACAGCACTGCCGCACTCTGTTCAGGCTAACTTCTACTCATACAAGTCTCCACCTCCTCCATCCCCATCTCCTCCTCCTCCCTATCATTACAGCTCTCCGCCACCACCGTCGCCATCTCCTCCTCCTCCTTATCATTACAGCTCTCCGCCACCACCATCGCCATCTCCTCCTCCTCCTTATCATTACAGCTCTCCGCCACCACCATCCCCATCTCCTCCTCCTCCCTATCATTACAGCTCTCCGCCACCACCATCCCCATCTCCTCCTCCCCCTTATCACTACAAGTCCCCACCACCTTCATCCCCATCCCCATCCCCTCCTCCTCCCTACCTTTACAAGTCTCCGCCACCACCATCCCCATCTCCTCCTCCTCCATATCACTATAAATCCCCACCACCACCAACCCCTTCGCCTCCGCCCCCTTATTACTACAAGTCTCCGCCGCCGCCTTCCCCATCGCCACCTCCTCCCTATCAGTACAAGTCCCCACCGCCACCATCCCCATCGCCTCCTTCTCCCTATCACTACAAGTCTCCCCCGCCACCATCGCCCTCGCCTCCTCCGCCCTATCACTACAAGTCCCCCCCGCCACCATCTCCCTCGCCTCCTCCTCCATATCACTACAAGTCCCCACCACCACCATCCCCATCTCCTCCTCCGCCCTACCATTACAAGTCTCCGCCGCCCCCATCGCCCTCTCCTCCTCCACCGTATCATTACAAGTCTCCACCACCTCCTCCCTACCGTTAGAATTACTACACTTCACCACCGTCAATCTATTAAAATTCTCATGATCATGAATTCGTGGTAACGACTCTTTTCTTGCATTTGCATTCGCTTAACTTGCTGTAATTCTTGTTTAAATGAGGTACAAAGATATAATTACTCTACTCTATTTTGAGATCTGGTATTTGAGATTCATCCTATTATTTTTTACATTGCAGGCAAAGGATTGATGAAGTGAAAGATCGTGTGATCGTTTGATGAAGTTATAAAAGATGCAATTCAACGGGCTGCAGGCTCATAATAAAGATATAATAAGGCTTCCACCGTATCATATGGAATCTGTAATGGTAGTGAGGACCATTTATTTAAGTTTGTAGTGAAATGGCCCATTTATGTCATTCTTTTCCCAAGTTTTTCAATAAAAAGAGATAGTGACATTCTTTGTGCAATTCACGATGTAGCAAATCCCTCAACTGAGTCCATTATGTGTTTCCGTGCTTTAATTAGGATTTGTGTGGAACTCCTTCGGTGGCCAGGTCTTTTTCTGTCATATCTACCTCAGTGCATATTCATTTTTTGAAAAGGAAAAAAAAATCAATTCTCATGGACTTGACTTCATTTTGGTTCATGGGTTTGAGTGGAATACATATAACAAATTCAATTCTCATCGACTTCATTTTGGTTCATGGGTTTGAGTGGAATACATATAACATGGTCGATTTTGCACTAATGATAACAGCAACATTGAGAATCAATGTGCTGCACGAGCTCCGTAATACAAGCATAATATTCTTATTTTGCATCATATATATATATATGAAAAATAAATTCGACTGTGTAGTAAGTAACTTCAGAAGTATAAAGTGAGGATAAACAAAAATAAAGATTGCGTACTGTTCAATTCCCATATCTTTTCCGAATCGTTTATAATTCTTGTGCCGTAGCGTTTGTGTTGTTGCCGCTCTGATTAAAATGGTGAAGGCACTTTAAAGGCGGCGTCCGTAATCCGGCCCGCCCGTATCCATTCAGGGTGAATTTAATATCATGTTAAAGTGAAGTCCATAATATACATATATATATACACACTGTCTGGCCCGCCCTGATTAATTCAGGGTCAAGTGATAGGAGTTGTCTATAATGTGATTTTTTGGTGGTGACGGAATCCGGCGGAAGAAATTGAGGTTAAATCTTGATTTGTTGCAGTTAAAATGGTTTTTTAACTGCATATTTGGATTCAGCACCCTGGAAAACCCCTGGGACGCTTTCATTGTGCAGAAACTAGCGATCAAACTTGCGATTCCAATAAATTCCTGCCGGATTTCGACCGGAAAAACCGACCAGAAAAACTTTCAAAAAATCGCGTTATAGACCACTACCAAGTTATATGACCATTGGCCCTATTTATTCAGTGTTAATCTCGGTGAGACTTCACGGTTAAACAGAGTTTTTGTTTACCCCCAGACAAAGTTTCATTTTTGTTGGATGAGGTCGTTTTGATATTCCGAATAAATATAATAAGTTGTTTTGATTCTTTTGAAAAATAATAGGTTGTTTTGATATTCTGATTAACTATAAAGTTTATTTATCTATTTTTTTTTAACACGAGAATTTATTTTTATTAAATAAGTGTTATAGTAGTGCTTAATTTTAGATTGTGTTTAATTTAGAATAGTGTTTATATTGTTTTAATTTAAATAATTATTAGAGGTAGGGCAGGATTTAATTTTTATGGAATATTCTAAAAGTTTTTATGTTTTTTTTTAACAAGTTTTTCATAGTTTTAATTTAATTATCAATAATTATAAGATGGAGAGTAAGAATTTACTTTATTTTTAATTGTATACACAAATCAAAGGTTGAGATTTATTTTTAAAGTAGTTATGTTTGTTTTTATTCATTTAACTCAATTTATTAATTAAAAAAAATGTCATATGAATAAGCATCATATGAAATGAATTACTTTTTCTTAAGCTTGTGGTATTCATGAGTCATAGAATTGACCTCTGGTATTGTAACAAAGTCTATTTACAAATTAAAAATATTCATAATAAAGTGACATGAATATCCATGGTTAAGAATCTTGTTACATGTTTTCTTTAAATGTATGTATTTTTAACCTATATATAACTTTTTTTTATCATTAATTATAATAATTGTTATTTTAAATAAATTTATAATTTAGTTGATTTTTATGATTAATTTTAACAATTTGAGATGTATGATGAAGTGTTTTGATGCTTATTATGGATTGATGTTTATAGGCATTTACCATTCATATGGCTACCGTAGTTAGTAGTATTCACAAATAATAACAATGAGGCATGGTTTCTCCCAACACTATTGACTATGTTTGATATTTTTGTTGTATTAGGAGTTACATTGTTTCATAGACTATATTATCAATACAATAAGAACAAAGGCATGTCAATTAACTACATGTAAATGATATGCCTAATGCTTTTAATTTTCTTCAATTGATAAGCATATTTCAATTCATATTTAACATGCCTTTAGGATTACTATCTATTTTTAGCACAAAAAGCAAATCAACTTCCAATTTTGACTATTTAATGTTACATTTTCATCTACCAATGTATTGATTTCAAGAATTTTCTTTGGGAAATGTTTTTGAAATTGAGAGACCTCTTTAATTCATATGGTTTGGATGAATACTCTTGAAAATATGGACTCTCTAAAGCATGCATTGAGGAGGTCATTATTTTGAGAGAACTATTCAATTCCCATGTGAGATGGATAAGTGTCCTGGTAATATTCTTGTAGAAAATGAGAGTTTTCCAAAAGATTCTAAATTTTTTTTGTAGTAGCTATAATAGTAGTAAATCTTAATTATATGTCATTTATAACATATCATATCATAATTTCTTGTAATCTCCTTTGCACAAAGCCACCTTGGCCTTTATACCCGTGATATGCTATGGAAGAAATAGAGATCAATGTAAGGTTATGTTCTGTGAGAAACTATTATTTTAATTTTTTTAGTTAGAATTAATACTTACATACTATATGAGAAGTTGGTTTGTAAAGTGTTAGTGATAATTGAGAAATTTTGAAAAATTCTAAAAATTCCTATAATAAAAATAAGTTAGATCTAAAAACCTCTATATATGAATGTAGAAATGTGTACAAATAAATACCATTGTGTGAAATATATTCCATTTCAATCATTCTTATTTTGGTATCACAGCCATCAGCGTGGACAGAAGTAAATCTTTATGAGTCCATAAAGAGCATAGATCTTTGTAAAAATGTGTACAAATAAATACCATTGTGTGAAATATATTCCATTTCAATCATTCTTATTTTGGTATCAGAGCCATCAGGTTGGACAGAAGTAAATCTTTATGAGTCCATAAAGAGCATAGATCTTTGTGTATGAAGTGGTGCAGCGGGTTAGTATGTAGTGTGATGGTACATCATGCATGGATCTGAGTATCCATCTTCCATTGTCAACTACAAGTCTAATCCCGTTGTTGATTTCTATTTATCAGTTTCGCCTGAATTGTGACTTATCACTGGGAGAGCCGGAATTTATAGGAAGATATTTTAGAAAAGGAAATTTCTCAAGCATTTTTATTGTGTAAGAATTACTTATTAAATTTGTGATTTCAATAAATGCCTATCAAATTTTAGAGAAATTAAAAAAAAAAAATACACAAAAAATAATTGAAAAAATTTCACTATAAACAACTCCATCAAAAATTTTCAAGTGAAAGCTAGAGCATCTAACCCAGTATGTTCTTTTCGACACTAGCAATGGTCTTCAATTTATTTGTTTGTGAACTGAGGGATTTTCCCACGTACGTACGGTTGATTCAAAAGTAACGCAATCAGTGTGAATCTGTAACTGGGTACAGATTTCAAAATTAATTTTTGTTTCTCGATCACGTCACACAGTGGCTTCTTGTTTGCAAGTGTAGATAAGAGCATTTAAATTAAAATACACTTTGTTTTCAAAAATGGATAAGATTTTTTTTAGAAAGAGATGCCCATACCTAAAATCTAGCGACTTGAATGCCCATTTTTCAAAGTCGATTTCCAATACCCATATTCAACCTCTCTTAAGTTTCATACTCAGCTACGGTAGGACGAAGAGAAAATTTTTATTATTTGATGTTGAATATGGAGTTGTCTATAATGCGACTTTTTGGAGATTCCGGTGACGGAATCCGGTGGAAGAAATTGAGGTTAAATCTTGATTTCTTGCAGTTAAAATGGTTTTTTAACTGCATATTTGGATTCAGCACCCTCGAAAACCCCTGGGACGCTTTCATTGTGCAGAAACTAGCTATCAAACTTACGATTCCAATAAATTCCTGCCGGATTTCGACCGGAAAAACCCGCCGGAAAGGCTTTCAAAAAGTCGCGTTATAGACAACTGCGTTGAATATTATCATCATGCGGTGGCCCTGTTAAAATGGCTTCCAGCTATCACTTTGTTCGCCGTGTCTCTCCAATGACAGACTATTCTATGACAAAGATTGTTGTTCTGCAGAAGGCTTCATAAAATGGCGTCCAGCAATCACTCTGTTCACCAAGTCTCTACAATTACGCGTGGACTTGGTCTCTGGTCCTCACCATTTTGTCATCGGATCGACGGTGACAAAAAAATTATTCTTACCACTCCTAAAAACATAATCTCACGTTAACGATATTGCTTTTCTCTAATGAATACTTCACGTTGGCCTGACCTGCTCTACCCAGTTAGAATCTTCCCAGTAGTCGGCAGTTGGTACATTACAGCGTATGCAGTAAAGCTTTTGCATCGAGTATATCGGTAACCAGGAAACTACTAATTTGATTATTATAATCCACCTCACAAGGAAGAACATGGAATATGCTTCCATTCAAATCACGAGGCGACTCAAAAAGAAAATATGGATTCTTGAAATTTATTATAAAACATATAACAACGTAGAATACTGACCTTTATACTCATCTCGGTGACGATGCTCGCCTTGCCTGTTCTATATGTATAGAGGAGGCGTGGTTTCAAGTAACCCGCAAGGCAACCATGGAAGAGAATACTCCAATGGCACTCTTCATTATGGCATTGCTTGGCTTGCTGGCCTCAGCACTGCCACACTCTGTTCATGCAGACGTCTACTCCTACAAGTCTCCACCTCCTCCACGCCAATCTTATCACTACAATTCTCGCCCACCACCATCCCCTTCACCTCCTCCTCACCTATCAGTACAGCTCCCCGCCACCTCCATCCCCATCCCCTACTCCCTATCACTACAGCTCCCCGCTACCACTGTCCTCATCTCCTCCCCCACCGTATCACTACAAGTCCCCACCACCTCCACTCCCATCCCCTCCTCCCCCATATCAATACAAATCCCCGCCACCTCCAGCTCCCCGCCCTCCTCCTCCCTATCACTACAGCTCCCCTCTCTCCTCCTCCCTATCACTACAGCTCCCCGCCACCTCCATCTCCATCCCCTCCTCCTCCCTATCACTACAGCTCCCCGCCACCACCATCCTCATCTCCTCCACCACCGTATCACTACAAGTCCCCACCACCTCCATTCCCATCCCCTCCTCCCCCATATCAATACAAATCCCCACCACCTCCATCCCCATCCCCTCCTCCTCTGTACCATTGCAGCTTTCTGCCACCACCATCCCCATCTCCTCCACCCCGGTATCTCTACAAGTCCCCGCCTCTTCCATCCCCATCCCCTCCTCCGCCTTATCATTACAGCTCTCCGACACCACCATCCCCGTCTCCTCCTCCTCCATATTACTATAAATCCCCACCACCACCAAGCCCTTCACCTCCTCCCTCGTATTACTACAAGTCTCTGCCACCGCCTTCTTCATCTCCACCTCCCTACCACTACAAGTCTCCCCCGCCACCATCCCCATCGCCTCCTCCTCCCTATCGCTACATGTCTCCACTGCCACCATCCCCATCACCTCCTCCTCCCTATCACTACAAGTCCCCCCCACCACCATCTCCATCTCCATCTCCTCCTCCGCCGTACCATTACAACTCTCCGCCGCCCCCATCCCACTCTCCTCCTCCACCGTATCATTACAAGTCTCCACCACCTCCTCCCTACCGTTAGAACTACACTTCACCACCATTAAAATTATCATGATCATCAATTCTTGGTAAAGACTCCTTTCTTGCATTTGCTTACATCGCTGCAATTCTTGTTTATATGAGAACTTGTATTTGAGATTCATCCTATTATTTTTTGCATTGCAGGCAAAGGTTTGATGAAGTGGTAGATCGTGTGATGGTTTGGTGAGGTTATAAAAGATGCAACATCAAAACTATTCTCTGAGCTCTGCACCTCAGCGGACTGCAGGCGAATCATAAGGGCCATTTATTTAAGTGTGTGGTCAAAATGGCCCATTTATTGTTGGAATATTAATTCCAACTGCAGGTTGCAGACACCGTGTAGGCAGACGTGGACAACTAAGGCAGCAGGAAAACAACGCACGAAACCGCCTCTCCAAAACTGCTTAAACATTTCGGACCGCCTTCCAGCAGAAGGCAGTTTCCGTATGATCGAGCTCGATACAATCTCCTGTTGACACGTGGCTCTCTACATACGTCATCATTTCTGAGATTTCGGGACGTAATGATCAGTCAAGTAATGGCTCCCGAAATCCTCCACCGTCGTCTGATCTGCTCCATCATTCTCCGCCATCGATTGCTTCAAACCTGCATACGAGCCAGCAATTAAATGCATTGCGTGGAGTAAATCAAACGTTTGAGTTTGACTGCCGGTCCTGTCTGCAAAGGGAATTAAATGGAAATTAAACCTGGTTCGTAAGTTTTGGCAGAACATTAAATTTGAATTACACGGAGGTATGGGCAAGTCAACATATATTTAAAAATGATTTTGTATATGTTTTGTAAAAATGTTTTTACATATATAACGAGAAAAATGAAAAGGGCTTGTGCGTTGTAATGTTTTTATGTTTTTGCATAAAGGTTGTAATATGTTTTGTTAATGTGCATTGACCATTGTGTGAGCACGATATATAAAACGCACAGCAGTGCAAGAGTGTGTGGGGGTTAATGAAATAAAATGTTGACTGGTGGTGAAGCTCGCGGCAGCGAAAGACCAAAGGAAATGCACAGCAGTGCATGAAGAAAAGAACAGGGGAGAGCGCATATGATGTGCGTGTTGTTTTTTTTGAAGAAAATTGTGTGTTTTGCACAGCAGTGCATTATGTAATGAAACGAGCATGAATCCCATGTGTCGGGAGAGAAACACATAATTTTTCTTGCAGCATATGTAAATTTTTTACAGCAGTATGAGTAAAATGGTTTTACAGCAGTAAAAAGAAAAAGAGAATTTTACCCAGCAGTGTAAATTCTCAGGTGGAGACAGAGTTTTGCTGAATGTAATTTTGGTGAATCCCTCTCAGCAAAGAGGATGAAGTTTGTATCAGACATTTTGTTTTAATGAATAGACATATTTTTCTGGGTGTGTAATACTTTGTCCTCAGTCATTTTTTTTAAAAAGCTTCCCTGTGCACAAAAGATCCTGTGGAGAGGAAACAGAGCATTGCCTTTGTGGAGTTTATTTTGTTTGTTTTTGGGATTTTCTCAGAAAAATCCCCAACAGTGGTATTAGAGCTGGTCCAGGCTCTTTGATGGTGACAGAGCAGGTTCAGGCTTTTTGAAGTGTCAAAAAAGCTGAAGGAAAGACTCTTGTTGTAGCAGCAGTAAAACTTCTCCAGCAGTGTGAAGTCTCAGGCAAAAGAACCCAGGTATTCCTCAAAGTTTATTTTCTGTGTTGCTGTTGAAGAAACAGTGAGTCATTTTAAAAACACAGTCAGGGATTTTAAAAATAGTTAAGAATGGCAAGGTCAAAGAAAAAGGTCTCCAAACCTCTTAAAAATGTGTCTCCCTCTTCTACTAAAATAGAAGACAATCTACTTGAAAGCATTCTATTTGAGGCTTCAAAGTTTAATGGAAATTTTGATATGTGGGAAATAAAAATGAGGGCTGTCTTACAGTCTCAAGGGATTGAAATCTGGGAATCAGTGATTGATGATAGCAAGAAGGATAAAGAATCCAAGGAGTACAATGCAAAGGCAGCAAAGACTATCTTGGATGGACTACCTGATTCTGTAAAAAAGAATCTAGGAAAATATTCATCAGCAAAGGATATATGGGACAGACTTCATGACCTTCATGCAAAGGGAGCACTGACCATGACCATCAGTGAAGAAGAAAATTCTGAACCCATCATAGAAGCTGAAAATGAGAAGGTTGACCTCATCAAGCTTCAAGTAAAAGAAAGGGATGAAGAGCTCGTCAAGCTTAAGAAGGAGCTTGATCAATGCAAGAGGAAACATCATGAAGAAGTCATATCCATGACAAATCAGCTGAATGAAGCAAAGAAGCAGGAAGACGCCTTGTCAAGTCAACTTGAACAAAGGCACAAGAGAGTGAACAAGCTTGTAGAAGAGATTGGACAGTACAAGGTAGAGGTCTCCTCCCTTAAGTCTGAACTACAAGAAGCCAGGAAGCAGGCACAAGGAGCTGAGAAGAAAATGGAGAGCAGTCAAGCAGAAGTCTCCAAAATGAAGACAAAAATTATCTCCCTTAAAATAGTAGCAGCTGAAGCTACTCGTAGCAAGGAAGAAACTGAGGAACAACTTACAAAGAAGAATAATGAGTGTGAAAGATTGGAAGAAGAGATTGTCCTCCTCAGAAAAAAGATTGAAGGGATGAACAAAATCATGAAGAGCTCTCAAGCCTTGGATAATATGCTCAGCTATCACAGATGTCCATCTGATAAATCAGGACTCGGGTATGTAGGTGAACCCTCAAACACAAATGAAAATGCTTTAAGCAAAGGAGATGTGAAAAAGCCAGAAAGAAATGGTGATGCTCCTAGTTCCAGCAAAGGCAAGGAGAAAGATCAAGGCTACAATAGAAGAAATCCTATTCCAAGCAGAAAACCAGCTCCAAGAAGAAATGTAGTTGATGTCAAAGAGGTAAGAGGCAATGGTTATCATCAAAGGATCTCAAGGCAGCAAAGCTTCAGAAGCACATCAAGGAAACCTCCATCTCCCAGGTACCAAAGTTCATTTTATGGTTATTGTTACTCTTGCTCAAACTTTGGTCATATGGCAAAAGACTGTAGAGCATTTCATAGAGATAGATGTTGTAGTCTCCGACAATCTCCAAGAAACAATTTTACAAGAAGAAATCATGAATTCTTATTCATGAACAATGTAGAATGTTTCAAGTGTCATAACATTGGGCATATGGCACGTGACTGTAACTTAAGATGGGCTCCTATGCAAGCTAGACCCACACAAAAGAAGAAAGTTACACAAGTATGGAGAAGGAAAGAAATACAGTCTGAAAGCCCCTTGAGCTCCCTAGTTGATCTAAGTTTATTTTGAGAAAACTTCGCTGAAAGAAGATGATGCATATAGTTAAGGGGAGCCTGTAATTTTTTTTATCATAATTGCTACACTGTTTTAACAGTCATTCTTTGATGAAGATCTTGTTATAGGGGAGAGATATGGAATTAAATCTGCCATAAAAGCAGAGAAAAAAAAGTCAGCATGGCATGGAGACTGCGTGGAGGATGTATTGCAGCGCAGCAGAGCGCAAATGAAATCTTTTTGTTAATCCCTCTGAAATGTAATATGCAGCGTTGTTGAAGAATGTAATGTTTTTTTATCACATATGCAATGCAATATGCATAGAAGTGCAGTGAGGGTAACGGACACAGCAGTGTGAGAAATTTTTACGCACAGCAGTGCGAATTGCAGAGGCAACGCAGCAGCGAGTAAAAACTCAGGGGAGACAGACTCTATGGTTATGGGTATGGACAGCAGTGCATAAGAAAAGTGCAGCAGCGCGAGGATGATTCCTTTTATATGCAAGTAATGCAGAATAAAGAGTTAGTGTATGGGCACAGCAGTGTGATGAAATGAAATACGCACAATAGTGCAAATTGCAGAGGCAACGCAGCAGCGAATAAAAGCCCAGGGGAGACAGAGTCTATGGTTATGGGTATGGACAGCAGTGCATAAGAAAAAGGCAGCAGCGTGATGGCAAGAAGGAGAAGCACAACAGTGCGAAGAAAATGAAACCAGAGAAGTGAGAATGAAGAAATGTGTTTTTACACATCAGTGAAAAGGTGAATGAAGCAAGAGGATTTTTATTTACAGCAGTAAATGTAAGTAAATATTTTTATTACAGCAGTATAAGAAAAACTCTGTTTTACAGCAGTTAATGTAAATGAGATTTTTACACACCAGCAATGTAAAATCTCATGAGGAAAACAGAGTAATATTTTCGGTTGTTTTGGAACTGCATCTAAAGCAGTGTCTGGTTGTAATCCCTCTGTGAGAGGAAGTGAAGTTCTTGTTGAATCCCTCTGTTAAAGAGGAAGGTGCTTTTCAGCACAGTGTCATGGTGAATCCCTCTGTCAAGAGGAAGATGCTTTTTAGCATACACTGGTGAATCCCTCTGTCATGAGGAAGGTGCTCTTCAGCACAGTCTCAAGTGAATCCCTCTGTTAAGAGGAAGACTATTTTGTTGTTTGTGGAACTGCATCAGAAGCAGTGTTGGTGAATCCCTCTATGTGAGGAAGATATTTTTGTAACAGCAGTGTTGGTGAATCCCTCTATGTGAGGAAGTGTTTGGGTATGATTGAATGCCCAGCAGTTGAAATTAAAGGGGAGTGTTGGAATATTAATTCCAACTGCAGGTTGCAGACACCGTGCAGGCGGACGTGGACAACGAAGGCAGCAAGAAAACAACGCACGAAACCGCCTCTCCAAAACCGCTTAAACATTTCGGACCGCCTTCCAGCAGAAGGCAGTTTCCGTATGATCGAGCCCGATACAATCTCCTGTTGACGTGTGGCTCTCTACATACGTCATCATTTCTGACATTTCGGGACGTAATGATCAGTCAAGTAATGGCTCCCGAAATCCTCCACCGCCGTCCGATCTGCTCCATCATTCTCCGCCATCGATTGCTTCAAACCTGCATACGAGCCAGCAATTAAATGCATTGCGTGGAGTAAATCAAACGTTTGAGTTTGACTGCCGGTCCTGTCTGCAAAGGGAATTAAATGGAAATTAAACCTGGTTCGTAAGTTTTGGCAGAACATTAAATTTCAATTACACGGAGGTATGAGCAAGTCAACATATATTCAAAAATGATTTTGTATATGTTTTGTAAAAATGTTTTTACATATATAACGAGCAAAATGAAAAGGGCTCGTGCGTTGTAATGTTTTTATGTTTTTGCATAAAGGTTGTAATATGTTTTGTTAATGTGCGTTTACCATTGTGTGAGCACGATGTATAAAACGCACAGCAGTGCAAGAGTGTGTGGGGGTTAATGAAATAAAATGTTGACTGGTGGTGAAGCTCGCGGCAGCGAAAGACCAAAGGAAATGCATAGCAGTGCATGAAGAAAAGAATAGGGGAGAGCGCATATGATGTGCGTGTTGTTTTTTTTGAAGAAAATTGTGTGTTTCGCACAGCAGTGCATTATGTAATGAAACGAGCATGAATCCCATGTGTCGGGAGAGCAACACATAATTTTTCTTGCCGCATATGTAAATTTTTTACAGCAGTATGAGTAAAATGGTTTTACAGCAGTAAAAGCAAAAAGAGAATTTTACCTAGCAGTGTAAATTCTCAGAGTTTTGCTGAATGTAATTTTGGTGAATCCCTCTCAGCAAAGAGGATGAAGTTTGTATCAGACATTTTGTTTTAATGAATAGAAATATTTTTCTAGGTGTGTAATACTCTGTCCTCAGTGATTTTTTTTAAAAAGCTTCCCTGTGCACAAAAGATCCTGTGGAGAGGAAACAGAGCATTGCCTCTGTGGAGTTTATTTTGTTTGTTTTTGGGATTTTCTCAGAAAAATCCCCAACATTTATGTCATTCTTGTTCCATGTTTTTCGATAAAAGAGAGAGTGTCATTCTTTGTACAATTCACAATGTATTATAGGTTTCGGTATTCCAATTAGGGTTTGTGTGGAACTCTTTGGGCGGCCAGGTCTGCTTCTCTCATATCCACCTTTCTGTATCTTCAATTTTTTTGTCACGACAAACCAAAATAAAGATTGTTCACTGTTGAATTCGCATATCCTTTTACGACTCATTTATAATAGTTGGGTCGTAGAGTTATAGCTGCTCTGAGTAAAATAGTGAAGGCATTTTAAGGGTGACGTCCCCAATCCGGCCGCCCCCATCCATTCAGAATGAGTTTAATATAATTCTAAAGTGAAGTTCATACTATATATCTATACACACACCATGCTGCCCGGCGTCATTTAATGAGGGTCAGTTTTATATATTTCATCGAACCTATTTATTCGGGGTGAGCGCTAACTTTTAACGCACTTTTTGTTTCCCGCCAAATAAAGTTTGATGAATTGTTACATGAGGTTGTTTTGATATTCCGCGTAAATATACAATTTATTTTATTATCAAATTTTGAATGATAAAATATATTTCATAATATTAACCATAGTCATTTAATTTAAAATTATTTAAAAAATCTTTCATGAGACGACAATTCATTTCTCAGGCAACGGTCTCTGCCGGATTACCTGTTGTTGATGTGCAAATAGAACTTTCCAAAATAAGAGTTTCACGTAATTAGGCCAAGAGGTGCAGTATACAGCCTAGTTTGTGTAATGTTTTCTTTAAACAAAAATATTAAATAAAAAAATAATGTTAATTAATATATGTATCTATATATTTATTTAATTTTAATTTTAAATAAAATATTTCGATCTATATGTTAATTAATATAATTTTGTATTATTTTACAACGATAAAATAAATCGAAGTTAAAATAAATATATATATATATATATATATATATAGAATGTGTACAAAATTACTAATTTATTTTAATACTCAAAAGTCATTAAATTGTATTTTTGAATATTTTATTATTGTAAGTTTTGAAAAGAAAGAGAAAAAACTATTGAACATTCATTTTAATCACAGATTTATCAGGTAGTAAAGTAGTAAAAAGAGTTCAATCTCTTGAAACCTCTTTTCAAATGTTGCAATCTAAAAAATTTTTACATATGATTTTGCAATCTAAAAAAAGTTGGAAGTTTGCATATCAAGAGATCTAATGCATCTCAGTGTAAATCTATATTTAAGATAATTCTATACTACAAAAACGTTTACATATGATTTTGCATTCTTAAAAAAGTTAGGAGTTTGCGTATCAAGAGATTTAATGCATCTCAACGTAAATCTATATTTTACTACTGGAGATGGTGAGATTTTATGTGATAATTTATTTATTTTCCAAAAACATTAATTTCATGTAATGGATAGTGGGATTACGCTAGTTTTAAGAAATACTGGGATTATTATTATTCTAGTTTTAAGAGAGATAAGTTATTATATTGCCAAAAGCAAGTTATATTGTTTTTGGTTTTAGTAATTGTTTTTTAATCAATTGATGATTTTTTTTATGTGGTTTTAAATTAAATTTAAATATAAAAATTTATTGAAATATAAAATGTAAGGGTCATTTATTGCACCTTTTTCACAATAATTTAAGCAAGTATTCTTAGCACGAGCCTTTACTACTCTCCATTATTTATGTTTTCCTCAACAAATATTAAGAAATTAAAATCTAAATATGTTGAGTTAGCTATATAATTTTACTTTATATCAATAAGAAATATTAATAATAAATTAAATTGGTTATCAATTCAAGCAACATATAACTATGTAACAAAACAACTTCATTTTTAACATTTATATTTTTCATTGTTGAAAATACTTGTGTATATGTTATCGTTTTTACTTTAATTTAGCTATCAAATAATTTTTGTATAAAATCTAGATACTAAGAAACAACATTGTATATTATATTAGTGGTTTAATTTTTAATAGAAAAGGTATGTGATGGATATTATTACAAATTTCATTCTTTTATTTGAACATAAAACCTTGGGGACTAAACTATTTCTTTAACAATTAAAATACATAAATTATATGCGTTGAATAATTAGGTAATATTAAAAATGTGATAAAAATTATAAAATATACCATAACAATATGTAAAACAAATAAGTTATGATATAATTTATAAAATAAATTGTAACAAAATTATTATATAGTTAAAAGGTATTTTATAATGGAGAATACCAAGTTTATTTATAGGCTTATTACTTGCTATATTATTGGTCATTCCATGAATTATAATTGTTATTAAATAAATTTCATTTTATGATTGAGTTAAGTTTATTTAACAATTTTTCTTTAAACTTGACTTGGGAATTTTTTGGATTCAATATTGAAACCCCACATGCCTTATCACTCTAACCTATGAAGGGTATGCATGTCTCACTAGGTTTTACTTGCAATTAAAATTTCTATTTGCAACTATGGAAATAAATATTGAATCTTTGATCCTTGGGCACAAATACCATCATCCCTAGCCTTTCTTCCACCATGTGTTGCACAAACTCATCTTTCTCTTATAAATCCTTACAAGATTGAACTACCTCCTTCTAACTTGTTCAACTTTTATGTCATGCAACTACAAGACCTCCTTAATGAGAACCTCATCTTTCTCTTACAAGACCTCCTTAATCATAATCTCATGTTCCTCTTCAAAAACTTAAAAATATTGAACTACCTCCCTTTGGCTTGTTCTATTTTTACCTCTATGTAGCTACAAGGCCATCTTAATCATAACTTGGTCCCAACCATCTCACATTTTGAGAGTCTTGCCATGTCTTCTACCATATGCTACACAAATTCATTTTTCTCTTATAAATCTTTAAAATATTGAACTACATCCTTCTGACTTGTTAGATTTTATGTCCATACAGATAGAAGACATTCTTAATAATAACTTGGTAGCAACAATCTCATATTTTGGGGATTACTTCACATTTTCCCCCTTACCCCTTAATTAAAGATTCATCATCTTCTAGAACATCAACATAACGTATTATTACACTTCTCATCCTTTCAACATTAAGCATTTTGATCAAAGAAAATAATGTTAAGCCATTGTTTTACTTTTATTATAGGGTCAAATTAACTTGATTTAAAATGATGTTCAAAAGCCACTGTTTTACTTTTATTGTGGAGTCAAATTAACTTATTTACTTTAATTTGTATAAAGAAAATTTATCATATTTTTGAGTAGTTTTTAGGTTTGTTCCTAAAAGTATTTATTAATCTATTTTTAGAAAACAAAAACTTTTATATTACTTTTACAAATATATAATTTATTAATTATTTTACTATTTTATAAAATAATGATTATTTCCATTTTAATTATTAATGAATTATAAATATTATTATAAGAAAATATCTTTTATTTGTTTAATTAATAATTAATAAATTAAAATTAAAAATATATATATATATATATATATATATTATATTGTTAAAAATATCTTTATATTAAATTTATTATAGAAATCATTATTAAATTTTATACCATAAACTAGCTCACACATACTTTATACCTAAAAAAATTCCTGGCCCAATCAACAATTATCCATTGAAAATGTATTCCTTCACGACGACGTTATCTATTAACCACATTATAAACCAACAACTTTAACTTACTGAGTGAAATTTACATAACATTATCAACATCGACATGGAGAGTGCGTTAGTTTTCCACATTATCCATTGATTGACTCTTGGTTTCTTTAATTGACAAGGATTCTCCACGAAAATGGCATTCATTCAGAACTTTGATCGTTATTATAAAAAACAAGGAGATTAGGTATTTTATGAAAATCTCTATCCTGGTATGTATTCTAGATTCATTTTCAGTTTCTCGATTAATACAATACGCAAACAATCGTAGACGTGAGGCCACTTCTCTTCGCTGTCATACTTGGTGGCTGTCATATCTCAAAATTCAATGCAATGCAAGGAAAAAGTAAAATATTAGTGTGTCAGAGAATACATAGCACAAAGATATCATTTGCAGACGGCATTATAAAATGACTTCCATCTATCACTTTCTTCCCCATGTTTCTCCAATTGCATGTATCCTCAGCGTCATCAATCTTTTAGAAAATTCAATCTTACAAATTCACATCACCTATAATAAAGAAAGTCTCGGTTACCCCTCCTCTTCTCATACCAAAAAAATATCCACTACCACCGTCCCCTTCTCCTCCTCTTTATCGGTACAAATCTCCCTCGCGCCTGTCCCTGTCTCCTTCCACCAGGATCATTATAAATCTCCACCTCGATCAACCCAACGCCTCCTCCACCATATCCTAACACTACAAGACCTCTACACCTCCACGCCCTAGCCGCCCCGCTATCATCACCATCACCTCTTTCCATGTACTACACGCCTCTGCACCATACTTATCAAGTTCGAACTCCAATTTGCATTTTAATTTTTAGTAGAAAAAAATTGATTTAATTTGGAAAAGGTTCTCCATCATATTTGAAATATTTATAATATATTTTAGAAGTTATTAAATGTAGTGCTAATTTACTAAATTTATCCATAATTTATAGTATCATCATCTTGTATTTATTTTAATTTGGGATTTATTAAATGTTGGCAGGGATCAAATTTCTTTTCACTCTAAAAAAATTTGTATCTCAAGACATTTGATCTTTCTCCACACTTGGTAGACCCTCACTTAAGATGAATCTAGGTTGATTTAATTTCCCTCTTTAAAAGACTATATTTCACATGAATATCATGGGTCAATACCATGAATTCTCATAAATTTGACCAAGTCAAGCTTACCTTAACTATTCAACAAAAAATATAAAAACAATAACAATAACTTAAAATTTTTATTTTTATTATTTTAATTTGAAGTTATTTTTATTTTCACCTAGTATATTTTTTAGAATCTGTAACTAACCGGGTTTCGTGCTTCCTACTCCGGTGACACGGGGTTGATCCCCAATAGTTGCCAAACAAAATGTGTTATTCTTATATTTAATTTTCTTTTATAACTAAGTCAAAATGTTTACCAGACATTATAATCTCTATTATACTAAGCTGAAAAGCACCTTTTTGAACAAAAACTCATATGCAATAATATTATAGGTATTCAATTTAGTTTTTATAAATATCCCTATCATAGTAAACTAGGGAGCACCTTTCTAAACAAAGACTCATGCACTAATGTTATTGGTATTCAATTTGGTTTTTATGGGTATATAAAAGGAATCATCAAGTTGGTCTGGAATATGTTGTGATTTTGAATTTGTGACTTTTAACGAAACCAACTACTCATGAGGCCAACAATCTTTTTAATTCAACCAATTGCTTCTTCACATCCTCGCTGAATAATTTGGAGTTTTTGAATCTCCAACTCCATTCATCCTCGCTGAATAATTTGGAGTTTTTGAATCTCCAACTCCATTCATCCTCGCTGAATAATTTGGAGTTTTTGAATCTCCAACTCCATTCATTTGTTGAAGCACAAAACAGGTTCATTGGGCTTCTCTTTCACTCTCATATACGTTCCCTTTCAGGTTCATTATCCTTCAAACTTGTGTTACTGTATTTTCTTTTGGCCATATTATCAGCTTGCAGACTCTGTCACCACTTGTCATTGTATTTGTTACAAGCGAAAATGCACCTGCTTTAAAAAAAACAATAACATCACTCTGCTTGGCAGGTTAAATATATTATTACATAATCAGTTCTTTTAATTAAACATAAAAACATGGCCATTAAACTACTTAGTTTAACAATATTGATGATTGAAAATACAGTAGATCATGACCATGTTGCATTGGTTCAGAACTTCAATAATTAAAAGGTATTGAGCGAGGATCTCTATCTTTTAAATTTATTTTCGATTTGTGGATCACCTCAATAGGCAAAAAGTCGTGACGCCACTTATGGCCTGCTTCCATTGTCCATATTCAAATTCTCTTCGCTGTCAACAGTCATACTATGTGGTTCTCGTCTCTCAAATTGCACTGAAATGCGATAATGACAACATTATTGGTATTTAATTAACACTGCGTGGTGTATAAACAAACGTATCGTTCTGCAGGCGCCGTGTAAACACTGGATCGTCGATCTTTCATGACTCTTTCGATAATCATACAAACATAAATCTCACCAACCCCACGTTATCTATGATAAAGATAGTCGTTCTGCACGAAGCCCAGAAAAATGGCTTCCAGCTACAGTCTCTCCAAATACGCGTACTCTGGGGTCCTCAACTTTTGAATATCATATAGACATTGATAGAAAAGTCAATCTCACCAACTGCCAGAAAGATAAACCGACATTAATGAAAAATTGGTTTTCTCTAATGAATACACCATCCTCACCTGACCTTCTCTACCCTAGTTTAGATTCTTCCTCTCTAGTTGGCACCTTGCAGCAGCAGTTGTATTGATTTTGTATAAGTGAATTTGGTAACCAAGAGACAGTTAATTTAATTATCAGAGTCTGCCTCACATGGTGAACGAAAGTGGAATATTGTCCATTCAAATATGAGGCGGTTGATTGAAGGTTCAGAGGAAATCCGGATTCTTGACCATTTTTACAAGGCTTGTAACATCATAGATTACCGACTTTTATACTCACATGTGGTTTCAAGCAACGAGCAGCACCACAATGGATGCAAATCCTCCAAAGTTGAAATCGCGTATCTTTTCCAAATTATTTATAGACGAGTAAATGCCTACCCAATTCTCTCAAGAAAATTATTTTGCCGACTATTCAATGATGTCACCATTAAAAAGCAAAGGGAATAAATTTCCATAATATCAATATAAATCCATATATAAAATTAAGAGTCCAAAATCATCATCTAACGCCTCCATAAGTATTTATTTACTTTTTCTTGGATAATATATAATAAAAATCAACCATGTAAACACCAACGGTCTTCATAATTAAATCAATAGAAGAGCTAACAGTGACTTGCTGCCTTGTTGGCACCACTTTGTGTGTTACGTGTCCCATATCCTTGTTGTCCCCATTTTTCCAAATGCTTTAGTTGATGGCCATGCAACAACTATTTTGGTTGGAGAGAGAAAGATGTGAATCAAATTACATAGACAATTTATAACTATTCAACAAAAATTCTCGATACAATGTTAACGTAGCAAATTGGTTTAGAAAATATTTATATAATAACTAAATTAAATTTCCAAAAAAATCAATTATTCAATTAATTTCATTAAAACAACTTTAAAATGGATATTAAAAATTTTAATATTTGATTATGTCAAATTTACAGATTTGTTATTTGTTTTAAAATTAATTTACAAAACCACATTAATAAAGTGGTAGATATAGGCAAATTGACACTATTTTCCACTTTTCACATACACTTTTCAATGTAAATAAGTTTAAAAAGGTGGAAAGTGACATTAATTGACATATATTGACCACTTTATTAAAGTGTTTGTGCTAGTTTATGGTCAATGTGCATGGGGTGGATTAGAAGACCATGGTTGACTATGGCTGACATTGTTTGACTATAGATAAAAATAGTTGACAAGGGTTGACCATGGTTGATCAAGGTTAAATATGGTTGAGTTATAATTGACCATGAATGTGGTTACATATGTTGATCATCATTGTTAATGGTTTTTAATGATGTTGACCATGGTTCAACATGGTTGAGCATGTTGTCCATGGTTGGATGTGGTTGGGCATGGATGAACATCGTTGACCATGGTTGAGCTTATTCAACTAAGGTTGACCATGGTTAAACATAGTTCCTAAACATATGTCAATTACAAATCTAGGAATATCATGGAATTTGATGGACAAGAGATAGGTCAAATAACTTGTGGAGAAAATTAAAAAGATTACTTGTGAAGGAGAGAGACACGGAGAGAATTGTCCAAGAATAACAGGTGGTAGAGGAATAGCAGACTAGCAGAGAAACCTATGAAGAATTTTAGGTGAGAAACCTAAGCAAAAAATGTAGGGGAAATCGAGACACCAAGACTTAAAATAGAGTAGAGGATTTGGAGAATATTGAAGAAGTGTTGGCCATGAAATGGAGCTCAAAGAATAGAGATTTTGAGATCTCAATAGTCAAGAAATGTAGAAAGTAGTTTGACTTCAAAATTTATATTAATTTTTGCAAGAAGTTAATAATTACAGAGGTAGTACTGATATGGTGGCATTGATTACAACCAAGGGAGCTATAATAGAGAACTAATAGTTTTCTTAAGGATCATGAAAAAAGACCTTGGTAGCAAAGAGGTTGCATAAAGAAGTGTTCTAACTAAGGTTGGAAGAGAGTAGAGGATAGAGGAAGTCCTCAACAGAGGAGAAGAGAACAAGTGAATTTCTCGAGAAGTGAGAAGAGTGCAAAAAATAGAGGAGCAGAGGAAGCTCGAGAGGATTCATAGGAGGTGAACTTGTGATACCAAAAGGCTAAGCCAGGGGAGGGAAGCTCTATGAGATGTCATGTGGAGGCTTATTTGTAGATCACAGTGAGTGTGGAGAAGCTCAGAGAGAAGGAGATGACCACTCATGGTCATGTTAACAGTTCGAGTGAAATCCACAAGAAACTGGAGAAGGATTCCAAATCAAATGGCATCAGGAGAAGAAAGATGAATCAAGAGGAGTTTAACAATGAGACAAATAAGTTGACAGAGATACTCAATGTAATATGCATGCAATTGTAAGAGAGGGAGGAGGAAGACTAGATATGTGGATGAGAAGTTTTGAGCATGCACACTATATTCTTTCACATAAAATAATATTACATATAAATACATTTAGTGTTGTCTCAAGATAGGTAGACTATCTTGGACACACAATCACTTGGTTTATAAAATATCTCAACCACACACCAATCTAGGAAACATCTAGATATAACAACCCTAAGGAATAGGAACAAACTCTTGTAGATAGAATGAATCACAACTAAGATAAGTAGGAATTACAATTTCTAATTCACCCCCTTAATGACTACTTGTCTCGATCTCAATCTACAAAGTCTAGTTGTGGTCAAACATAACAAAAGAATATGTCGAAATCCATAAAAAGGAGAAACCATCCACCAGAATGCATGGGTGCCCAACCGCTGCAACCACCAGTCTGCAAGGATGCCCTTCACATACATGGTTCTGTCAACCATTATAATTGCATACATTTACATGTACTTGAAAATCACCCTCCATCATCATCACCGTGGGTGTTATCAGATTACCCATAAGCATGCTCTGGGTTTTATAGGATTACCCTCAACCATGCCAACAAGGGCTCTTAGCCACCAAGGCTCAACTCAGCCACCAAGGCTCAACTCTACCACCAAGGAAGTCAATTCAGCCATGAAGGCTCAACATAGTCACGAAGGCTCAACTCTGCCACCAAGGCACTCAACACAGCAAGAGAGGCTCAACTCTGCCAGCAAGGCACTCAATTCAGCCAACTTAACTAGGCCCACAGTTTTCTCAGCTCACCCTCAACCATGCCAAGGGTTTTGTCAGCTAACCCTAAACCATGCCTACAGGAATCCCTGTCCACTTCACTCTCACACGTGGTTACAAACCAACACTGCAAATATAAAGTGGTTTTAATGTTACCATGAACTTTATGGGGATACAAATGCCTCATCAAGCTTACGTTTCACACTCCAATTCTTGGAGTTACAAGGTACGTACTTTACAAATACTACTAAAGAGCATCCTAGACTTGCTTCCACTTAAGATGTGTCACTCATAATACAACATAATATTGAGTCTGGTTTATTTCAACACACAATCCTTTACCTTGTTTGTCCATCTATTACTACATCAACCAACTTCTTCTATAATCATACTTAGTTCTTTCATCTTGAATTTTTCTAACTTCAATTAGCAATTGCTATAGTGAACAATTCTAACCAATTGCATTTACATGTTGAGTTGATCAGGCTCAACAAGCTTCACTTACAAAACTCAAAATTCAAGAACATATAGACTAGTATGCGACATTGTTGTGGAAAAGTTGGCTTCTAAATATTCACCCATGTGGGCTTTGTCTTCCTTGTTAGTGCACTCCTATATATCTACACCATTAATTTCCACTGGAAAACACCTTTCTATAATACCAACTCAAAAACCTAATGGACGATAGTTAGGATTTGGCACCCAATATATTTGGAACATCTTCAATATAATCTAGCCAATGACATTCCACGCTAACCGCACCATTATTTTCTAGAGGAAACTTACTTTTTAATAGACAACATGCATCTTTAATCTAACCTGGAGAATGCCACATCAACATAGGCTCACACGTTCAAATCACTTCTCCTTTAGGGTTACCATGAAGACCCCATATTCCCCTACAACAGTATCTAAATCACACTAGGCTTCTGCTATTCAATTGCCTTTGCTACCCGTTCTAGTGACTAGGGTCCAAAGGAATAGAGAATCGCAAGCACTCGAGCATCTTCCACGCAATACACATCTCCTCATGGTCGCGAGTCTTTTTACAAGACACGTTTCTAATTGGTAGAGTAGATTTTCCACCTGGATAAAGGCTCCACCGAGACAATGCCATAGAGACTCAGCTCTATAAGACTATTAACTGAGGCCACCCACCAATCTGCGACTTACTTCAACAAACTCCACGAACATCTCTCATCACAAATCGATCTCCTTTAAATCAACAGGGATGACATGGATTAAACGTTCCTTATGTCATCGTGTTGAATTTTCAAAGCATGCCTCCATTTTTGGGCAAGATGCTTATGAGTCCCATGATCTTCTTCACTGACATTTTCCTCAGCCCGCTAGACGTCCATAACAGTTGCTACCAGTGGGAGATGAAACTCATCCTCTCCATTTCCATGGACAGTGTCAATGGAAATACAGGAAGTAGATGTGAAATAAGGCTCCAGTACGGTTTCGGATCCTCATCTGTGCATGTATTTAGTCTGCTTCGCTTTCTCAAAACTTCCAACACTGCTAATTGAGCAGATTCTCCTATGTGTCATACCCACAAGATTACGTAGGTTCTTAAGTAGCCACACACACAGGGATGTACCAAGCACAATTGTCCTTCGAAATTCCTCCTACACAAACTGGAACAACTCTTCCACTCCAGACTTGCAGCTCTCAATAGATATCAACGGTTCATGCCCCACGGTGGGCGCCACCGATACAATGTATTTCTCTAAACAATGTATCAAATATAAAACAAACTCTAAACCGGAGGTCGAGAGAGGTAGGTTAGACTAGTTCGAATTACCAAAGTCACAGATTTGCAGCTGGGGTAGGACGCGAACAAAACACCACTCCCTAGTTCATCAGGCTCACAACTCCAGCAAAGCCAACTCCAACAGGTCACTCACCATTCTTTCGAACACATTGGTTTCTCACATCGTTCTTTCTCATCCACACTTAGCCAAGCTCCTCCTAAATGAATGGACAAACAAAAACTAAAAATAATACACTATTTTATTTCTCTCGACCCAAGAGGGGCCAAGCCCCAGGCCCATATGGGCTTTGATACGAAATTAAGTTTTTACCATGCACACTATATTCTTTCACATCAAATAATATTACATATAAATACATTTATTGTTGTCTCAAGATATGTAGACTATCTTGGACACAAAACCACTTAGTTGAGAGGATATCTCAACCACACACCAATCTAGGAAAAATCTAGATATAACAACCCTAAGGAATATGAATGGACTCCTATAGATAGAATTAATCACAACTGACACAAATAGGAATTACAATTTCGAAGTATATGAAGAATAAGATCCACCAGTTTATTAAACATTTATATGTGAGCAAACTGGTGCACCTATTGAATGCTCAATTGTGAAATGGAGAACTCAAAGCAACTGAGTATGAGGAAGTTAACTATTGTGAACCAAAGCAAGAATAACTCCTTGGAGAGGAGGATGATAAAGATGTTGAAGAGAGACCGATTGAGAGTCTCATGGACTACATAAAGATTACATACCAACAAAAAGAGTTTATAATAGAATATGGGGTGGTGTAGACACCAAATGGGGCTATAAATCCCCATCATTTTAATACTAGCATCTTTTGTATGGTTGCAGGTCATGAGGGTGAAAAAGAAGAAGAGTCATCTAGAATTGTCAGAAGAATAAATGACAATGGAAGAATGATTTTTCAAAACATTGAATGGGGTGCATAATCCAAAATCTATTCAAATGGAATATGAGACAACATTGTCTCATAAATTCCACCAGAAGGAGACCCATACACAAAAGGAAGAATTTTTAATGGAAAATCAAAGGAGGCGGGAAGGCCTCATGTTTTTTAAACTAATCAAATATTTGTAGAATTTAGAGGTTTAGAGTATGGTAATATTTTCCAAAAGGAATGGGATAAGAAAAAATTTCTCGGAGGATACCCAGAAGAAAAGGATTCAATCGAGGGTGGAAATTCTTTAAAGATTGTCCCAAAAAAGGAAAAAGTTATGGGACTACTTTGCGAAAGCCGTGGTAAGGAGAAATAAGATTGTTTCGAAAAATAATTCAAGAAAAGTCTTGTAAACAGTTCATAAGAGTTTGTAATGGAAAACCATGGAAAGTTGTTATAAAATAGAATAATGATGAGGAGGGAAACCACGCAAGTGGTGGAGAACAATAGCTACCGATGATTTTTATACAAGGAAGCAAGGATGAAGGACTGCATTATGAGAATAACCCCATAAATGAGGAGGAATAGCATTCCAATTAAATGTTGTTGAAAATCATGAAAGACTAATTGGATAGTTTACGGCCTGAAGGAGCTTGCATGAAGGATGCATCCAAGAAACAGGAAGAGGCCAAGGTTCTTAAAGAATCATTTTTCTTTGATAAATTACATGATGAATATACTATTGGGATTATAATTAGGTGTGTAAGAGAAGGATGGAAAATTTTGTTAGGAGGTGGAGAAAAAAGAGAACACGAGACAATATATCTCATGAAATTGACAATTTATTTCATCTTCAACAAAAACTTGTTCTGGATAGCCAGTGACCTGCAAATAATATCATTACATATTTTTTTAGGCCGTAAATGGATATGAACTAGCCATAAATGAACAGAAGAATTATTTTAATAAGCCCATATCTTGAGCAAAATCTGGCGGTACATCCTTCATGAAGAAGCCATGGGAAAAACTTATAGCCTCCTTTAAAACAATACATTGTAATGAAGAGTGGAAGCAGTAAGGCCATGGCAGTAAGGAAGTTCAATTGAACCCATGGAGCTTTTGGGGTTATGGCTGCAAATACTTAGTGAGAGTATTTTGGCCCAACAAGAAAAGGAGCTAGCCACTAAAATTGTGAAATTGTGGAGGTGGAAGGTACCTAAGAGAGGGTACAATAAAGAGGAAAAAATAGTCAGCTACTGAATTTGGTTGACTGTAAAAGGCTACATCGACATAAAAATTGGAAGGAAACATCTGAATGAAACTTCATATTAAGGAAAAGGACAATTTCAATACAACTGAGAAAGAAAGCCAATAACCAACAACAACTTAATTTTTGGGATCTTAGACCATCCAACAATCAAATCACATGGATAGGAGGTAATGAAAATTTTCAACCTGGGGTGTTTGATATAGGAGAATCAACTCTGGGAAACCCATTTTTATTAGACCGAGGGGAATCAGGAAAATTTAGAAAAGGGAAAGGAATTTCCCTCAAATATAATTTGTGAAAATAGGAAATTTGATGTAATTACAAGCATCCATATTCTAAAAGAATCTAGGTTGTTAGGTTGTTTTATGAGTTGAAAATTAAGGTCAAATGAGTCTTTCTAAATTTGACAATTGTCAAGTTGAGGCTTAGGTTGTTGGGACATATGTTAAAACTATATTTTATCATGTTAGGATATTTTGTAGTTAACAGAATATTATGTATATATAGTTAGAGCCAGAGAGAGATTGGGGAAATAAGGGAGAGAAGAGTTCAAGGAGAATAACTCTAGTAGCTCATAATGCTCAGACAACAAGACCTTGTAAAATTCTCTTTAATTACTCTGTTTTGTTCAATAGAGATAGCTTAATTTATGTTCCCTTATGATCATCTGAATGCTCTAGGATATGCTTGAATCACAGAGTGTGCATGTGAAAAGTTCGCGGGAGAGAAAGCCTCTTAGATGCAGAAGAAGAGACAACGAAGGGAATGTGTCGTGGTCCGTAAGCGAGAAAAATATTTGTGATGTTCTTCTAATCATAAATTTTGGTTCATTTAGGAGCCCTGTGTATTGAGTGTATAATTTTATAGATGCCTCTATGCTACAATGAACTTAGATTGAAGTGTTAGATTTGCAAAATAGTCCTAAGTTCCGCCTGCATAACTCTTTATCGTTTTCTAGAAGAAGAGTTTTAAACTGTGCATCTAGTCTAATGTTCAAAGTTTGCAGAAAGTCTGCTAATAAACAAATCAAGGTAGATTCTATTATGAAGTTTGTTGGATGAATAAATTTGTGCCTTTGACAGTCTGATGGATATGGAAAATATCCCAAGGTAAAACGTCTTGGACACCAAACTAGCATGGGACCTAGCAAAGAGAATAACCGAACTTGGCAAAATTTGGGCCCTTTGTTGAATCACTCCCTATCAAAAACCCTGGATCACCAGATTGTTCCAAACCAAGAAAAAACTAATGTGGACCCACATCCTCAGAAAATGAGACTATGAAGTTCATTTAGGACTCAACGAATCCATATTCGAGTGGATATTTGGGAAAAGTGGGTCTAAGCATGTATCTGGCATTGACCCCACATCAAGGTGAAAAAGTTGTTTTTGTCTTTAAAAACACATAAGCATGGTAGGATTGTTGTAGATCCGAATGCATCTAGATCACTAGATTCAGTACGAACATATGTGGCTCCATCTAGATCCCAAATATATGAAAGAGTTTAAGTGCCTTTAGGATAAGTGTTTCGGTCACGAGATATTTGCAGTTTAGTGATTTTAGATACAACATGAAAATGTTGAATAACATAAACAAAATTCCTTAACACCATTGGGCTACGCCATTGATTCTAATCCAGAACCACATGAGATCCGAAAGGATAACCACCGAGAGCTATGAATTGGTTTATTTATTAGTTTGCATGGACAAAGTTTAGTTTTGGGATGTGATGTAGGAAAATTCATCTCTTCCAGCAATGTCCACTTCTACGCACCTACAATCTTAATCTAATATATGACCAAGCTATGTATGCAACATTACTCATATGAAAAAAATGCTCATAACCAAAGTTTTATTCTTCATACACAATATTCATTTAATGACATGCCCAAATACTTTTAAATAAGATAATACAACTCTCACCTCTCCAACAATTCACACAAATTGCTGCACTTCAATGAGTTCATGTAAACTCAAATTAATGTTTTCATGCAAAATCAAAGCATTTAACATAGCACAATATAATACAAGGAGCCATACACAGAGCCTTCAGAAAATTTTCATTTCCATTAATAAAGAAAAGTTGTAGATGCATAACCTCACAATCATACATTTCTCTCTTGGCCTCATCCCACATTCATTTGGCCATTAGTTTTCCCCTTAGGCTTACAATGATTAATTACAAAGTTATAAGAAAATTATATTTTTCTAAATCCATAAATCGCTCCCTGATTTATTCCTTAAAGCTCTCATGATGTATTCACTAATGCTCTCATGATTTATACCATAAATATCTCATAATTTTGAAGTAAACTTTGTTTTTTCCTTATGTAAAAAATATCTCCTATACATAGATTTTATAAAACTATCTTATGATAATTAAAAGAAACTAAGAATATTTAAAATTAAGGAATTAGAATTCCTGTGCAATTTTGAAACCCCTTTTGGGGATTTTATTCAAAAAGTTTTATGGCTTGGAAACTCTAATGCTCTTGCATCAAAATCCCAAGGTAAAAAATAATTCATAACCTCCTGGTCATGTGTCATTAATTGTTGAATCCTCTTGGATCGCAAACTTTATGTTGTAATTGATCACCTCCTTTTCTATTTTGCTTCTTGGTTTTTGCTATCGTTGTCTTCTTCAACCTTCCAAGTTTCCAAATTTTATGTTGTGTTTGTCCGCTCTATTTGATAATGTTCCCTTGTACATTCATTTTCCTTTAGCGATTGACTACGCTTCTTACATTAGTGTCCAATTTCTCATGCACTTTCATCACCAATATTCTCGTCCTACCAATTTCATTGTGTAGTTTATCTCCTAGTTGGTACATGTTGCTCCTTGTTTGTTGAACTTTGTTGTTATTTCTCCTCATTGGTTGTTGTTGCATTTTCTCTTCTTTGATATTTTCATAATTCTTACTCTTCCCTTCATGTCATGTCTTAAGCACTCCTTCTATGCCTGCAACTTTCATGCAGTATTCTCCATTATTCCTTGTATTAATCAACCATTCTTCCAACATCCTTAGCTCTTCTTCAAAATTTGTTAGCATTAATTCCAAATGCTTCTCTTCCTCCTTATACTTCCTTTCACTATCTCCATGAGCCAATTCTTCTTTTCCTCTGCAACAACAAGTTTCTTTAACTATATATCAACAATATATTTATTCATTAATGTATGGTTTTCATCATTAGATAATGCTACTTCATCCTCAATCAGAATAAAATTTTTGAGTTTGTCTTCCTTTTATGCCTTGACAAGAAATTTCTTTCTCTTCCTTCACCTTCATGATAGCTATAGGTGACTATCCATCATCATCCACAAAATAACCTACAACCATACAAAAAATATCATTTTCAAAATTACTTGGATTTTCGACCTCTTTTATCTCTATCAAAACATCCACATGTTGATTTGACCTACCAGAGTAGTTCATGAGACTTGCAAAGTCCCTCATCTTACTTTCACCAAGCAATGGTCCTTGCTCTGGTTCACAAATGCAAACCTCTACCTCTACCACCCTGTGCTCTTCATCCCTCCATTGAATGTTCAACTTGTGATTCAGCTTCACCTGCAACTTGTGTCACTTCACCTTTTTCTGTAGCACCCATCCGCATCGACGGTCTTCAATATATTTTTGTAGTGTCTCCATAATCACATTCAACTGTGCCTTCATCTTAATCATCTCTTTCTCAAATTCCTCGTCCTCCATATTACCCATGCCAATTGCTTTGGTGTTTTCTTTCATCTGGATGTGACTTCTCGTTGAACCGTTGACATGACTATCAGTAGTCATTTTCACTTCCTCCTTTCCTGAATTCTCCTTGTTCACTTGTGAACTGCAACCAAGCCTCCCCTTTGTAGAAAGTCTCCTCTTCTTACTACTAAATACCTCATCAAGCTTTCTTCACTAGATTTACCTTTTGGTATTTTCTTTGGTTCTCTCCTTAGAACATTTTTTAGCACTCCTCTACTCCTTTGGTTATTTCACTTAGTTGGTTTACTTCTATTGAGAACTTCTACTTGTTCCCTTCTTCCTCTACTACAAGCTTCTTCTACCACAATTCTTTCTTAACTTGTTCTCTCTGTCAAATCCACTATCACTCTCCTCCAGTTCCTACTTACAAACATCAATTCCTTTGCATAAATCAATTCAAAAATATAAGGACCATCTTACCTATTTCACTATTGCAATTCACCAATCTTCTTTAGCTACGCAACTCTCCTCTCTCTTCTCTGACTCTTTTGTCGGAAGAGCTAAGCATCTTTGGTACCACTTGATGCAGGAAAATTCATCTCTTCCTTCAATGTCCACTTCCATGCACCTATAATCTTAACTTAATATATGACCAAGCTAAGTATGCAACATTAACCATATGCAAAAAATGCTCATAACCAAAGTTTTATTCATGATAGCCAATGCTCATTTAATGACATCCCCAAATAATTTTAAATAAGATAATACAACTCTCACCTCTCCAACAATTCACACAAATTTCTCCACTTTAATGAGTTCATGAAAATGACCCCGGATCAAACCTCAAGGGGGTGGTTGTGCTCTCTGCTAGGGGGAGGAGACATGCTAAAAAATCTAGTCAACTATGTTAAGTGTGAAGCCAAATTCATGCAAGATTCTAGATCCTTCTACACCGCCATTAGTTTCTAGATCTCCATCTAAATCACATGAAAGATTCTAGATTCTTCTACACCGCCATTAGTTTCTAGATCTCCATCTAAATCAGATGCATAATTCTAGATCCTTCTTCTGCCTCTATAAATTTGTAATTTCTCTGGCCAAGGAAAGCAAGCCAAGGCCCAAGCCTGTTATGTAATGCAAAGTGATTTCGGTTCTCCAGTGATTTTTTAATCTATTCTGTTGTTTCTGATTAAGTAATCTTGTTGTTTCTCCATTTGTCTGTCTTTGAAATTATTCTTTGCTATTTCCGTCTAAATCTCTGAGTATAAATATGTTGTGTGTGATGTATGCTTTGATATAACAACTGGTATCAGAGGGAGGTCGAATATCCATTGTGCAAGCCGCTTAGTGCCATCGCCTTGCTCTGGGAGCATTCGTTAAAACGTTGGTTATTACCTCTAGAGTTGTTGAAGGATTTGTTCAGAAAATTGGAAATCCCTGCAAAGAAGAGAGTCCAGGAAAAGGATCTATTCGGGAAACAGCTGAGGAACGTTAAGACATTTGTTGCAAGAAATAAAAAGGCTATGGGCATATGGTGAAACGTGCCATGAAGCCTAAAACGTGGAGTGCGGACCCTGAAGTTTGATGATGTCAGCGACAGTTTAATGAATGAGGAACTGCGATGCAAGTCAATTGCAGAAAACCAGGGAGCAGAAGCTCTAGCTCTAGCTGATCATGGTAGGAGAATGGATCGAGGCCAGCAAGGGCGATCAAGATCGAGAGGCCGATCAAAATCAAGGAGAGGCAGGATCATCTCCTTTCATTGTGGAAAACCTAGGCACATGAAGAAAGAATGTCGATTCTGGAATAAAGGATGAAAGGATCAAAGACTGTCTAGTACAAATCACAAGTCATCCAACACAAATGAAGGTGAGACTACTGCTGTACCCACAGATGGTGATGTGTTGTTTACTGTTTCAGTAGAGGATGCATGTGTATATACATCTAGCAGTATCTTTGATTGGATCCTTAACTCTGGGGCATCTCACCATGTAACCCCATGCAAAGATAGTTTTGTTTCATATAATCCTGGTGATTATGGTAGAGTGCATTTGGGGAATAATCATTTTTGCAGTATTGTTGGAGTGAGAGATGTCCAGATCAAGATGAAATATGGACAAGATATATTGTTGAAACAGGTCAGGCATGTACGAGAAATGCGCACGAGTTTAATCTCTATGGGACGACTGGATGATGAAGGCTATTCGACAAGCTTTGGAAAAGGAGGCAGGAAAATTAGCAAAGGTGCATTGGTCATGGCCAAAGGACCCAAGACAGGGACATTATACACATTGAAGACACTAATAGTAAAATCAGATTTGGCTGCTGTCACAAAAGAAGGAAACTCAGTAGATCTGTGGCATAAGCGTTTGGGTCACATGAGCGAGAAGGGCTTAAAAATCCTTGTTGGTAAAAATTTATTGCCAGGTTTAAAATCCTACAATCTTGAACTTTGTGAGCATCGTATATATGGTAGACAAAGAAGGGTTTCATTCCTTAGAGGTGGCCATGACAGGAAGAAAAATGTGTTAGAATTGGTACACTCAGATGTGTTTGGGCATGTTAACATCAAATCATTAGGAGGAGCATCATATTTTGTAACATTTATAGATGATGCATCCAGAAAGGTTTGAGCATATCCTATGAAACATAAAAGTGAAGTGTTTGGAATATTTCAAAAATTCCATGTTGCATTTGAAAGAGAGACTAACAAATTGCTGAAGTGTTTAAGAACAGATAATGGTGGAGAATATTGCTCAAATGAATTCAAGGAATATTGTAATAGGTTTGGCATAAAGCATGAGAAGACTGTGCCTAGTACTCCTCAACAAAATGGTGTCGCAGAAAGGATGAGTCGCACCATTATGGAAAAGGTGCGAAGTATGTTGTGCAATTCTGGTTTGGAGAAGAATTTTTGGGCTGAAGCAGACAGGACCGCTTGCTACCTGATAAATAGATCTCCAACTACAGCCTTGGATGGCGGTATCCCTGAAGAAGTTTGAACTGGTAAGAATTTGAATTATCTCACTTGAAAATCTTTGGATGTGAAGCATTCGTACATATTCCCAAAGAAAATAGAACTAAGCTAGATGATAAATCTATGAAATGAATTTTTTTGGGATATGCGGATGAAGATTTTGGTTATCATCTATGGGATCCAGTCAAACATAAAATTATTAGAAGCAGGGATATTATATTTAATGAGTCAGAAATGTTCAAGAGGATTGTAGGTGAGTTGGAGGTCAAGAAAGTTATTGACAGGTTTGAAGAGCGCCAGGAAAACATTCCACCGATACAAGAAACTGAACAACAAATTCAGGAGCATGAAGAACAACAAGTGGAAAATGATGAACAACAAGAAGAAGGAATATTGTAGGAACCTTTACATGAGATTCAACCTAATAATGCACCACCACAGTTGGTTCGCATATCTTTTAGGCCTCATAAGCCTTCACAAAGATATCCTCCTTCAAACTATATTTTGTTGACTGATGAAGGTGAACCTAATTGTTTTCAAGAAGCTTGTAAAGTCGAGTACAATAAAGAATGGAAGAAAGAAACAGAAGAAGAAATGAACTCTTTACAGGAAAATAAAACTTGGGAGTTGGTAAACCTCCCAAAAGGTAGAAAGGCTCTACAAAACAAATGGGTTTACAGGATTAAGCATGAATGTGACGAAAAGGAGGAGAGGTATAAAGCAAGGCTGGTGGTGAAAGGTTTTGCCCAAAAAGAAGGTATTGACTTCACTGAAATTTTCTCGCCTGTTATTAAAATGTCATCCATTAGAGTCATTCTTGGTCTAGTTGCTGCTTTAGACCTAGAATGTGAATAGTTAGATGTAAAAACTGCATTCCTTCATGGTGAATTGGAGGAAGAAATTTATATGGAGTAGCCACAAGGCTTCATAGAAAAAGGCAAATAAGGCCTTGTTTGTAGGTTGAAGAAGAGTCTCTATGGGTTGAAACATGCACGTCGACAATGGTACAAGAAATTTGATTCATTCATGTTGGAACATGGTTTTCAGAGGTTGGAAGCTGACCATTGTGTCTATATCAAGAGGTATGATCAAGGAAAGTATATCATATTATTGTTATATGTGGATGACATGTTGATTGTTGAGCATGATAAGAATAAGATTAATAGATTGAAGAAAGATTTGGGTAGCAAATTTGCAATGAAAGATTTGGGACCAGCACAATAGATATTGGGCATGTGGATTATGCATGACAGGAAAAACAAAAGGTTGTGGCTATCACAAGAAAAATATATCAAGAAGGTGCTTGACAGGTTTAATATGAAGGATGCCAAGCCAGTTGGTACACCCCTTGCAGCCCACTTCAAGTTGAGTACTGAATTATGTCCTAGTAATGACAAAGAGAAAGAAGAGATGAGCATAATTCCTTATGCTTCAGCAGTTGGCAGTTTGATGTATGCCATGGTATGCACACGAATAGACATTGCATATTCAGTGGGAGTAGTGAGTAGGTTCCTTGCCAATCCAGGGAAACAACATTGGCAAGTAGTAAAATGGTTTTTGAGGTATCTCAAGCGTACTAGTCATTATTGTTTATGTTTTGGTCATGATGAGACTGTGCTTGAAGGATTTACAGATGCGGATATCGCTGGAGATATGGATACCAGAAAGTCCACTACAGGTTATTTGTATATATTTGCAGGTGCAACAGTATCTTGGGTGTCAAGGCTACAAAGAATAGTGGCCCTCTCTACAACAGAAGCAGAGTACATCGCTGCAACAGAAGCTTGTAAAGAGATGTTGTGGATGCAGTGATTCCTAGGAGAGATGGGAATAAAGTAGGACAAGTATGTGTTATATTGTGATAGTCAGAGTGCCATTCACTTGGCGAAAAACCTAGCATTTGATTAAAAAACAAAGCACATTGACTTAAGGTACCATTGGATCCGTCATGTGTTGGAGGAAGAACAGTTATCCTTGGAAAAGATCCATACAGATAGGAACGCTGTCAATATGCTCACTAAGATTCTACCATGAAATAAACATGAGTTATGTAGAGGCATGGTAGGACTCGGTGTGACTTGATGACTCTTATTTGGCTTCAGGTGGGAGAATGTTAAGTGTGAAGCCAAATTCATGTAGGATTCTAGATCCTTCTACACCACCATTAGTTTCTAGATCTCCATCTAAATCAGATGCAAGATTCTAGATCCTTCTTCTGCCTCTATAAATTTGTAATTTCTCTGGCCAAGGAAAGCAAGCCAAGGCCCAAGCCTATTATGTAATGCAAAGTGATTTCTGTTCTCCAGTGATTTTTTTATCTATTCCATTGTTTCTGATTGAGTAATCTTATTGTTTCTCCATTTGTCTGTCTCTGAAATTATTCTTTGTTATTGCCGTCTAAATCTCTAAGTATAAATCTGTTGTGTGTGATGTATGATCTGATCTAGCAAACTAAGGGCTGGTATGGCTAAGGACGAGTGCGATCGTCGGGTGACTAACGATTTTGATGTTTCTAGGTCACAACTCCTCAAGCCACAAGTCAGACCTAAAAAATCACAGACAACTTGACAAAAAAATACCTTATATAAAACTAAAATTATATTATAAATGATATAAATTTATATTAATAAATTATAACAAATATAAACAAAATATTATTAAAATAAAAATATATATTATATAATTGACTTCATTTTTTTAATTATTATTGATAATCTTTATTTTCTTCCGTTAATTTTAATGATAAGCCAAACTTTCTTCACCACTATATAATCGAGTTAAAATACACGTCTTTCGCAAATAAAGTAAATAATTTAAGTTTATGTTGAATACATATTTTAACATCATAAGGATTAAATAACAAAATAATAATTTAAACCTATTATATATTATCAGAAGAAATTTCAGCGTAAATCATAATCAGAAAATAATTGCCGACGCGTTTCGAACCAACCAGTGTGGTTCGTCGTCAGGACGAGTTGAAGAAAACAGATCCAGCTTTGCATGTTAAATAGTCTGCGCAGAGCCTCCAACGGCTAACTTGACCAACGGCTAATTTTGACTTAGGGATCAAAGTCAACAAACCATTTTAATAATTTAAAAGAAGTTAGTTAATTCGGTGACCATACCTTTAAGATATACCTAAAATATATATAAAAATAATTTAATCGGTGTTTAAGTTAGTTAAAAAATATCATTTAAAAATTAAAAATTAAAAATTAATTGTAACTTTAATGGGATTTAGTTATATGGAAGAAATTTCTTCCATAGACATTTAGAACACTACGTCATTTAATATAACCATTTAAATTGAAATATTAAAAAAATACTCTTTAAGAGAAATAAAAAACAGACTAAATGTATTCATTGATTTATTTTGAATTTTAGTTTTAAAAAAATAAATATGAAGGCTTCACCAAATAAGATTAGCATACCAACGAACAACTTTAGTTAGGGATTCTGCAGATAAAATTATTAGTCGAAAATATTAAGATTTAATAGGATAAGATGAGAGAAGTTTTATTTTTTCTCTATTAACTCTTTTTACAATTATCTGAAATTAATAATAATAATCGTATGCTTTAGTGAATTCGAATCTCGATCCATTAGTTCGTAATTCATCCTTCCCCTGTAAAATCGAGGACCACTTGAAATCCTAGGCTAATGCACGTCTCCCTTTTTCAGAAGTTTGAGCACCTTCCCATGGATTAAATGAATGCCACCATTCTTTCCATTGAATATACACGGATAAAATGCTTTTCTTAATAAAAAGGGGAAAATGCTTTTCTTAATAAGGGCGAAAATATTTTTCTTGAGGATAATGGGGGAAATGTTTTTCTTAATTCCATTGAAGATTATGTTGGGAGGTTGGGTGAATAAAGCAATTTACATTTAAAATACATTAAGAGTCTATACTTTGAAATTCACATGTAGCAAATTGAAATTAAATTAGAGATATATCTTCAATTTATTTTTATTATTATTTTTTTTGTTTTTTTGTTTTGTATTATTTGTTCATTTACATATAATAATAATTTTCTTACATCTATTTGATTATCACTATCGTAATAGTTTTGAAATTGCTTATGAGATTCCTAAGGAGTGTTTTTTAGCTTCGCATAGAATGCCTAGTTTTTAGTCTAATTATAGATAACATCTCAACTAGCTTTTTTTGTATTATCTTTTTTGAATTCTTTATAATTTGAAATATTTTGTTTTTGAAAATATGTGAAAATATAGTTTATTGAATCTAAATGCATTTTTCTTCGTGCCAACAAAAGGTTTTATTACTTTATATAGAAGGACAATGGTATCTAAATTTAAATTTCTTGAATGGAAATACATTAAAAGAAAAGCTAAAAGAAAAATATATTGCAAGTTATGCAATAGTAGTTGTGGGAAATCAGTGACCGAGGCAAGATATTGTTTGTGTAGTATTGTCTAGGTGGAATTCGTGAAGGAGTGGTAGCATGTACTAAAATTGTGCAAGATGTGAAGAAAAGTCTAAATGAAGAAACCAATACTCATAAGAAAGGAATGGTAACCCAATAAGCAAGACAAAAGTAAACACGAGATACAATGAATGGGAAATATCATTATAATACATTAAATGACATACAATTCATGGCATCTAAAACATAATTTTTTTTTAATACAACACTAAAATTATTAATTTGTAATAGGTTAACTTAAAATTATTAAAATATCGTTATATACTAATATTAGTTAAGTTTAAATATTTAGTATGTTCTAAGAGTTTATAAAAATTTATCAAAGCTCATCTGCATGTCCTTCTTATAAAAGTCCTTACATTGGATGGGATGTGTGTCCCATGGTATCCCACCACCATATTGCACTTCCTTGCAATGAGCAGTGATAGGTGGTAGTATACCCTTCATTTCTTAGCATGTAATTTATCATGCCTATGAGAAATAATGATTTTTGGACCTTTAATTCAGTTCTGGATTTATTTTGTGAAGCTTACTTATACTTTATTGTTTCTAAATGGTTCTCAACCAAACCCAAGTTGTAATTATGTTGGTAATGGTTATCATGAGAAGATACAGTTTTATTTTTAGCCTCTCTAGCCACACTTGCCCTTCACCTTCTTCATATGTGTTTTCAAAGTGAAGTTTCTCTTGTGCTCCTATGTTTCATCCATTCTTTGCTAGTTTGTATGTGAGCCAATGACCCTTTCCTACTCCCAGGTTTCAGACTCTTCTCCTGCACATTCCTTGTCTTTAGCACCTTGCCATTGTCACAACTACTTCTCTACTTCATGAGGTAGTCATGCTTGGTCTTTTAAATCCTAAACTCTTTCCTCGTCTTCTCTTTCTCTACATTGTTTCTCATTTTCATAGTGAAATGGCCAACAACGACTCTTTCCACAGAGGACATAGCTTGCAAGCAACCATCGGCCTGGCAAACAAGAATGATTGTTGAATCTTTGGCATGGGCCTCTTGTTAGAAAATTTCAGCTATTGTGTAATAGGAGGTAGCCTATACAAAGGAGGAGGCATACTTGGAATAGAACTCGATACAAAATGAGGGGGATAATGCAGATCTTGAAGATTGAATAGAAGACATTGGAAATACAAGAATTTGCATTACTTAGTACCATTAAACTATGCACTTGTACTGGAAAATTAAGACTTTAATCAACAAGGCCTTGATGTAAAGGCATGATGCAAACCAAAAAAATTTACTCTAACTAGATGAAATAAAATTTTCTAGTTAGAAGAGATTAACCATGAGGTTTCTTTTCTTCCAAAGAAACTAGAAAATTTGGAGTTTCCAACACCTAAAGATCACTCAAGCTAGCTACCCATGAAGGTCAATACCTCACCTTCCACATGATTATCTCTATGGAAAAACCTGTGGCATCCTGTATTTTGGTTTTTGATAGAAGAAGTATAATTTATGTCTCTTGGTATAATAATTAGTCTTTGAACAATGACTTTCATTTGTCTAGTATGGTTATTTGTATAATCTTATATCGAATAATATGCCTTAAACATGATGGACTAAATCTTTATTATTTTACTACTATTTTGATGTCCCTAGTGCTAAACCAACAACAATAGATCATGCATAATTTCTTTTTGATTGCGATGAAGTGGTGTATAGCTAAAGAAGAACATAAAAGGATTCTATAAAAATTATTCACAAAATTGATGTTACATTAGAATTGTTTCATAATTAATCATATACTTAGTTTATATATATTATTATATTAATTACATAGGTAATAAAAGTTAATTGTATTGTTACTTAAGTGACTAGTATGGTTATTTATACTCATGTTATTTATTTTTTGGAAATTTTATTTTCAGAAACTTAAATCACTTTCAAACCTAATTTTAATGGACTCTTCTAACGAGGTGGACGAATTGCCCAGACGACCAAAAGTGGCCAGAATCCAGGTAAAAAAATTTCAAAAAATCTTATAGAGACAGTGTTTGAATTGTGTTTTTGATGGTGGAAATAGATTTAGCACTATCAAAAACCTCTCGCACACCTAAAATTTTGAAGGTTAACAACTATAACTTGGATTTACAAAAATCCTTGCCGGATTTTCTCCAAATATGACCAGAATTTCCATAACTTTCAGGGCAATTCCTCTGGCTAGTTAGACTAAGGCAATTTTAATGATGATATTTAATGTAAAGTGAGTAGTGTGAGCTGATTTTTTTTTAGCCCATGGGAATCTAATTTGGGACTTTCACAAAGTATTGAATTACCAACAATGTTCTATGATAGTTACACCAACCAATTGAGCTAATCTTTGAGTCTTATTATGGTTATTATTAACCACGTGATCAATTTAATCCATTATAAAGTTAATATGATCAACCATATAGTCAATGATATTAACTATATAAATATCAATAAAATTAATATAGATAACGAATGCATTAAGTCTTATCTAACCTAAATTCTATAAGTTCAATTTTGATGCCTAATCAAGATCTATAATTAGTTAGATCCATAGTTACTAATTATAAAGATAACATAAATTTAGAGATAAGGACCTGAGATTCTTTATAAGTATTATAATAACTACAAATACAAATACAAGCAAAATTTGAGTTAATAGTGTTGAGAAGATAAGGTTTCATTTATTTTTAAACAATTCAAAAATAAAGAGACGGGAAGCATCAACTTCATGGGTCTCTACTCTAGCCCTTGCCTTTACATTTGTTATTAACATGGGATATAAAAAAGTATTAAACATTGTTTAGATGTCATTAAACCTTTGGATTAAAATGTCATGAGTGATAAATGAACAAAATGAAAAAGACACAATACCATAATCAGCCGATATTGATCTCTACTTACTTTATCTCTACGTACTTTATTAGACCTAAAACCCTTGAAGATACCACCTTTACTCCTCCTAATAGAGGTTCTCCTAACCCGTGGCAAGTAATTCTTTAAGGAGTTTTGAAAGAAAAAACATATATAGTGGCTTACATAGTTCCACAACTCTCCTTAGTTTTTCCAATTATTTTGGTTTGGACAATGTTTGTCTTACCTAAATGAAACCATGTTTGAAGGTGGTTCTTTTATTTTGTTGTTTGGTTTTGTAAGTATCATGGATGAAGTTTTTACTTGGATAGAAGTTATGCAACACTCTCTGGCAAAAATTTTACACTAACCATTATAAAATAGTGTAAAAAGGTAAAAAAATTCAAAATCTTCGGAAAAATACCATATGTTTATATATATCGATCTCAAAGAAAGGCTATTCATTTCATCAATTTCTCGTAGTCAATCGAAACAAACATTTTCTCAAGGCTGGAACCCTCGGGACCCATAGAAAGTAAGAGCTATGCTTTTGATTCCTCTGTTATGGTGTATTATTTAAAAAAATATATTCTATTAAATTTCTTTGAAGTTTAAAAATATTAAGTTTCATTTATGTGTCAACATTTTATAAAAGTATCTTTTTATTAATTTATTTATGTAATTTTGAATTTACTTTTTATAGATATTTAAGGTTTTTTCCCACCCCCTATTGTATCTAAATTTGTATAATCTTTTTAATGTAGTTTAGTTTTTGGTGGTGGTCAAGAAATTGAAAAAAGAGTTGGATCTTGGTTATATAGCGTTAGGTGCATAAATAGATCTATATTGCACATATTATTTCTTATCGAAACATATAAAGTTTTTTGAATTCCAAAGAAAAATAATAAGTACACACGTTTAACTTTATCATAGGAAACTTTACTCCTTAATATTTCATAATATTTCATATGATAGGTTAGCAAATATTTTGTTGGAATCTGCAACCAAAATGAAAGAATAAGTGTCAATTGTGTTTTATTAAAGATGATACACATATAAATATAATATTTTTTACCATTATATTAAACTGCTAAGGTTCTTTGGAATTTCGGTAACTGTTCACATTCCACAACATAATCTTAATATGTTAGGTGTCTAATATTCTCCCCTTAATCCAAATGGGTGTATATGATTCTAAAAAGAGAGTTAAAGTACAAAAATGCATAGAAATGAATGGCTATATGTATTCTCTGAAATAGTGGTTTAAGGAAGACCACAAACCAAATGAGGTAGATGAACATGAGGTCTGTACTGGTGGTGGTTTAAGGCTGACCATCAACTTTATAATTAAAGCTTGAAGAAAATCCTAGAATAGTTACATATTTGGCTAGAAAGTAAAGTCTTCTGTTGGTGAAAGTGCTCTTTGGTTTAACGTCGACCCTAAAATGATGTAGTAGATTGAATCCTTCTACCACCAAAAACATGCTCATGGAGCATAAATCACTCTCTACCTACAACTCTAAATATGACTATGGCTAACTCTAGCTCTAGGCTATGGATGTTGGTTTTGGTTTAGGTTGTGGCTGAGGTTTGCTTGATAAATATTTTAACCTAGTAGCTATTATGGAAGGAAAAGATGGAAGAGTGCCCAGGTACAGAGTTGAACAACTCTAAAAAGCACTAGGCCTAGCCTACTTAGACACTAGAGTTGACAAGTTCTGAAAAAGGCCCAGGCTTGGCCAAGTGTACTCTAATACCATTATTGGAATGTGCAAATAGAAAGAAAGAATAAATGAGAATCACATTTCATTATAGATGATACAAATATGAATACAATATTTCTATTGTTGGATTTGACTTCCAAGATCTCTTTAACTTTCAGTAATTGTCCACATTCCACACCATACCACTAATGGATCAGGCATCCAACATAATCATTCCTCTATTACAACTATTTATTAGTCAAATTCCATTAAACGAATTGGAAAGTTTGAATTTTTCAAATAATAAGTTCTTTCATGCCCTAGTAACTTCCATTTTGTCATAGAATCAACTCATTGATCTCAATCTATTGAATATTAAATTTTCATGTCCTGTTACTATAGAGTTAGGAATGTTGGATTATTCTTTTAATAAACAAGGCTAGAAAGGAAGAATAGAAATGAGGCATGGTTTCCCCCAACATTATTGACTTTGGTTGAGATTTTTGTTGTGTGAGGAATTGCATTGTTTCATAGACTTTATTATCAATATAATATAAACAAAGGCATGTCACCTAATGATATGTAAATAATATGCCTAATTCTTTTAGTTTTCTTTAGTTGATAAGAATATTTAAGTTGATGTTTAACATGTCTTTAGGATTAGTATCCATTATTAGCACAAGAAGCAAACCAACTTCCAATTTTAACTATTTAATGTTGCATTTTCTTCTACCAATGTATTGATTTCAAGAAGTTTATTTCAGACATGTTTTTGAAATTGAGGGACCTCTTTAATTCATATGGTTTGGATGAATACTCTTAACAATATGACTCTAGAAAGAATGCATTGACGAGGTAATGAATGGGTAAGGTTTCCTCGTAAGATTATTGTAGAAAATGAGAGTTGTCCATGAGATTCTAAAAGAATTTTGTAGTAGCTATAATAGTAGTGAATCTTAAGTATATATGTCATTTATATCATATCATATCATAATTTTGTAAATTTCCCCACTGTAGATCACCTGGTAATGCAATGTACTAAAGTAAAACACTTATCTACTTCTACAAACAATTTAGTAGAAGCTTAATCGAACATGAGCAACATCAAGCATGAACATATATAACTGAGAATGAGAAGTAATCAACCATAACACAGAAGATATATCACTGGGGAAAGCACCAGCCTAAAACCCCAACTCTGTATTATCATACAAGTGGAAATCTTGTTCAAGTTACAAAAAGAATCAGCTCTCAAGCTATCCTGCTCTCTCTATAATCAAACAATACAACTCACAGACTCAATAGACATAGTATATGTCTTCCTCAAGCCCTCCAAGCCTCCTATTTCCTTGTGCAGTTTTGATTGGGGTCCAACGATATCACGTGTGTGAATTGGCCTCATCACACTCACTATAACCTCCGTTCCAACTGCGTAATCCTTAAGGAATAATATTCCTTCTGCATGCAAGGAATATTCATCAAGGAATATCCTAGCAATTGATAGTACACTGTCCCTCCTTCTGATCTCAACTAGGTCTCTGACTGAACTGACATGCATGAGTTATCCATGAGTGAATCTTTAGGTATTTGAATTACAGTAGTTACATGCATGCAAGCATTAACTAAATGAACTCGCATTAATTTAACAAACTGTTAGATTAATCTAACTGGACTTGACTCAATTAACTGAGCCAACTAATTACAACTCAATATTACAACTCACTCTTATCTCTTTAATTGATGGATAAATCCCTCAATCAAAGGAGAAACTGTTGCATGTCCTCACATAGACTTCAAGTTCATAATTCCTTAACTAATTAACTCAAGATGAATTAATTAATCAATTTACAAAATGATGTTAATATCAAATTCGAATTTTACTTCCTATGTTTAGTCTAGGGACTGGCTAAAATAAGAAGGGATCTCAAAATGCTACTTTTAGAAAAGCTATTTTTAGCACTTTCACTTTTCACCCATTGTAGCTAAGATCTCCAATGGATGAACTACTATTTATAGCTCGGCTATTTATAACAGTGTTATTTTTAACATCTTCTATTTTTAGCATTTCTTGTTGAACATTTCAACACTCCCTGTCAATAAGAAAGGGATTATCAGTAACCCCGATCCTGTCTCTATGGAACTCAAACTTGCATTTTGACAATGCCTTAGTCAAAATATCTACATCTTGCTCCTCAGTCGAAACATACTGCAACATCATGATCCTCTTGACCACACAGTCCCGTAGATGATGGTAACGGATATCTATATGCTTGGACCTGTCATGAAACACTGGATTCTAAGTGAGTTTTATGTAACTCTGATTATCACAGTATATCACTGTAGGATCCATCATCTGACCAAACAAGCCCACTAGAATCTTTCGCATCCAAATGGCCTCGCATGCTAATTGACTGGCAGCCATGTATTCAGCCTCTACTGAGCTAAGTGCAACTGATCTCTGTTTCCGGATATACCAAGAAACTGCAGCTGAACCAAGGTTGAAGACTCCTCCAGGTGCTCTTCTGGTCTGATGGACTACCAGCCCAATCCGCATCTGTGAAGCCTTGTAGCTTCACTCCCTCTGTCCTTTTGTACCATAATCCGTACTGTGTAGTGCCTCTGAGATATCTTAGCACATGCTTCACTGCCTTCCAAAAGAGCTTGGTAGGCTGAACCATAACTTGACTCAGCTGGTTCACCGCAAAGCATAAGTCGGGTTGTGTGTTCACCAAATACATAAGTGAACCCACCAACTGCCAATAAACAATAGCAGCTACTACCTCACCTGAAGTAGCATCCTCCTTCCTCCAGTTCCCAGCTAGAGGAGTTTGCATGGGTTTGCACTTCTTCATGTGAAAGCGCCTAAGTATCTCATTGACATACTTGCCTTGAGACACAAATACTTCCCCATCTTTCTGCCACACTTCCATGCCTAGAAAGTAGTGCATGAGGCCCATGTCCTTCATCTCAAACTCTCTTGCAAGGTCCTCCTTGCAAGATTTGATCAGCTGATCATCACTTGTCAAAATCAGATCATTGACATAAAGTACAATAATCAATGGCTTACCTTCTACCATGATGTGGTAAAGGTTCGCATCTACTTCACTCTTGGTGAATCCCAACCCGATGAAATAGCTGTCGATCTTGGTATACCAAGCACGGGATGCTTGCTTCAGTCCATACAGTGCTCACTTGAGCTGGCAAACATACGACTCGTGATCAAAGGTCTCAAATCCTTCGAGATGCTAAATGTATACCTCTTCCTCAATCTTCCCATTGAGGAATGTCGTCTTCACATCCATCTGATGGATCTTCCAACCCATCTAAGTTGATAGGGCTAGCATCGATCTGATGGATGAGTACCTTGCTACGGGAGCAAAGGTCTCATCGTAGTCGATCCCCTCAACCTGTGAGAAACCTCAAGCAACAAACCTTGCCTTGTGTTTCTCAACACTACCATCAGCTGCCTGCTTTACCTTGTAAAGCCATCGGGAACTAACCACTGACTTGTACCCAGGTCTAGGGACAACATTCCACACACTGTTCCGTATGATAGAATCATACTCTTCTACCATTGCATCAACCCAGACTAGTTGTTGCACTGCCTCTTGAAAATAAGAAGGTACGATTGCTACACACTCCCTAACTAGGGCCTTTTAGCCAGTGTATCTCTCGAGAGATCTCCTCTATCTACGCTGAGAGGATGGTTGCCCCACATTCTCTCTCACGTCTAGCATCAATCTGTCAGCTTCTCGCGAGCGTTTCCACCCGTCCCTGGAAGACTCTCCAGGAGTGGTGGTCTCCACTACTCGATCCTCTACATGTGGCTGATCCACATCATCAGGAGGCTCCTCCTCCTTTGGAACTAAAAGTTCCTCATCACCATGCAACTTGAGCTCCATCTCAAGTGACACTCGCATAGCTCTTTGCTCGTCGAACTTCAGATCCCTGCGCACTATGGTCCTCTGACTGGAAGGCAGAAACACACGATAGTTATGGGGTGTATCTGTATACCCCACAAGTATCCCCAACTCAGCTATTGGGTCTAGCTTCTTCCAAGTATCTTTGGTCACATAACAGAAAACTGGTGATCCAAAGATGCGAAAGTGACTCACATCTAGCCGCTTCCCTGAAAAAGCCACCATAGGTGTCTTCATCCCCAAAATACGATGAGGACTTCTGTTCTGAAAGTACACTGCTGTATTGCATGCCTCAGCCCACAGATGAAGTGGTAGGCTTTGGTCATGCAACATTGCTTGAGTTTCTCCCGCAATAGATCTATTCTTCCTTTCAGCCACCCCATTCTGTTGTGGGTTATGAGGTGTCGTCCGTTCCCGTTTAATTCCTTCTACAGCATAGAAGTCTTTAAACCACTGGGAAACATACTCTCCACCATTGTCGTTACACAAGGCTTTTACTTTCTTTCCAGATTCTTTCTTTGCCAAGGCTTTAAACTCACAAAACTTCAAGAAGGTTTGATCCTTCTTTTTCATAAAGTAGATCCAACATCTACGAGAAAAATCACCAATAAAATAACATAGTACCTTTGCTCAGCGGTGGAGGCTGTAGAGAATGGTCCACATACATCTGAGTGAACTTACTCCAGGATTGCTCCAGCAATACTATCTCGATCTTGAAAGGAAGCTTTTGCATACTTACCCAGGGTGCATACTTTGCATGTGTCTGTTTTCTCTAGTTTTCCCTTGGGTAAGCCGGTAGAAATTTGTTGCATGATCTTCAAGGCCCCATGATGCAAGTGGCCCAGTCTTCTATCCCACAGCTCGCCAACATCTTCGCTTTGCACCACCTCTGCTTTGGAGCTCAGTGCAGCACAGTCATCTACCTCCAGCTTGTAGAGATTCTTTACTCGAATTCCAATTTGCTTGGTCTGTCCGATGCCGGTATGCCTCAGGAAAACTTTTCTTTTACTGAAGACTACATCATAGCCTTTATCTTCTAGCATAGAAATAGACACAAGATTCTTTTTCAAACCTAGTATATACCTAATAGCAGATAGGGTGAGAGGAGCACCACGCTCCCTCTAAAACACAATTGTACCTTCACCTAAGACACAGTACTTTCCATCATCACCCATCTCGATCCGCATCTAGAGATCCTTCTCCTCCAATGTACTGAAAAGATTCATGTCACCTGACATGTGGAAAGAAGCTCCACTTCTAGGTACCAAACACATCCCACCATGGATGAAACCATGCATGTGATAAGTGAGAAATCCAGCTCAAACTGTGAAGCTAGTGCATTGCCATCATATCCCTTTGAGGAACCTTTCTTTGATTTCTTTTATGGACAATTCATAGCATAATGGCCCACTTCATGATAGTGAAAGCATCACACCTTCGACTTATCAACCTTCTTTCCACCATGAGAATATTTGGATTGGGGCGCCTTCCCTTTCCCTTTCTTAGCTTTACTCAGTAAAACTAGATATTCTTCATCATCTTGTTTTTATGAAGATCCATCCCTGGTGCTTTGCCTTATCTCCCCCTGCACCAGATCCAACCAAAGTCGTTCCCAATCTGGCAGTTTCTCTCTTCCATTAACTGAGTCCTGGTGGCTATGCCAACTCTTAGGAAGACCGAGGAGTGAAAGACTCACCATGTCATCATTATCTGTCACGATCCCTACGCTTCCAAGCTCATCCCTGCAGGTGGTGAGCTTTTTCAGGAACATAGAGATTGTGTCGCCCTTTTCGCACTTGATCTTCTGAAGTTTATCTTTCAGCGACAGCTTCCTCTGATCGCTGTTATTCTGATAAAGATCTTTCAATGTTTTCCACATTGAAAACAGAGTCTCCTTCCCATGGAGGCTTGAGACAATGTCATCTCGAACTCCCTCCAGGATGATTCTCCTTGCTCTAGCCACACACTTTTTCCATTCCACCAGTTGAATAGCATGAGTTGGCTTCTGGACTTCTTGATCAATGAAGTCCTTTAGACCGTTATCTTCTAACACTGCCTCCATGCGATCCTTCCAGGCTATATAATTCAAACTGCCATCAAGGGCATATTCGAGTCTCAAACCACTGAACACCATCGATGAAATAGATGTGATAAGAACTGAATTCAATATTCAGAAACCGAACTTTGAACTTCTCCTGCTTGTATACAGTTCTTCCTTAATCACCTTTGCTCTGATACCATGAAGATTTTCCCACTATAGATCACCTGGTAATGCAATGTACTAAAGCAAAACACTTGATCTACTTCTACAAAAAATTTAGTGAAAGCTTAATCGAACATGAGCAACATTAAGAATGAATAGATATAACTGAGAATGAGAAGTAATCAACCATAACACAAAAGATATATCACTGGGGAAAGCACCAACCTAAAATCCCAACTCTGTATTATTATCCAAGTGGAAATCTTGTTCAAGTTACAAAAAGAATCAGCTCTCAAGCTATCCTGTTCTCTCTATAATCAAACAATACAACTCATAGACTCAATAGACATAGTATATGTCTTCCTCAAGCCCTCCAAGCATCCTATTTCCTTGCACAATTTTGATTGGGGTCCAATGATATCACATGTGTGAATTGGCCTCATCACACTCACTGTAACCTCAGTTCCAACTACGCAATCCTTAAGGAATAATATTCCTTCTGCATGCAAGGAATATTCACCAAGGAATATCCTAGCAACTGATAATAAATTGTCCCTCCATCTGATCTCAACTGGGTCTCTGACTGAACTGACATGCATGAGTTATCCATGAGTGAATCTTCAGTTATCTAAATTACAGTAGTTACATGCATGCAAGCATTAACTAACTGAACTCTCATTAATTTAACAAACTGTTAAATTAATCTAACTGGACTTGACTCAGTTAACTAAGCCAACTAATTACAACTCAATATTACAAATCACTCTTATCTCTTTAACTGATGGATAAATCCCTCAATCAAAGGAGAAACTGTTGCATGTCCTCACATAGACTTCAAGTTCATAATTCCTTAACTAATTAACTCAAGATGAATTAATTAATCAATTTACAAACTGCTATTAATATCAAATTTGAATTTTACTTCCTATGTTTAGTCCAGGGACTGACTAAAATAAGAAGGGATCGTGAAATGATATTTTTAGAACTTTCACTTTTCACCCATTGTAGCTAAGATCTCCAATGGCTGAACTGCTATTTATAGCAGTGCTACTTTTAGCATCTTCTATTTTTAGCATTTCTTGTTGCACATGTCAACAAATTTCTTGTAATCTACTTTGCACACAGGCACCATGGCATTTATACTGGTGATATGTTATGGAAGAAATAGAGAGCAATGTAAGGTTATGTTATGGGAGACATTATCCCCTAATCCTTTATAATATGGTTGAAGGTAAATCTTTAAGCTAACTTATTACATATGTGGCTAGATTTGCATTATAGTTTACAAAATGACAATCAATTGTAATTATAGTTTGTAAGTAGTTTGCAAGATGAAAATCAACTATCAAGACTTGTAACTAATCTCTCATAAATAATGTAACTACTATGTGGGAAGAAGATGGTAACATCAAGAGATACAACCCCCTTTTTTTATATCACAAACTCTTTTAATATATTTTTTCCATGTTTTTTCCACCATCATATCTAATTACTTACAATTATATAGAATAATAAAAACGATATTAATTTGGTCCACATCAGTTATTAAATGAATTTCTATTCACTAATACAATAATTTATTTCCAATTTAACCCATACATTATCATTATAGGTCCTAAAAAATCAGCAGATCATACTCATATACAAGAAATTGTTTGTATTTTGAACCCATTTACCCTTAATTGAAAAATAAATGCATAAAGAATAGAAACTGAATCACACAACAAGAAATAAAAGAAATTTACATGGTAGAACCCTAAGAGTGTGTCAAGAAAACCTCCATGGGGCAAGGGATTAGAATTCTTATTTCTCCGGTTCAAAATATGACTCTCCAAGTTACATCAAGTCTCTCGGGAAATCACCATTTTAATACAAAGGCTTTCTTACATGTTACGGGAGTTTTGAGGTCTAAAATGCCCCCCCCTAAGGAAATTATAAAATAATAGTGGAAATAATAAAATAAGATTTGATTACATCATCAAATTTTAGAGGGAAAAAGGAAAAAACCATTTTTTCAACTTATCTTCCTATTGGTTTACTCAAATTTTAAGCAGCAACGCTCATTGGATGCATAGTTTGATTCCTCATCCAAGGAGTACCCATATTGCATACTTTTGATGGACCTTGCTACAAGAAAAATGAGAAATACATGAAAATTGTGATTGTAATCAAGTTTTTTCATGTATTTCTCATTTTTCATGTAGTAGGGTCCATCAAAAGTATGCAACATGGGTACTCCTTGGATGAGGAATTAAATTTTTCATCCAACAAGCACTCCTGCTCAAAATTTGATTAAAACCTTAGGGATATAAGTTTAAAATACGAGTTGAAAAATTAGTTTTATTATTTTATTATTTTTTTATATTTTTACTTTTTTACTCCAAACATGGTGAATCATCCCCCATGGTTGACATCATCATCTTGAATCCTAATGGTTCTTATAAAGTTTATTTTGGTTGTACATTTTTCTTAGAAGGCCCATTTTAGACCTCAGTAACTCCCTATACTTACACAATTGCCTGAACAATAAAACTAAATTTACTCAGATAATTACATTGTCAACATTAATTGTTGTCATTGTTTAACAATCTCCACCTTGACAATAATTTTCCTAAACCCTTGCCCACGCCCATTCATCATCTCCTCTACAAGCCAAGAGAAGCCAAACTCCATCGCAACTTCTTTACTAAAACTGGCTTTGTGAACATGTTTTCACAATTCTCTTGTGTATGAACCTTCTTGAGAGCTACTTTTCTGCCATCGATCACATTTCTTACAAAATGGTACCTTACATCAATGTGCTTAGTCTTGTTGTGATAAGTTTGATTTGTAGTCAAATGAATAAGACTATGACTATCACAAAATACATTCACTTTCTCCTGTGTCCTTCCATTCTGATCAAGTATACCTTTCAACTAGATTACCTCTTTACAGGCATCTGAAGCCACTATATACTCAGCGTCAGTAGTGTACAAAGAAATTATTTCTTGAGGCTTTGACATCTAGCTAATTGCTCCACCTACAAGAGTAAAGACATATCCTATAGTAGATCTCCTCTGGTCCAAATCACTTGCATAATCAACATCCACATATTTGCAGACTAAACCTTCACTACCATTGAAGATGATACAATGGTCACTTGTGCCTCTGAAATACCGAAGCACCCATTTCACTACTTTCCATTCTTCTTCTCATGGATTTTCCATGAACCTACTGAAAACTCCAACTGCATGTGAAATATCAGGTCTTGTAGAGACCATTTCATACATTAAGTTTCCTACCACATTTGCATATGGTACACAAGACATATACTTCTTTTCTTCATCAATTTTAGAACTCAAACCCAAAGAAATCTGAAAATGGGAAGTTGATGGAACATTAACATGTTTCACATTATTCATACCGAACTTTTCAAGTACTTTCTCCACATGCTTTTGTTGTGATAACCAGAGTTTTCCATTTTTCCTGTTTCTGTGTATCTCCATGCCCAAGATATGTTTTTCCGCTCCAAGATCCTTCATATCATGCATCCTAGAAAACTAAGCCTTTAACCTATTGATCTCTTCCATTATTTTTCTTGCAATAAGCATATAATCAACATACAAGATGAAGATAATGAATATGACATTGAAACTCTTAAAGTACACCCAATGATCATACTCACTTCTAGTAAAATTTTGGCTCACCATGAAGGAGTCAAACTTCTTGTACCACTGCCTTGGAGACTGCCTCAAGCCATACAATGATTTTGTGAGCTTGCAAACTAATCTTTTGTTGAAACCTTGTACAAAACCTTCTAGTTGTTCCCTATAAATTTATTCATCCAAATATCCATGAAGAAAAGTTGTTTTAACATATAACTGTTCTAACTCAAGATCACGTAATGCAATTAGTGCCAACACAGTTCAAATAGAAACAAGTTTTATGACTGGTGAAAATTTTTCATAAAAGCCAATACCTTCAACCTGAGACTACCCTTTTGCTACCAACCTTGCGTTATACCTTTCGATCCTTCCATCAACATTTCACTTCAATTTGAAGACCCATTTGCATCCAACAACACTTCTCCCTTCAGGAAGTTCTACAAGATCCCAAGTTTTTTTCTTGGCTAAGGATTACATTTCTTTTTCCATAACCTTTTTCCACTTTTAGCTATCCGCATCATCCACTACTTCCTTATAACAAGAATATTCCCTGTAAAAGCCTTAGTGAAAATTTCATGTAATAAAAGTTAATAAAGGAAAATAATAAGCATGGTTGATAGGACACATATTCCAAGATGAATGTTGGGAAAGAGATCCTAGGGGGCGTTCATTTGGTTGTTTATGGCTAAGGAAATTAGAAATGGCAATGGTTAAGGCTTTGTAAAGGAAAGATGGAATTTTTGGCACATTTATTTATGAAAATGATGGAAATTAGGAGAAAAGGAAGGTGAAAGGTCACATATTTCATGTGAGGATGAAAATGAAGGAAAATAATGGAAAAAAGAAGAAAATAGAGGCCTCATTAATAAAAAGGCTTATGAGGATTAGTTGGAAAGTTCTTAGTCAGTGTAAGCTCTTGACTCAACCTTTTTATATGGTTATGCATGGGATCAAGAAAGGAAAAGAAGGCAAGAATAAGGAAGGAACAAGCAAGGAATAATAGAATCAAGCAGCTACAAAATGGTTCTCTGCAGGTATCACTTTTCATGTGTGATTTCCTTTCTAGATTTGGCATGCATGGTATTTCATGTGGTTCTTTTAATGTTATGGCATGGGTTTTGCTAGTTGTAACATTTCTTTTATTCTAGCCTTTCCATTTCCAGATTTCCATGGTGTGATGGGGTTCTCATGTTTTGGTTGAGCTAGATTGTGAGATTGATTCGAAGCTGAGTGAGGTGGATCACAAAAATGATAGAACACATGGAATATTAACCCCTTAACCAGACTGTGGGTTGTGGTAAAGACAAATTCCGTGTTGCCTCAAATTGCCTAGGAATCCTTGTCAGTGAATGGTAGGATATATGGTAAATACTATAGGTGGTTTTCTCTCAGTTGGGCCTAGTAATCATGGGTTAGGATATGTTGTAAAGCCTAGAGAGTGGGTCTTAGTTTAGGGCCTAGCGATTCGGTGTGGATTGCGGTAAAAGCTGAGAGGTTGGGGTCTCAGTTTAGGGCCTACCGATCTAGGTTTGGATTGCAGTAAAGGCTTAGAGACTAAGAGAAAGGAAAATTCCTCATGGTGTACATGGAGAAATCTAGTGACATCCATGGTTGTTTGGCCTAGTGATTGGGTGGAGATCACATAAAGCCTGTTATGATATGTTTATTATGTTGGCCTAGTTGTTAACGAGAAAAGTGTCTATTCAGAACGACCCTATCCCACTAAGGTGTGACAGTGACTTTAGAAACAAACAGAGAAAACTACTTTCGTATTCTTCTTTATGAACTATAAACGAAGAGGAATAGGATGAACCAACCTGTGTCTTGCGCTAGTCCTTTGATCCAATCTCTCTCCTCTTTGACAGCTTCCAGCTACCTGCTCCTTTACTTGCCCAGCTTCACCAAGTTCCTGTAAGATCACAGAAGAAGAAAACTACACAAAGACATGGATTTATATTCATAAATAGCTTAGGATCAGATTTAAGCTAAACATGCAAATATAACAAACATCAATGATACACAAGCATGTAGGAGAAACTCAAATAGTTTTATTGATATAACAAGAAGATCCAGGAGGAGTTACAACCGATGATTCCTGATCCAGCATCAACCTCCCAGCAAAGGAGTCCCCTCTTCACCTCCAACAAAGCATAAATCACCCAATACTCTGATATCTATCTCAAAACCAACAGAAATTCTCTGCAATGTACAAAATTCCAGCCTCTGGATCTCTGGGTTGAGGGATCCATATATAGATGTATGCAAAGAGGATGAGTCAGCTTATGATTTGACTAGTGTCCTCTCTCTGTCAGTTCTTGTTTCCACTTGGAGACTGATAGCCTCTTACTCATCCTTGGTCGAACTCAGTGAGGCAAGTGTCATTGGGGAAGATTCTGGAAGCTTCCATTGTCTGTCCACCTCGCGGAATGACACTGCCATTTGTCATTTCCCGCTCAACGCACCCTGGTAGTGCATTTAGGTGCGTTGCAATGCACCTAGCTAGTGTACTTGGGTGATATGCAACGCAGCTAGCTAGTGGAGCAGCTGAAATGATCCTGATTTGACTGATTCTGAGCAGTTTCTGGTGGAGAACTTCTGGGAGAAGCTGTAATTTGTTGACCTTGTTCCTTTAGGGGCCGGAACAACACTTTTAGGGACTTAGGATCCCTTGGTTTATGGACATTTCATGCTTAGAGTTGTAAGGCACAAAAATGTCTATAACAGTTGCCCCCTAAAGTATGAGTCCGTTTATCGGGTGAAATGCTTTATTAGGAGGATCCGAAGTTCTTTCAATGCTGGGAGGAGACCTGTAATAAGATACAATACAATACATTATCTTCATACTGTTTTCATGATCTAGCTGAGGCGGGCATTCCCATGCTCAGCTTTATAAATTCATTTTCATGTACATAGGACAGACAATCGTCTGATGGTAGACTGATGATTCTGATAGAGCCATCATCCTTTTGGTAGGATGATTATCTGTGCTGTAGTGCTGTTTATTTTCCTGAATATATATCGCAGCCCGGATGGATGAAACTAGATCCAGGGTCTTCAATCTTGTCCGATCTTCACTCGAAGTACAAGTCGATCCATGTGAGAAATGTTTTGAAGTCGAACATGGAAAGACATCGCTTGATTACCAGTCAATGATGTAAACTGTTAACAAGCACGAGAGGAATCACCGATAATGATGATGACCCTCAAGGTACTGCAGTACAATTCACGTGGTGTGAATAAAGGATTTGGCGTCGAACACCACGCAAAATCTTTCGGTCGAAGGTCATTGATGTATACCTGTCGCCGGAAGTGAGAAACTTGCCATTGAGGCATGCAAGCTTCAAAGTACTGAATGGGGTGTTCCTAGATCAACTTCTTGGATAATGAGCTGGTGTTGACAAGAAGCGATCCGTCAAAGGAGGGCCTTAATGAATCCCACATCAATGACACGGAACAGAGCAAATGATTTTGATGGAGGTGAAAACGATCTGATGATATATGGTTCAGGATGGCGGTCATGAAAGAATGAAGTATAATGTATGGTAGTGGATGGGACACGGGTGACTTCTCTGGATGACTTCTCTTGAACATGTCGGCGACACTTATATGATGGATTGGTAGCATTTACCCCAAATGTGGATGGTATGGCGTGACCATGGTGATGTGACCGGTGAATGAAACAACCCAACCTGACTCAGGCACGGAGTGGAAGTGTCATGTTCAAGAGCGACTTGCTACCAATAAAGATTCTTTGAGTTTTCTTCCCAATTTTTCCCCAGTCATTGCTGACCAGTACCTCTTTATTTTTGTCAAGCTTGAGGAGGATAACATATGCTTGTTCTATAATTTGCCCTTCGGGCAAACCCATCGCTATGTTTTAACGAGCCTAGCGATAGTGAAACTCGTTCTTGTCTAAAGACAAGTTTGTCGCTATTAATATTTTTAACGAGTTTAACGACAAAGATAACTCGGTCCTTTTAATTTTAAGAGAGTCTGAAAAGGTACGTAAAGGAAACTCCAAAATTCCTTTTTCGTCATCTAATCCCTTAAGTCCGAAAAAGTGTAAAACAATACAGAAGGGATGAATTTTCGATAGTTTTAACGAGCCGAACAAAACAAGCGCTCGATATTTTTGTGCAATAATCCCTCAGGGCCAAAAAGATTAAAATCTAGAGGAGGGATAGCGCTTCCGGTCACTTTAACGAGCTGGAAGGCCAAAACTCAGCAATCTTTTCATATTTTAAGATTGAAAAGAGCTTAAATAAGACTCGTCTTTTGAGGAACGAGTGATAAAATGGGTAGCAGCTGATTCCAGGTAAGGGTTGGAATTTTCCAATCACGGCAGTGTCACAAGGATGGCTAGTGAAATCACTCTGCACAGCTGTTCCTCAAAATGGGTAAACAATCAAATGGAGGTGAATGATCGGCCAATGGAAAAGTGGAGGTGACGGTGCAAACACGACCAAGGCTTTAATGGCTGAAATGTTACATTCACGGTGGTTATTTACCGGGGAATAGTTCATTTTTTAACGAGTTTGAACGCGGGTGGAAACATTTGCTCATGTCTTATGTTTATTTTTTAACGAGCTTGAACTATGCGCTAAAACTGATCGATTAATCCAGTCATATGATAAGAATGTCTCATATAAAACGAAAACTTTTAGATTTTTGCCCCACATCCTTTCTTTATGCAAGTTAGGTGACGACTAATCCTACGAGTTTAAAAGGTTAGAGGTCCTAAAAATTTAAAAAATAAATAGCCGCCCCTTGCTTGCACTCCAAAAGGTTTGCATGCCCCCAGGTATAAAATATGGTTTCAAGGTTACCCCTCAATTTGCAGACAAAACATTTGTTCTATCAGGAAAGGCCTACCTCTTACAGATTACCCAAAGATTGTTCTATTCGCAGTGCAAAAAAAACACTTCTTTGGCAGTGTCTACCGAGATAAACAAAGGTGAGTGACGACGTCCGCCAACTCACATAACTTTGACAAGAGAATCTTATTCTAGAATAACCTCTCTTCCACCGACGGACGGGGTACAGACTAGTCATATTCTCCCCCGGAAACCTACCCTATACCCAAAGTTTTCCTGCCGAAGCAGACTAGGACGCATGCCCCCTGGGTTTCAGTCATATCCCTCCGAATTACTCGCACTCATCGGGAGGATGGACTGGGGATTGAGACATTTCTTGCGTGAAGAGACCATTTAGGGATGGTATATGACTATTTGCTATGCGTGATCCGGGAAATGAAAGCTGGTCCACGAGCTTGACCACTCTTCCTTCATGCGGAAAACACATTACTCTAAAGAGTGAGGAGACGATGGCTCCCATGCAATAAATATAGTCTCGTCCAAGGGATAGGTTATAATCCAAGGGTCCTTGAACAACCATTACGTTCATTTGAACTGTCTTCCCTCTCAATGTTATGGGCACATCGGGAAGGATCCCTAAAGGTCGACTGGTTCCTTTATCAAAGCCTGTCAGATTTCTCATCTCAGGCAACAACGATGGCGAACCCAGCGCTTTCCAAGAAATAGAGGAAAGGATACTCACAGAAGCCCCCTCATCTATGATGGTACCAGCCATGACCATTCTATATATTTGAACGATAATTTGGAATGGTATGCTTGCTGGTAAACGAGGTCTGCCTGGTTGATTCCAGTCGAAGGAGACAACTAGGTTGCTTGGAGGTGGGACCGAGTAGACGGACGGGTATGGCTCTGACGAACTTCCCTCCTACGGTAAGGGAATGGGTAGATTGCCCCCGTGTTCTTCGGAGTCTGTGTTGATGAAGAGAATTTGGACGGTGTCATCCTTGTTCTCTTCAGTGACTGTATCATCCGAAGATAAAACCTCTGAAGGCAAGACCGGGTCAACTGCGACCTCGACCTTTTGAATTTCATCTGGTATGGATTCAGATGGTTTATCTTCAATGATAGGCGCTTCAGCCGACCACTTGAGCGGGCCAGCTGGATTCTCAACTAGCGACGGACTTGGCAAGGGTTTTTTATATCCAGGAGGAAGTCGTAACGGTGAAACCGGACGATCATCCACAACTCTTTTCGCTTCGTCTAAGAAGGGACAACGGTGGACGGCATGATTGCCTTCACACAATTTACAAGGAAATCTAGCTTTCCCTTTTTGTCCTGGGGCTTCACTTTCACTAGTTGACGGTGTGCTTTCAACATGATCATCAGAGGTTGATGACACCGGATTGTGCAAACGAGGAGACCAGTCCCTTAGTATCCGAGGGATGCAAGGACAATCTCTGTGAAAGTGGTCTCCTTTGCAAATGACACATGGTGATTTAGGCCTGGTCGGTGCAGTGTGTAGATTTTCGTTAGACGACACTCGTTTTCCCCCATTCGCCTTTGGCTCCTTCTTCTTCTTCTCTTTCTTCTTCTTCTCCTTCTTCTCCTTAGGAACTTGAATTTTGGCTTTGCTAGCCCCATCAAGCGAAGAGGAAGGAGGAGAGGAAGAATTAGAGGAAGTAGAAGGCTGGTGGGCAACTCTGGACTCGTCTGGTTGCTAATTCGATTGTTTAGGAATAGTGGTGTTTTGAACGACATTGGTTGAGAAGAGCCATACTGGCAAGCCAATTGTCAGTCCTGGAAGTGACAATGTGGCCATATGGGGTGCACCAACATCTCCCTAAGAGTAGAAGGGACTAGGATTTCCACCAAGGGGAATTCCTTGGTTGGTAGACTCCGTTTTCTCAACCTAAGATCAACGTAGGAAAAGGGTATGAATATTCCGTTTAAAATAAATTTTTAGATGCTTTGACACAACTTGTTTTTTCAATTTTTAAGAGTCGAGAAAAAACAAAAGATGACTCTAGTCTCCTTCGATTTTTAATGAGCCTGAAGTGACAAGTGCTCAGATGGACCTTTTCCGTTAAGGAGTCTGAAAAGGAATGAAAGGGACTACTTTGGAGATCTAGGTAGAGGGAGTACCAAACCAATCGCAAAATTGCAGAATAGTTTTTACGGTACGACAGTCAATCTTCCCGAATGCTGTGTTTGGTGCATTGCGACTAGTAGGGCGGCCGACACGGCTTCCTATGGATAAAAGGTTTTAAGCCTATATGGGTCTCCCAATATATACTCGACGGTATGTGGGAGCACAAGTCCGTACTGGCACTTATCGTCTCAAAGTGGAGGAATCACCCAACCATCAGTGAGGACAACAGTTACCAGGCTTTACGACGCTGGAATACGTCTTTAGCCTAGACCTCTAAATGTTGTGCATTAAGTTCCAAAGCGTTGTTAGATTCATTCAATTTATTTTAAGTTGATCTTTCTTATGAAGTTTGCCTTTTGGGTTCACCACGAGATGTAGATGTAATTCCTAAAATGCAATCTAAAGATGATAAGCAAACTTTTATCTCTTTTCAGCAATGAAAATCCTAACTACAAGGGGAAAAGAAAGACACAATCTTTTCTCAAAGAGCAAAGAGCACACCGTAAATGTACTTTTCCTAAATCAAGCCAAACAGACTGTCAATATGCAAATGCACATGTGCATGTATTTGTTTTTTACTTTCTTAATATTGATGCCTAAAAAGAAAGTTGATGTACAAATCTGAATTTGCTTTCAAGTGACAAACACAAACAAGCTTCTTTTCGAAATCAAAAGGTAGAGATGATTACGACACTTTATGATTTGGAGATAAATACTCGTTTCGACACTAGAAAGTCACAAATTCAAACCAAAGGCAAAAGTAAAAGCATAATCGACTGTCAACAGCAAATAAACTTTCTCTTATGATCAAAATCGACACTTACGACAGATCTAAATCAAAGGACGACAGTATGACTATTCTACTTTTTCAATGGAAAACTGTAAATGATGTAACAAACACACAAAAACATCTACAGTCTTTTTGTACAAAGGAGGTGGAATTAAGGCAAAGAAAAGGGGTTTTAAATAGACACATACACTGATCACAGGCTGCAAAAATCAGAGACAAAATTGAAAAAATGAAGCAAAGAACCTCAGCTGCACAAGGCTGGGCTGATCAGCGCACCTATTACACAGAGAAACTGGATTGCAGCGCAGGTATCCCTCTCGGGAACTGCGTTGAAATGCAGAATCTCTTCACAGAGCCTGCGCTGGGGCAGAAACGAGAATCCTATCTTGGTTCTGGGTAACGGTTTGCAGTTTAATCTATGGTTTTTGGCCGAGTAAAAGCAATCAGTAATGCACAATCAGAGGGTAGATTTAAAGGAGGTCTAAGAGCTATCACAAAGGGAAATCAGATCATTTGTGAATCAGCTGTTCAAATCATAAACAGATCCAGTGAATGGATTGAAGTAGCAGATGTCTACTTTTCATTTGTTAATGGCAAATGCAGTTCGATTGCTACTTCTAAGTTTATGAAACAAACAACAAGAGAAACACAAACAAACTAATTAGACACGATCCCCAGCGGAGTCGCCATTTTTTTAACGGGAAAAGTGTCTATTCAGAACGACCCTATCCCACTAAGGTGTGACAGTGACCTTAGAAACAAACAGAGAAAACTACTTTCGTATTCTTCTTTATGAACTATAAACGCAGAGGAATAGGATGAACCAACCTGTGTCTTGCGCTAGTCCTTTGATCCAATCTCTCTCCTCTTTGACAGCTTCCAGCTACCTGCTCCCTTACTTGCCCAGCTTCACCAAGTTCCTGTAAGATCACAGAAGAAGAAAACTACACAAAGACATGGATTTATATTCATAAATAGCTTAGGATCATATTTAAGCTAAACATGCAAATATAACAAACATCAATGATACACAAGCATGTAGGAGAAACTCAAATAGTTTTATTGATATAACAAGAAGATCCAGGAGGAGTTACAACCGATGATTCCTAATCCAACATCAACATCCCAGCAAAGGAGTCCCCTCTTCACCTCCAACAAAGCATAAATCACCCAATACTCTGATATCTATCTCAAAACCAACAACAATTCTCTGCAATGTACAAAATTCCAGCCTCTGGATCTCTGGGATGAGGGATCCATATATAGATGTATGAAAAGAGGATGAGTCAGCTTATGATTTGACTAGTGGCCTCTCTCTGTCAGTTCTTGTTTCCACTTGGAGACTGAGAGCCTCTTACTCATCCTTGGTCGAACTCAGTGAGGCAAGTGTCATTGGGGAAGATTCTGGAAGCTTCCATTGTCTGTCCACCTCGCGGAATGACACTGCCATTTGTCATTTCCCGCTCAACGCACCCTGGTAGTGCATTTAGGTGTGTTGCAACGCACCTAGCTAGTGTACATGGGTGCTATGCAACGCAGCTAGCTAGTGGAGCAGCTGAAATGATCCTGATTTGACTGATTCTAAGCAGTTTCTGGTGGAGAACTTCTGGGAGAAGCTGCAATTTGTTGAACTTGTTCCTTTAGGGGCCGGAACAACACTTTTAGGGACTTAGGATCCCTTGGTTTATGGACATTTCATGCTTAGAGCTATAAGGCACAAAAATTTATATAACACTAGTGTTTCAAGATGGATTACTATAAAGCCTACTTTCTATTGATGGCGGTGAGGTGGTTTAGCCTTGGTATGCCCTGGTTGGTTCTTTTGGTTTGATTCCCACATTCATGCTTGGAATATGGCACAGGGGTGAATGGCTGAAGATAGATTTTTCTTAGCCATTCTATAGTCGGGTGGAACGTGGAAGTCCCATCCTGGGTTTGGATTTTGGATCATTAATTAAAGGTTATTTCTCCTTGTATTTCTATGAGTATTATGATGGATTATATGTGGTGTATATGGTTTTGATTTCATTGGACAGTGGGTTATGTATATGTTTTATGACAACAGCTATGTATGGTTCTCATCATGTTTTTACTTGTAAATGATGAACAATTTATCTATGACCTAATGGATGGAATGACAATTAAAGTGATAAGGAAGCAATGCTTCATGGTGAACCACAAATAAGTATGAGACCCCTATGCCCAGATTTGTTATTTACACATGTAGGTTGCATATTTACTAAGTGTTCGAAAAAATGTCTGTCATGGTTAGGCTTGGTTAGGTCAAGCCCTTGATCAAGCTTTATGTTACAGGGTTTGCCTTGGTGCCATTCATCATCTTGGAAAGTCTCATCAAGTTCTAGGCATTGATTTAGAGACTAGCCCTAAAAAAGTGCTTAAATATCGCAGTCTCTTGCACAGAACTGGCTGAAAAAGGCTGCAGTCTCTCTCTTGTAGGCATTGTGGGAGCGACTATAGGGTTCTAGTCGCATGAATTCCTTGTCATGGGAGAAACTATGAGTTTAATTTATTGAAATTCTATGTTAACTCAGGGGTTGGGCACTTGGAGTGGTGGATTAGCTCCTGGGGGTCCTGAAGCACCTGAGGGAGGTCTATAGGGTCTTGTTTTGTTAACTCCATTTCCTTAAGGTTAACTAGGAGGTTGAGTCTTATCATAGTAGTCTCACATCGCATGTTTACCCCAACTGGCCGGTTTCTTGGGTAGATGTGGGAGGAGAGTGTTACAGAGTGGTATCAGAGCATGGTTCACGCCTAGGACTAGATGGGCGGTGTGTGATGGTCATGCATGCATGTCAGTTGCATGTGTGTCTCTTACACTTGCATTCCATGTGCTTGTTGCATTACGTAATTTTAATCATGGTTGTCGTAAGGTTGTCTTGAGGAACTTGATGTTGATTTTGTGGAATGCATCGTCATGAGTATATGATTGGTTATATATTGTTATATGTCACGTACGTGTTATTTTATGTCACTTAATTACAACCTTGTATGTTAGGTTGCATTCTTGTATGTTTGATTACATGTATCAGTGTTGTATCTTGGTTACAGGTATTTATCGCTTATGCTCGACTACATGTGTTCATGTGTATATGTAGTTGATTATGCATTTCTTATGCATCTTGATGGTTGCATGTGGAAATTCGTATAGTGGAGTAATGGTTGTTGTCATGCATGACGTCATGGTTTGTGAAGCCGATATGGTCATGCATTGATGACTAGACTCTAGCTAGAAGGATGTGTATATGGTTTTGTAATCATGTGTTATATGTCTATATTCAGTCGTTATGCATGTATGGTCTTGGTTATAGTTATGCATGAATAGTAAGTCAAACATGTCTTGTGAAGTCATGGTGTGCAATTTAGGTCATCATGGTGCTATTGGTATGTTATTATGCTAATGTGTTGAAGGAGGTAAAGCAGGAGATGCAAATCATCAAAGTGAAGTTGCAACATTGGGCCTCGACGCAAGAGCATGTCGTCATACAGGTTTGTATGTTGGGCATGAAGGTATCTAGGTTAAGGATTATTATATGCATTGGGGTTATATACATTAGGTATTAGTACATGTATTTTGATGTTATGGTTACGTACATGATAGATGATAGTTTATTAGCATAGTCATATGCACATGAGTCGAATAATCAAGAATGATGGTAACCTGTGGTTGTATGCATTTATATTGTTGTTTTATCTTAGATAACTTTATGATTAGGTTATATGTTGTTGATGAGAATGATATATAGCCTATTGTTGTTATATGCTATTAACTTGATGATTAGGGTTATTTCATTAAGATCTTGTTGTTGTAATTTAGATTGGTCATATGTGTGATGGTTATGTTCATTGCATTGAAGATCTTGATGTTATATGTATTGTGTTAACTTGGTTTGAACTATGCAGATGGTTATGGTTGTGATATTCAAGTATGAGCTGACATATTTGTGATATGGTATTGTACTAATCTAGACTAATCGTAGATATGTGATTGTTATGCATGAACAACAAATGCTTATGACCTTGTGATGTGAACATGTTAGTTAGTTAATGTTATGGACATCATTATTTATGTTTGAGTTGATATGTTGTGAATTTGTATTGTGCTAACATAGATTGATTGTGCAAAAAACATCGCCTCCCCTTAGATACATTAAGGTATGAGTTTTCTTATGTCATATATTTGGTACTTGACTGTTTGAATATGTTGTCTAGTTGATTTATTTAACATGGTATGGTTGAAAGTTGGTTGAATGTTTGTTGAATTGCATAATATGAGTACGGATTCAAATGATCCTGTTTTAATATGGTTTCACTTATACATATGTCTGGAGGCAATTGATATGTACTTGAGTGTAGTAGGTGACAATTGTAGCATTATGTCTAATGACTATGAGTTGACTATGGATTATGACATGATTGTTAGTCTTGGTAAAGGTTTATTTCAAATTGATAATATTATTGTCTCTATATTTGGAACATGTGGTTGACATGTGTCAGCAGTTGCAGGGCAAATACTTGGTATCAACGTCACAAGGTAATGGTTGATGTGTTTATATAACTAAGCCTCAATTGCAACAAGGTAAAAAGGTAAAAGAGAGGAATTTGGAAATAATTCCTTGGGCTATGTTTGGAAACCCTAATTCCAAACGAATGAGTGCTTTGCACACAGGAAATCTTCTTAACCTTGGTTTGTCTGAAATTATGTGGACATGTGCTATATTCATGGACATGTATTTGATAGGTATATTAGCTAGTCTCTAGTTACGGGTGGATTTTTCAATGAGATTGGAGTCCCTTGAGAGATGGCATGGATGTGTTCAGCTACAAACAACATGTTTGGCACAACAAGGTAAGGTAACTAGTATTTTTTTTTATGTTTAATTATGCACTAATAGTTATGTGTTCACGCAAATATGGTGTAGGGAATTGAATGGGAAAGATACTGCCATGAGATATTGAAGAAGGCTCGGGTTGATATTTCCTTTGGAAGCACTAGGAACCATGGGGATTGAGTCACAGTGCCTGTCATGAGTCTTGTTCTTTTAGTCTTTTGATATTTTCTTGCCCTTGATTTGCAATTTTGTTATGTCTAGTGCATGAAAATGCCACTTTGTTTGTGGTGTTGTATTTCTACTGGTTTTCATGGTTTTCTTCTTGTTTGTTTCTTGTCTTTCCTTTTATGTTTTGAGTCTTGGGAATTGGTTGGGAAAGGGGAAAGTTAATGGAACTCAGGAAGAGATGTGTGGTACCCAACATGTAATGTAAGACTCAAATGAACCTTTGTGCAAGAGTAAGCGCAGCGGAAGGTAAGACTATGCTAATTGGTTGGACTTATTGGTCCATAGTGGTAAACGGACCGTGGCAGTACAGACATGTGAAAGGTAACTAAAAAGGTAAAGTAAATGAATCTGAGGTGTTAGATTTCTTGCCTATGTTGGGAATTATTGTTCTCAATGTTGTCCATGTTGTACATGGATAAAGGAATTTCTCTTAACCTAGACCTTATGTTATTTGGTAATTATGTTATGATCATGATTATGCTTATGTTTATATATGTATACATGTGTATATGTATGTCATTGTCTAATGGAATGATGAATTTATTATGCTAATGATTATATATGTATCTATGTCATTGTTTGAAAGGGTTTCAGGGATCATTCCTGTGGAGGAATAATTTCTTATGCAGGCGAATGGCATGAAGAGGTTCTTGGTCTTACGAGGAATCAATTTAGAAGACTAGTCATGCTAAATATACAAGGTCATTATCATATGTTTCTGAGTTGATATTATGTGATTATATTATGTATATATTATGGATATGTTATACTGAGGGATACAATAGTGAAATGAAAGCAGTGTGGTCTGCGACATGTTGGGACAAGCATGGATAAGACGCTGGAAGCAAGGTTTCTTGGAAAAGACAGTGTGGTTTTGGATGTGTGGTACTATTGTTGTGCACATGTTGCATATGTGATGCTATGTGCATGTAGTGTTGTGTGGATATTGCATATGCAGTGTTGTGTACAGATGATGCTATGTACATGTTGGATATGCAGTGTTATGTACAAGTGGTGTTACGTGCATCTTGTACATGTGGTGTTTTGTGTATGATTGTACAAGTGTATTTGTGTGCATGTAGTGATGTGTACATGTTGTATAAGTGGTGTTATGTACCATGGTGTTGAGTACATGTTGTGCATGTAGTGTTGTGTACATATGGTGTCACATACATGTCGTGTGTGTGGTTCTGTGTACATATGGTATTGTGTACATGTTGTACAGTGGTTCATTGTACATGTGGCGTTGTGTACACATTATGCAGGTGGTGTCGTGTACATGTGATGTTGTGCACACATTGTGCAGGTTGTTGCAGTGTACATGTGGTAATGTGTACATTTGGTACATATGGTACTGGTGTAGATGCATGTATTCCATGGTGTTGTATGACGTGTGTAGTTATATGTGTGTGATGCACACTATGTGTATGTGCACATGATTAAGGAGAAGGCACTGGGTATTTTTATGGTGTGGCACTTGATCTGGAGTCTGTACGAAATAAAGACAAAGGGTAGAAGCTAAGGATTGATGATAAGATCAGTATCATCATTTTATTTACGTTTTATTAAGCATATGATTTATGACTATGGTATATGATAATTACATGTCATCTATGATTCTGGTTTATGATGGTTACATGTGATTTATGATGTTGATCTATGATGGTTGTGTTTTGAGCTAACCTGATGTGATATGTTTATACATGATGACTCGGTCAAAGATGCTAGTTTGACTTGTTGTGACAGGAAGTAAACAGGATTGCAAGTATACCTTATTGACGAGTTACGAATGAGGTACCATTTGAGGTTATTTCAATTTATTTAAATCTAATGGAAGTTATGTGATTGGTACAGGAAGCATGAACATGCCCGGTTGGGTGGTTGAAATCGACTACAAGAATTGGCAGCAGCAGTGAAATTAATTGGAACATGTAACAATATGTTAGTAGAGTACTTTCGGAGCAGGGCCATTGTGGGACACTAGTACCCAATATTGTCCATTGGTTTCCATGAGAATGCTATGACTGGTATGATGGTTTTGAGGCAAGGATATTCCTTGGTTTTGTATCTTTCGATACGAGTAAGCCTTGCCAAGGGATGGATCGTCTGAGTCAGGGGATTCCGAGGAAATTGGAAGGTGAGTGACGGCATGAAAGGGGGGTGACCCGATTTCTAGAGGGATTGTATAGTAGAGAAGGGAAGATGACAAATATATTTGTTTTTGGTCATTAGCATTGCCAAATGGAATCATATGCACATTGGGAGTGCGCCCGGGAACAATGAGTTGGTAACTGTTCGCTGAGAGGACAAGTGGCATAAGATTGTAGCGTTGGACATTGGATGCAAATTTGACTCGGGTAGTGGATTCTACACTTCCTGGGAAGGAGGTGAATCCTGGTATTACTTTGAGGGTGTAGGTGTGAGCCTCTGGATTCCCCTGTTGTGGATGCAGGAATCATATCCTTTATTTTTTGGTTTAGAAAATGTGCATATGTGTATATGTGGTTATTGAAAATACTATAATGAGTTGTGTTATAAAGCTCTATTATACGGTATGGTTGTTATTTGGTCATGTTGTTACGTTTTAGCAAATGATCATTGTAAATACTGCAACAAGCTATGTTATAAAACTCCATGGGCAGTATGTTTTGTTTCAACAATTTTGTTGGTTATAGGTGTCATTGAACACCGAGGAGGGTGTTCCCCCAAGGGGGAGGGTTCTATAACAACCCTAGTGAAAAGTTCATGTAATAAAAGTTAATAAAGGAAAATATAATAACCACGGTTGATGGGACAAGTATTCCAAGCTAAATGTTGGGAAATTCATCTTAGGGGGTATTCATTTGGTCATTTATGGCTAAGGAAATTGGTAAAGGTAATGGCTAAGGCTTTGGAAAGGCAAGATGGAATTTTTGGCACATTTATTGATGAAAATAATGGAAATTAGGAGAAAAGGAAGGTGAAAGGTCACATGTTGCATATGAGGAAGAAAATGAAGGAAAATAATGGAAAATGAAGAAAACAGACGCCTCATTAATAAAAAGGCTTCTGAGGATTAGTTGGAAAGCTCTTAGTCAGTGTAATCTCTTGGCTAAAACTTTTTCTATGGTTATTCATGGGATCAAGAAAGGAAAATAAGGAAAGAAGAAGGAAGTAGAAAACAAGGAAGAGCAGGATAAAGTAGCTACAACATGGTACTCTGCAAGTATCGCTTTTCATGTGTGATTTCCTTGCTAGATTTGGCATGCATGGTATTGCATGTGGTTCTTTTTCTGTTATCGCATGGGTTTTCTAGGTGTAACAATGTTTTCAGCCTAGCCTTTCCATTTTTGGATGGTCATGGCGTGATGGGGTTCTCATGTTTTGGCTGAGTTTAATTGTTGGATGGATTCGAATCTGAGTGAGGTGGATCTCTAAAATAATAGAACACATGGCTTAGTAACCCCTTAATAAGACTATGGGTGGCAGTAAAGCGAGATTTTATGTTGCCTTAGATGGCATAGGAATTCTTGTTGGTGAATGGTAGGATATACGGTAAAGACGAGAGGTGGTTTGCTCTCCGTTGGGCCTAGTAATCCTGGGTTGGGATTTACGGTAAAGCCTGGAGAGTGGGTCTTGGTTTAGGGCCTCGGGATCTAGTGTGGATTGTGGCAAAGCCTGAGAGATTGGGGTCTTGGTTTAGAGCCCAGTGATCTGATTTTGGATTGTGGTAAATCCAGATAGACCAGGAGACAGGAAAAATACTTATGGTGTAGGTGGAGAAATCTGATGGCACCCATGTTTGTTTGGCTTAATGATCGAGTGGAAATCACTGTAAGTATGTTATGATATGTTTATTGTGGTGGCCTAGTGATCCAGGATCGATTATGGTAAGGCATAGTTTCTAATGATGAGGGTGAGCTGCTTTAGACTCGGTATTCCATGGTTTATTCTTTTGATTTTAGTTCCACATTCATGCTTGGAATATGGCACAGGGGTGAATGGATGAAGAGAGATTTCACTCAGCCATTCTACGACCGGGTGGAACATGGAATTCCCATCCCTGGTTTGGATTTTACATCATTAATGAAAGTTTATTTCTCCTTGTATTTCTATGAGTATTATGATGGATTATATGTGGTGTATATGGTTGTGATTTCATTGATATTTTTGTCCCTATTATGTTGGTTATGTATATTTTTTATGACAACAACTATGTATGGCTCTCATCATGTTTTTCTTGTAAATGAATGAACAATGTATATATGACCTAATGGATGGAATGGTCGTTAAAGTGATAATGAAACAATGCTTCATGGTGAACCTCAAATAAGTATTAGACCCCTATGCTCAGATCTTTTATTTACGCCTGTAGGTTGCATATTTACTAAGTGTTCGACAAAATGTTTGTCATGGTTAGGATTGGTTAGGTCAATCCCTTGATCAAGTTTTGTGTTAGGATTGATATATTGTCCTGGAAATTCTCATCAAGTTCTAGGCATTGGTTTGAAGACTAGCCCTGAAAAAGTGGCTTAAATCTCGCAGTCTCTAGCAGATAATTAGCTGAAAAAGACTGTATTCTCTCCCTTGTAGGCATTGTGGGAGAAAATTTAGGGTTCCATTTACATGCATGCCTTGTCATGGGAGTGACTATGGGTTTAATTCATTGAAATGCTAGGTTAACTTAGGGATTGGGCACTTGGAGTGGTGGATTAGCTCCTAGGGGTCCTGAAGCACCTAAGGGAGGTCTGCAAGGTCTTGTTTTGTCGACTCCATTTCCTGAAGGTCACCTAGGAGGTTGAGTCTTATCACAGTATCCTCTCGTCGCATGTTTACCTCGGTTGTCTAGTTGCTTGGGTAGATATGGGAGGAGCGTGTTACATTCCCCATCTTCAATAATCAATGCAATAGATGAAGTAGAACCTTCATACCTTTTGTATAGGGAAAATTTTAAGGATGTAATTCTATCCTAAGGTTTAAAATGTCTAGTGATATTTTTGTCTCTATAATATTCAAATTATAAATGTATCTATAAAATATTTGAAATTTGTGAATCTTTCCTTTTCAAAAGTCATCGAAAATTAGCCCGCCTGCAAATATTAGACCCTAAAATTTTCCTTGCTTTGGGGTGTTCTTCTTTCTGTTGTAGATCTCCTTAGAATGATGGTTGTTGGACCAGTTTCTGAACCTCTACAGTTTCCTTTGAATCTTCTTTACCTTTTCCTTCAGAAGTCTCTCCTTCCTTTTGACTTTCTAAAAAAGGTTTAGCCTCCAACTAAATTTGTTGATTTGGTGATACCTATTCTTGTTCAACTTTTACAACATATGATTTTAGAAGAGAAGATTCATCAAATGTTACATCTCTACTAATGACTATCTTACGTGAAGAAGGATCCCACAACCTGTATCCTTTCACCGCATAGTCATACCCAACAAAGACATAACATTTTTCTTTTGGGTCTCACTTAGAATGTTTATTCTTAGGAATAAGAGCATACACATCACAACACAAAATTCTTAGATGTGAATAATCACAAGACTGGCCTGACCAAACTTCTTCAGGAATTTTACAATTAATGGCAACTGAAGGTGATCTGTTTACCAAATAACAAGTAGTACATATTGCTTCTGCCCACAACTCCTTCTGCAGGTTAGCATTGTTGATCATGTTTCTAGCTCTCTCCATAAGATTCTAATTCATACGTTGAAAAACACCATTTTTTTAGGAGTATAGATAACATTTTTATGTCTAACAATCCCTTCATTCTTATAATATTGTTAAAATTCTAAGGAATTAAAGTCGCCGCCATTGTCAGTTCTTAAACATTTAATTGATTTTCCTGTTTTCTTTTCCACAATATCTTTAAATTGTTTAAAAACGTTAGATACATCAGCTTTTCTTTTCAACATATAGACCCAAACCTTCCTAGATTAATAATTAATAAATGTTAAGAAGTACAGTGCACCTCCATAAGATATAGTAGGAGATGGTCCCAAATATAAAAATGAATATAGTCCAAAATTCCTTTACTATTATGACTTCTATTTTTAAATTTATGTTTACATTCTTTTCCATACACATAATGTTTACAAAAAACAAACCCAAAGACTTCAAATTAGGAGGAAATTTGTGATTAATTAGTACCTGAAGGCCCTTCTCTCTCATGCGACTCAATGATTGATGCCATAGGAGAGTATCTTCTTCTGCCTTATCAGATATAATCATTGCCTCACTGACTTGAGTACTTCCTTTCAGTCTGTAAATATTTTTGATCTTCTTTGCCTTCATAACAACTAGAGCACCCTTCGAAACTTTTAACACTCCTTTTTGACGTGTAAACTTGTAACCTTCTGAGTACATTACTCCCATAGAAATCAAGTTCATTCTTAACTCAGGTACATGTCTAACATCAACCAATGTTCTAACTGTATTATCATACATTTTAATTATGAAATTTCCCATTATTACCCATAAGCATAGAACTACAATTCACATCTTGATATGAAGTGAACCAATTTTTGTGCGCACTCATGTGATGAGATGAAGCAGAATCTAACAACCAATTTTCATAATTTTGAGAGACATTGCAAACTGGTAAAGTTTCATCTACCATACCTAATTTAGCAAATAAAACTTCATCAGTCGTACCTAACTCAAATTGGTCTTCTTCCTTCTTTGGGTTTTCAAAGGATTCCTATCTTTTCCAACAATCTTTCTTGAGATGCCCTATTTTGTTGTAGTACCATCGTTTGGATTTACACTTCTTGCCTTTTGATTTTGACCTGGAAGAAATTCTTGCTTTCTCCCCTCTTTCCTTGGATTGGCATCTAACTACCATAGCTTATGGTTCAAATGTTTCAATGCTAGACTTCCTCCGTACTTCTTCAGATAACATAGCTCCCACAACATAATCAAATTTCAAAGATTTGGTTGCTCTCGAACTAATAGAAGTCACAAAATGATCCCAAGACTCGGGAAAGGAACACAAGAAGGTAATAGATTTATCTTCTTCTTCAAATTGAACATTCATATATGACAACTAGCAAATAAGTGTATTAAATACATTTAAATGTTTTGCAATTTTAGTACCCTCCTTCATCCAAAGGCTATACAATTGCCTCTTCAAATAGATTATGTTGGTTAAATATTCGGTCATATACAAAGTTTCCAATTTTACCTACAAACCTGTTGCTGAGATTTCTTCAACAATGTTGAATAGAACTTCATCTGCGAGGCACAACCTGATGGTACTGAGAGCTCGGGAATCCAAGTCCTCCCAATCCAAATTTGTCATGTCAATAGGTCTCTTTTTAACCCCATCTAATGCTTTGTGCAACCCTTGTTGCACCAACAAATCCCTTACTTTCAGTTTCCATAATGCAAAATTGTTCATACCATTGAACTTCTCCACCTCAAACTTAGCATTAGTCATTTCATCCATTTATTCCTACACATGATCTTTAAAATTTCTTTATTAATGTCTATATTCCTTCAAAATATTTTGCTACCCTTTCTGCTTTCAGCTAGGGTTTTCCAAATTTCTCTCTGATCAGTGATTTAAAAAAAAAAATCTTCTCATTTCTAGGGTTTCTCTTTTTTTAATTTTAGATTCCAAAAAAAATTAAAAATCCCTACTCCAATTCAATAATTTTTTATGGCTCAGAACCCTACTTTTCCTTTTTTGAAAACCCAACAACAAAGTTTAACAGTTTAGAATCTCAGAAAATATTTTTTTGTTTCTACTGCCAAAAAAAAACTCAGGATTTTGATTTCTAGAAGTTTGTTACAAATACACAACTTTCCTTGGTTGTCCCTCTTGACTTGTGACTCTGTCTCTTGGCGGGACTGGCTGCTCTGCTCTTGGTAGGGGCTCTGTCTCTTAGCTGGACTAGCGACTTCGCTCTTGGTTGGTGGCTCTATCTCTTGGCTAGACTGACGACTCTGCTCTTGGCTGGCGGCTTCTCCAGGCTACTCTACTCTTGGTAGCTTCATCCTCCTTTAATATCTAGCAGCACCTAGTCACCTTATGTGTGATGCATGGTTTAGATGTGCTTCAATAAAATTAACAGTGGCGACTCATGCGATGGCAGATAGGAAGTCGTTCAAAAAATGATGGCTTCATGGGCCCCAGGCTCTTCTTTGTGGCTTAGCTTACTCGTCTCAAGGTTTTAGATAGGCATTGGCATGACCTCCAAGAATGCACGTTCCTTTGACGACTCTCTTCTTAGTGGGCTAGACTTGCCTAACTCAACGGTCTCGACTGTCATGAGCAAGCTGAAAAATTTCTCCCAGTCAGCAAGAAATCGATTCACGACTCCTCTCGGCTCAGACTCTCTGATCCCTCGAGTGTAATCTTCAGATCAGAACTCAAATTTCTTGGAAAGTTCAACAAAAAACACCATGTAGGTCACTCCTTAGCAGCTTTAAACTTGACTCTACACGAGGGCACACATTTTAAGAAAAACGAGTTGGTATGTTGAACCCATTTACACTTAATTGAATAAGAAATGCATAAAGAATAAAAATTGAATCGCACAACCCATTTACACTTAATTGAATAAGAAATGCATAAAGAATAAAAATTGAATCGCACAACCCATTTACACTTAATTGAATAAGAAATGCATAAAGAATAGAAACTGAATCACACAATAAGAAATACAAGGAATTTACGTGGTAAAACCCTAACAGCTCTATCTCTTGGCTGGACTGACGAATCTACTCGTGATAGTGACTTCTCCAGGTTTCTCTACTCATGGTAGCTTCATCCTCCTTTAATATCTAGTAGCACATAGTCACGTTATGTGTGATGCGTGGCTCAGACGTGCTTCAAAGAAATTAATAGTGGCGGCTCGCACGATGGCAGACAGACAGTCGTTCAAAAAATGATGGTTTCATGGGCCCCCAGGCTCTTCTTTGTGGCTCAGCTTACTCATCTCAAGGTTTTAGATAGGCGATGGCATGACCTCCAGGAATGCACATTCCTTCGACGACTCTCTTCTTAGTGGGCTAGACTTGCCTGACTCAACGGTCTCGACTATCATGAGCAAGCTAAAAAATTTCTCCCAATCAGCAAGAAATCGATTCACAACTCCTCTAGCTTGCTTTAGGCTTGGACTCTCTGATCCCTCGAGTGTAATCTTCAGATCAGAACTCAAATTTCTTGGCAAGATTAACAAAAAACACCATGTAGGTCATCCCTTAGTAGCTTTAAGCTCGACTCTGCGCAGGGGCACACAGTTTAAGAAAAATGAGTTAATATGTTGAACCCATTTACACTTAATTGAATAAGAAATGCATAAAGAATAAAAATTGAATCACACAACCCATTTACACTTAATTGAATAAGAAATTCATAAAGAATAGAAACTGATTCACACAATAAGAAATACAAGGAATTTACGTGGTAAAACCTTGACGGCTCTATCTCTTGGCTGGACTAACGACTCTACTCGTGATAGCAACTTCTCCAGGCTACTCTACTCATGGTAGCTTCATCCTCTTTTAAAATCTAGTAGCACCTAGTCACCTTATGTGTGATGCTTGGCTAAACGTGCTTCAAAAAAATTAACAGTGGCAGCTCGCACGATGGCATACAGGCAGTCGTTCAAAAAATGATGGTTTCATGGGCCCGAGGCTCTTCTTTGTGGCTCAGCTTACTCGTCTCAAGGTTTTAGATAGGCGATGGCATGACCTCCAGGAATGCATGTTCCTTCGACGACTCGCTTCTTAGTGGGCTATACTTTCCTGACTCAATGGTCTCGACTGTCATGAGCAGGCCGAAAAATTTCTCCCAGTTAGCAAGAAATCAATTCATGACTCCTCTGGCCTGCTCTGGGCTTGGACTCTCTCATCCCTCGAGTGTAATATTTAGATCAGAACTCAAATTTCTTGGAAATTTCAACAAAAAACACCATGTAGGTCACTCCTTAGCAGCTTTAAACTCGACTCTGCGCGGGGGCACACAGTTTAAGAAAAATGAGTTGGTATGTTGAACCCATTTACACTTAATTGAATAAGAAATGCATAAAGAATAAAAATTGAATCACACAACCCATTTACACTCAATTGAATAAGAAATGCATAAAGAATATAAACTGAATCACACAATAAGAAATACAAGGACTTTATGTGGTAAAACCCTGACAGTGTGTGAAGGAAGCCTCCATGGGGCAAGGGATTGGAATTCTTATTGCTCTAGGTTAAAACATGACTCTCCAAGTTACAAGAAGCCTCTAGGGCAATCACCATTTTAATACAAAGACTTCGTTGCATAACTCCCTATAGTTACACAACTGCCTCAATGGTAAAACTAAATTTACTGAGATAATTACATTGTTAACATTAATTGTTGTCATTCTTTAACACAAAGTAAGTTCTCAACAATCTATCAAATTATTTTGTTGTGATTCTAATTTTCTTATGTTCTTGCTATTTAACTATGCATTGTGAAAAAAATGCATTTAAGTAATACATGTAGAAAAAAAAAAAATTCTATAAAAATACATATATCTTTCATTTATTCTTTATTCAATTTCTTTAAATTAATAATATTTATTATTTTGATTTTTTTTTTAGATTAAGAATGACCCCTAGTTACTTTATTTTTAAAGAAGTGTTTATAACATCAAGGTTATGAATGACCTCTAGTTTTTTAACTTCTATTGAAGTGTTCATAAAATCATTGGTTATATGATTTCTCATGTATTTATGAGAAATGAATATGTGAGGATAAACATTGTTTATGATATTTGTATGGTCTTTTTAGATACAATTGAGTGGTGAAATTGCTATGCATTCAAACTTTGGAGAATTTGAAGGGAAACACCATCAAGTTAGCGGGGAAAATATTAATTGGTATTCAAGTGTGACTTGTGGTTCATATGGTTTTTAAGACAATTTCAAAACAATTTTTACTAATAAAAATATAATTTATTTATTTTCAAAAATAACAACACATAATGTAATTGAGCTATTAATTAATAATCATGATAACCATTCATAATTAGAGAACTAACTCCTCACCTTTATTCATGAAAAATATCCTATTATATAGCTCATCCCTTAAAATCCAAAAAAAACACACTTTTAATTAATTATAAATCGTCACATAAAAACACTTTGATATGCAAGAAAAAAAATCCAATATCACTTTTGAAAGTGATCAAAACTACCATCAATAAATTCATATACTTCGAAGTAACCTTAATATTAATATTATACATATTATTTGATGTTTCAGACTCAGCTACAGTGGGACTAAAAGAAGATTTTTATTATTTGATGTTGAATATTATCATCATGCGGTGGCCCTGTTAAAATGGCATCCAGCTATTTCGTCGTGTATCTCCAATGACAGACAATTCTATCTTACTAAATTCACGTCATCTATGACAAAGATTGTTGTTTGCTTCATAAAATGTCGTCCAGCTATCACTTTGTTCACCAAGTCTCCACAATTACGCGTGGCCTAGGTCTCTCGTCCTCGCCATTTGAACATCGGATCGACAGTGACAAAAAATTGATTCTTACCGACTCCCAAAAACATAATCTCACGTTAACGATATTGCTTTTCTCTAATGAATACATCACGTTGACCTGACCTGCTCTACCCAGTTAGAATCTTCCCCAGTAGTCGGAAGTTGGTGCATTACAGCAGAGGTAGTAAAGATTTTGCATCGAGTATATGGGTAACCAGGAAACTACTAATTTGATTATCATAATCCACCTCACAAAGAAGAACGTGGAATAGACTTCCATTCAAATCACGAGGCGGCTCAAAAAATATTCAGAGAAAATATGGATTCTTGAAATTTATTACAAAACATGTAACAACGTAGAATACTAACTTTTTTACTCGTCTCAGGATAAACCGATATGACGATGCTCACCTTGCTCGCTCTATATATATATATATATAGAGGAGGCGTGGTTTCAGGTAACCCGCAAGGCAACAATGGAAGAGAATACTCCAATGGCACTCTTCATTATGGCATTGCTTGGCTTGCTGGCCTCAGCGCTGCCGCACTCTGTTCACGCAAACGTCTACTCTTATCAGTCTCCACCTCCTCCACACTAGTCTTATCACTACAATTCACCTCCACCACCAACCCCTTCACCTCCTCCTCCCTATCACTACAAGTCCCCACCACCTCCATCCCCATCCCCTCCTCCTCCCTATCACTACAGTTCGCCGCCACCTCCATCCCCATCCCCTCCTCCTCCTTATCACTAAAGCTCCCCACCACCTCCATCTCCATCCCCTCCTCCTCCCTATCATTACAGCTCTCCACCACCACCATCCCCATCTCCTCCTCCCCCGTATCACTACAAGTCCCGACCACCTCCATCTTCATCCCCTCCTCCGCCCTATCATTATAGCTCTCTGCCACCACCATCCCCATCTCCTCCTCCTCCATATTACTATAAATTCCCACCACCACCAACCCCTTTGCCTCCTCCCCTGTATTACTACAAGTCACCACTGCAACTTTCCCCATCTCCTCCACCCTACCGCTACAAGTCTCCTCTGCCACCATCCCCATCACCTCCTCCTCCCTATTGCCACATGTCCCCACCGCCAACATCCCCATCACCTCGTCCTCCCTATCACTACAAGTCTCCCCCGTCACCACCCCCCTCATCGCCTCTACCATATCACTACAAGTCTCCCCTACCACCGTCTCCCTCGCGGCCTCCTCCCTATCACTACAAGTCCCCCCCCCACCACCATCCCCATCTCCTCCTCCGCCGTACAATTACAAATCTCCACCGCCCCCATCCCACTCTCCTCCTCCCAAGTCCCCGCCACCTCCTCCCTACCGTTAGAACTACACTTCACCACCGTTAAAATTATCATGATCATCAATTCTCGGTAACGACTCCTTTCGTGCATTTATTTACATCATTGTAATTCTTGTTTATATGAGAGAATGTATTTGACATTCATCCTAATATTTTTTGCATTGCAGGCAAAGGATTGATGAAATGAAAGACTGTGTGATCATTATGCAACATCAAAACTATTCTCTGGGCTCTGTAATTCAGCGGGCTGCAGGTGAATCATAAGATATAATAAAGCTTTCATATGGAATTTCTAATGGTAGTCATTAGATGGCCATTTATTTAAGTGTGTAGTCAAATGGCTGATTTATGTCATTCTTGTTCCAAGTTTTTGAATAAAAGAGAAAGTGTCATTCTTTGTGCAATTCACAATGTAGAAATTTGCTGAAGTGAGCCCATTATATGTTTCGGTGTTCTAATTACGGTTTGTGTGGAACTCTTTGGGCTGCTTCTTGTTGGCATTATGTTTTCTGGTATGAATGTATGTTACAGATGTTGTACTTGATGGCAACTCCAGTGATAAGGCTCTCAGTTTGTTAAAAATTAAGAAGGACGCAGACTATCGGTTCAGAAAGTGCGTCCCCGCAGGTATACCATGCAGAACCCGCGTCCAGGGACGCCGGCCAGCCATTCAGGGGGTGCGTCTACCCAGTGCACACATTTCAGGGCAGAGAAAAGCACGTGGGGGTTTCTTGTGTGGTATCTAGCCGACGGTTTTGTGTTTCTATGGTGTCGGCTCGTGGTATTGTTCCATGTTTTGGGGAGGAGCTTGCCTATATAAAGCAAAGGTGTTCATTTGGATTGTGCAAGTGTCTTGGGTTGAATATCTTATTTGGTGAGATCTAGTCCAGATCTAAGAGGGCGAATCTTCTAATGGACTGTGATCTCTATGGCGCATGATCAGATCTGTAGATCTGACTGTTTGGTTCTGTTCTGAAGTCTTCATATCATTTACATCTGAAGGGTCGCAGGTTCAGTGAAGGGAAAGTGCGCCGGGACGCTGATACTGTAAAAGGCAAGTGCGCCGGGACGCTGATACTGTAAAGGGTAAGTGCGCCGAGACGCAGTACAGTAGAAAGAGACCTGCGTGGGGACGCAGGGTGATCAAGGTTCAGGTGCGTCTCTGAAGCAGAAGGACGCGGCGCGATAATGTTTTCAGGTGCGTCTCTGTAGCGAAAGACGCGACGCGATAATATCTTTGGGTGCGTCCCTGAAGCAACAGAACGCAGAGCAGTCACAGGAACAGTGCGTGGGCACGCAGCAGAGCAGAAGGATATCTGCGTGTGGACGCAGAGTAGCAGAAAGTTAACGGCATCTGGTCGCAGGCCACAGAAAGAAAAACTGCGTCTTTGTTTTAAGATGTTCTGTTAACTGAATTTCTCTGTTGATAAGGTGTTCTAGGTTGTTTCTGTTATTACTGATCTGATATCTGTAGTGGTCTATATCTGTTATGTACTTTTTGATCATCTGATGCTTTATGAAAAGAAGTAGGGGGTTGTAGCTCCCTTCCAGGAGTAGACTGGAAAACGAGAAAGAGAGAGAGTTGTAGCTCTCTGCAGGTTGCAGCCTGCGTACTGGTAAAGGACTGCACCAGTACAAAATCATTGTAAAAGAAATTTCTAAATTGAAAGAAGATAGAGACATATTGCAGCAGGTGGTTTTCACCCACATTGGGTTTCCACCTTACATCTTGTGTTCTTTGGTGTGATTATCTGTTTTTCATGCTCATTATTTTATGGTACTGACATGCAAAATAATTCAAAGATCAAATAAGGAAGATTTATTAAATTGCTTGATAATACTGATTCACCCCCCCTCTCAGTATTATTTTCAACAATTGGTATCAGAGCAGGTCCTTCAGAGAAGCTTGATCGCTTGAAGGTAGATCGTTCATCATGAGCAACTACGAGAAAGAAGCATCAATCAGGCCACCTATTTTTGATGGGACAAATTTCAATTATTGGAAGGTAAGAGTTACTGCATATCTTCAATCTCTTGGTACAGAAGTTTGGAACATTGTAGAAACAGGCTATGCTTTTCCTTCAGCTACTCCTACAGATCCAGCTGAGAAAAAGCAGTATGAAACAAATGCAAAAGCAGTCAGTACTCTATTAGGAAGTATATCCCAAACAGAATTCATGAAGGTCATGCACTTCAAATCAGCAAAAGAGATATGGGACAAAATGATCACTAGCTATGAAGGAGATGAACAGGTAAAACAAGCTAAACTTCAAACTCTCAGGATTCAATATGAGACTCTCAAGATGTATAATGATGAAAGTGTGGCTAATTATTTTCTTCGGGTAGATGAGATTGTTAATTGTATGAAAAATTTGGGTGAAGAAATAAAAGAGACTATAGTAGTTCAAAAGATTCTAAGATCATTATCCCCCAAGTTTGAATCTAAAGTATCTGCAATAGAAGAAAAGGAAAATCTCCGTGTTCTCACTATGTCTCAGCTACATGGAATTCTAACTGCTTATGAAATGAAAAAGGGAGGTCCATCAGACAGAAGGGAAGCTGCTTTTAAGGCATCAGGCAAAGAAGATTACTATGAAGCAAGCCATGTTCCAGAAGAAGAGGAAGAAGAATCAAATTTTGTCAGAAATCTTCAAAGGGGTTCTGGAAGGTTCAGAGGTAAGCTACCTTTCAAATGCTTTGCTTGTGGAAGAGTAGGTCATTATGCTGCAAAATGTCCTTATAAGGATAAAGGAAAAGAACCTGCTAGATGGAACAAGAAACAAAGTGCAAATAAGAAAAGCTACTACACCCATGAAGATAGTGATGGCTTATCAAACAGTGATGAAGATGAACAAGGTAATAAATATAAGCTGTTAATGGCATTTGAAGATGATGATTATGAGGATGCTATAGATGTGGATAATCTCTATGATGAAATTACTAGACTCAAGAGATGCATAGAAGAAAAGAATGTGATCATTGATACTTTGCAATTTCAAATTGATGAAAAGGAAAAACATCTTGAAAAACTAGAAGGTGAAATTGTTGGTCTCAGAAAAGAAATTGAGAAAACAAAAGCTATTAATCTTAAGTTTGTCAAAGGATCTGAAACTTTGGATGAGATTATCAATGTGCAGCGGTCTCCTCTAAACAAGACAGGTTTGGGCTATAATGGAGAAACTTCTCAAGCATCCACCTCAAAAAGTTATCTTGATGCAGCAAGAAGAAATGAGCAGAAGAACAATGAAGATAATCAGGTAAAGCAGGGACGAATTACAAACAGAAACTATCAGGGACAATCCATCTTAAGGGTGAACAAAAGCTACAACCAGCCACAGGTAAAATCTTCTCAGTTTGGTTCAAGAATAGATGAAAATAGAAATTACAATCAGTTGGCTGGTAGATTCAATAACCGCAGAAGCTTCTTCAATGGACAATGCTTTTCTTGCCATAACTTTGGTCACAAAGCAGCTCAATGTGTTGCATATAAAACAATCATGACTAGGGAAGCTCAAAAACAAAGAAGTATGACAGGGATTACAAAAAGGACCTATAACAACTTTTCGGTTCTTGAAAATGAAGTTGAATGTTCTATTTGCAATAATTTTGGTCATGAAGACTCTGAATGCAGGAGCAGGTTTCAGGAGAAAAAGGAACAAGCCACAAGCACCAAAACATGGAGAATAAAGGAACCTCAAACAGAAAGATGTGGGATAGCATTTTATGCAGAAGGACAGGAAAATCTATGGTACATTGACAGTGGATGTTCGAAACATATGACAGGTGATAAAGAAAAACTTGAATCTTATTCTACTTTAGAAAAGGGAAAGAAAGTTTCTTTTGGAAATGATACTCCTGCAACTATAAAAGGAAAAGGTATTGCTCCTTTGAAAGAAAAGGTCAAGGCTGGAAATGTTTTGTATGTTGATGGATTGAAGCATAATCTTCTAAGTGTCAGCCAGATGTGTGATCAAAAAACCGAGGTTATTTTCAGATCGAATGGATGTCTTGTTCGTGATCTTGATACAGGTAAAACAGTACTCAAAGGCAAAAGAACTCCAAATAATCTGTACATATTTGAAGAAGGACAACAACAATGCTATCTTAGCAAGGATGAAGAGCACTGGTTATGGCATCGAAGGTTGGGACATCTAAGCTTCTCACAAATAAGGAAAGCATGCAAATATCAGGCAGTTCGCGATCTTCCAGATATCAAAATTCCTGACAACACCATATGCAGATCATGTCAGTTTGGAAAACAAACCAGGACTAACTTTCCAGAGAAAGAGGGATCAGCTAGCATGCCTCTTGAGCTAGTACATACAGATACATGTGGCCCATTCAGGAAAAGAACACCTAGAGGAGAGGAATACTTGATATTATTTATTGACGATTTCTCCAGGTTTGTCTGGTTAGGACTTATGAAGCACAAAGATGAAGCATTCGAAAAATTCAAGACCTTCAAAGCCTTGGTTGAAAATGAATCAGGTCACAAAATTAAGTGCCTCAGATCCGACAGAGGTGGGGAATTTACTTCAAATGAATTTTTCGATTTCTGTGATGAACATGGGATAAGGAGAGAATTCTCTACAGCTAGAACTCCTCAGCAAAATGGAGTTGTTGAAAGAATGAACAGAACAATCCAACAAATGGCTCGTGCTATGCTTGATGAATCAGGAACTCCCGCAACTTTCTGGGGTGAAGCTGCACATGCTGCGGTTATTATTCTCAACAAGACAAATGTCCGGGTGAACAACACTCAAACTCCTCATGAGCTCTGGAGTGGTAAAACTCCTTCGGTAAAGCACTTCAAAATCTTTGGGAGCAAATGCTATATCAAGAATACTGATGAGCAGCTTGGCAAACTTGAACCTAGAGCAGATGAAGGCATTCTTCTTGGCTATTCTCCACATAGCAAAGCATACAAATGCTACAATAAAAGACTTGGCAGAATTGTTGACAACATTGATGTAGTGGTTGATGAGAAGGGATATATTCCTAGGCAAGTACATCATGAAGATATAGAAGAAGATGAAGGCTACCCTCAAAGACAGAATGATGAAGAAGAAGAACCCCAAGGAGAACCTCAAGAAGAACCAGAGGAGCAGACAAGAATAGAAGAGAAAACTCCATCCAGATATGTTCAGAAGAATCATCCAGAATCTCAGATTGTGGGGCAGAAAGAAGCAGGTGTACAAACAAGAAGAACAGTTGCAGAAGCCTCAAGCTATTTGGCATTACTCTCCTCTACTGAACCACAAAATGTGAAAGAAGCATGCAAAGATGAATGTTGGGTGAAAGCAATGGATGAAGAACTTGAGCAAATCGAAAAGAACAACACTTGGGAGCTGGTTCCTAGACCAAAGGATAAGAATGTTATCGGAACAAAATGGGTCTTCAAAAATAAATTGAATGAAAATGGAGAAGTAATTAGAAACAAAGCCAGACTTGTTTGTAAAGGGTATGCGCAGCAAGAAGGAATAGACTTTGAAGAAACTTTTGCTCCTGTTGCAAGACTTGAGGCCATCCGAATGTTCCTTGCTCTCTCAAGTTTTCAAAACTTCAAAGTATTTCAAATGGACGTGAAATCAGCCTTTCTGAATGGAGACTTGGAAGAAGAAGTGTACATTGAACAGCCAGATGGGTTCATTCTTGGAAATGATCCAAATCTTGTATGCCGATTGAAAAAGGCTCTCTATGGTCTCAAACAAGCTCCAAGGGCTTGGTACTACCGGTTGGACAAATATCTTCATCAACAAGGCTTCTCAAAAGGTTCAGCAGATAGCAATCTGTATATAAAAATTGAAAATGACAAATTACTAATACTTGTTGTGTATGTAGATGACATTATTTTTGGCAGCAATGAAGAAGCTATGAGTCAAAGCTTTGCCTCGGTCATGCAGAAAGAATTTGAAATGTCCTTGCTAGGAGAACTGACATATTTCCTTGGTTTGCAAATCCAACAAAAGGAAGGAGGAATCTTTTTATCTCAAACCAAGTATCTCAAGCAGATTTTGAAGAAATATGGCATGGAAGATGCAAAACCAGTATGTACACCCATGGTCACAGGATGTAGTCTCAGTGCAAATGATGAATCTGCAGCAGTACATCAACCAACCTACAGATCTATGATTGGAAGTTTACTATATTTGACAGGTACCCGACCGGACATCATGCATGCAGTTGGAATAGTTGGAAGATTTCAGGCAAATCCGAAGGAGACTCATCTTCAGGCAGTAAAGAGAATTTTCAAATATCTTCAAGGGACTCAAAATTATGGCTTATGGTATCCTAGAGATACAGATCTTACTCTTCATGCTTATACAGATGCAGATTGGGCCGGAAGCGTGGATGACAGGAAAAGCACAAGTGGTGGTGCGTTCTTTATGGGTTCCAGACTGGTATCTTGGTTCAGCAAGAAACAGAGTTCGATTGCCTTGTCTACAGCTGAAGCAGAATATGTTGCTGCTGCATCTTGTTGCACTCAACTCCTTTGGATGATGCAGACTTTGCAGGATTTTCAAATCACTTGTACACCACCTATCCCCATCTTATGTGATAACACAAGTGCAATCAGCATCTCAAAGAATCCGGTTATGCATTCAAAAACCAGGCACATACCAATCAAGTACCATTTTCTCCGGGAACAAGTGCTTGAACAGAAAGTCAAGTTGGAGTATGTTCCTTCCAAGGAACAAGTTGCTGATATTCTTACCAAACCATTGCCCAGGGACACGTTTGAATACCTCAGGCAAAAGCTGGGGGTTGTTGATGCATCATCTTGTTGAACTTTTTCTTATTGGTGGTACAGGCTCAGGGGGAGCACATAATGCATTGTTGGCATTATGGAGAAGGAGATCTTGGAAATAGCTGCAATATGTCTCTATCTCTTTCATGGTGGTGCGTTGCTGCAGATCTGGGTCATATTTAGGGGGAGCATGAGCTTAGGGGGAGCATATCCTTTGCCCTTGATGTCAAAGGGGGAGAATGAAGCTGAAGTTTGTAAGGTTGCCATCAAGTCCAAAGGGGGAGATTGTTGGCATTATGTTTTCTGGTATGAATGTATGTTACAGATGTTGTACTTGATGGCAACTCCAATGATAAGGCTCTCAGTTTGTTAAAAATTAAGAAGGACGCAGACTATCGGTTCAGAAAGTGCGTCCCCGCAGGTATACCATGCAGAACTCGAGTCCAGGGACGCCGGCCAGCCGTTCAGGGGGTGCGTCTACCCAGTGCACACATTTCAAGGCAGAGAAAAGCACGTGGGGGTTTCTTGTGTGGTATCTAGCCGACGGTTTTGTGTTTCTATGGTGTCGGCTCGTGGTATTGTTCCATGTTTTGGGGAGGAGCTTGCCTATATAAAGCAAAGGTGTTCATTTGGATTGTGCAAGTGTCTTGGGTTGAATATCTTATTTGGTGAGATGTAGTCCAGATCTAAGAGGGCGAATCTTCTAATGGACTGTGATCTCTATGGCGCATGATCAGATCTGTAGATCTGACTGTTTGGGTCTGTTCTGAAGTCTTCATATCATTTACATCTGAAGGGTCACAGGTTCAGTGAAGGGAAAGTGCGCCGGGACGCTGATACTGTAAAAGGTAAGTGCGCCGGGACGCTGATACTGTAAAGGGTAAGTGCGCCGAGACGCAGTACAGTAGAAAGAGACCTGCGTGGGGACGCAGGGTGATCAAGGTTCAGGTGCGTCTCTGAAGCAGAAGGACGCGGCGCGATAATGTTTTCAGGTGCGTCTCTGTAGCGAAAGACGCGGCGCGATAATATCTTTGGGTGCGTCCATGAAGCAACAGAACGCAGAGCAGTCACAGGAACAATGCATGGGCACGCAGTGGAGCAGAAGGATATCTGCTTGTGGACGCAGAGTAGCAAAAAGTTAACGGCGTCTGGTCGCAGGCCACAGAAAGAAAAACTGCGTCTTTGTTTTAAGATGTTCTGTTAACTGAATTTCTCTGTTGATAAGGTGTTCTGGGTTGTTTCTGTTATTGCTGATCTGATATCTGTAGTGGTCTATATCTGTTATGTACTTGTTGATCATCTGATGCTTTATGAAAAGAAGTAGGGGGTTGTAGCTCCCTTCCAGGAGTAGACTGGAAAACGAGAAAGAGAGAGAGTTGTAGCTCTCTGCAGGTTGCAGCCTGCGTACTGGTAAAGGACTGCACCAGTACAAAATCATTGTAAAAGAAGTTTCTAAATTTAAAGAAGATAGAGACATATTGCAGCAGGTGGTTTTCACCCACATTGGGTTTCCACCTTACATCTTGTGTTCTTTGGTGTGATTATCTGTTTTTCATGCTCATTATTTTATGTTACTGACATGCAAAATAATTCAAAGATCAAATAAGGAAGATTTATTAAATTGCTTGATAATACTGATTCACCCCCCCTCTCAGTATTATTTTCAACACTTCTGTCATATCCACCTACTGCAGCTTCAATTTTCTTGCCACTGCTATGTTAAGAAAAAAAACAAGTAATTTCAGTTCTCATCAACTTCATCTTGGCTCATGGTGTAAGGACCTACGGTCCAGGTCACCTTCACTGTGCGAAGGATGGGCGAGGAGTTCATGCGAAATGTGAAGTGAACAAGCCAAGGGTGAGTTTATATGATATTGGGCGAGTTGAGAGGGCGGTCCCACGAGTTAGGTGGGCCGACCCTCCACTCAGGCGAAGTCAACATGTTGAACGAGTCGGCTTGGGCGTTGGGTGTGGGTTGGCCGAGTGACATAACCTGCCACCCACCTGTACATATTGGTTGAGTGTTTGAGGAGAGGAGCCATCATCATTCGGCCAACACGAGTTCGATTGAGGAGTTCTGCGGTGCGTGGATGAGCCCGCATGATGGGAGAACTTGGGTGAAAAACTCGTGTAGGAAAGTCGGGTGAGAAACTCGGGTAAAAAACTCGTTCAGGAGTACTCGAGCGAGGTCATTCAGGCAGAACTCGGGTGAGGTCATTTAGGGAAAACTCGGGCGAGGTTGTTCAGGCAGAACTTGGGCGAGGTCGTCGGGCAGGAAACTCGGGTGAGCTCATCGGGCAGAAAACCTGGGTGAAGTCATTTGGGCGACCCGGGTGAGGTCGTCGGGCAACCCGGGTGAAGTCATTCGGGCGAGCCGGGTGAGGTCGTCGGGCAACCTGGGTGAAGTCGTTCGGGCGAATCGGAGGAAGTCGTGTGGCGACCCGGGTGGAGTCGTGTGGTGACTCGGGTGAACGAGTTTGGGTGAACGCGTTCGGGCGGACTCGGGTGAGTCGTGCGAAGGCGACTCGGGTGAGTCGTGCGAAGGCGTGGGTGAACATGCGGACGAGTGGCCGGGTGAGGGCGCGCCATGCACGCCGAAATGAAGGTTTGACCCAGCGGTCGTGAACGAAGAGTCGGGCAGGTAGGACTGCGTGTGGTCCACCGAATGGAGGTCGGGTAGGATAGCACGATTTGGACGTTTGCTGACCAAACGAAGAGCGAGTTGGGTGAAGACATGCGACGAGGTGAACAAAGGGTTGTTGAATCGTGTGGCGACCGTGCAGAGGCGCTGACGAGCTGAGCAACCAAGTTTGCCGAAGTTGGAAATTTGGCTAAGTGTAAATTTTGGGTTTCCCAAGATTTAACTTGTACTTATAAAAGAAGATTATATATATAGATTCGGGCAGACTCATATTGCAAGGAGTTGCCCCTCCCTTTATACTATTGTGCATTTCTCTTGTATAATGCTATTTATGTGAATGTTATGGGCTTTCACTATATAAAGGACAAAGATAATATTTGGTAATGAAAAATAAACTAAGTATGGAATGATAAGTGTAGTCTACAATCGTAAGTATTAGTGAAAAGAAAATGGTTGGTAGTGCCGCACCTCGCTATAGTGCGGTTGGAAGAGTACCACCAGTGTAAGGGCATGACAGGTGGTATCAAAGCTGGTGAAGTGCAAAAGGGATTTGCGGAAGAAGTTGATCCCACTATCACTTCGTGACAGGTGGTATTAGAGCTGATGATCAGGAAGCTGATCGAGTTGATGATGAAGTGCTGATCCCACTGCACTATCATGATAGTTGGTATCAGAGCTGGTCCAAGTTTTACAGGAAACTTGGTGAACTGAATCAAGGAGCTAATTCTACAAAGACCGAAGACTTGGCAGGAAGTTCAAGTTTTGCAGGTGACAGGTGGAATATTAGGGTGATTTAGGTGAAGGGTGAAACAGGTTTAGCAGAAGTGAAGCCTTGTGCTTGGGCCAAGCTAAATGACAAGGCATGGCAGGTTTGGAAGAATGCGAAGGGAAGCTCTTTCTTATCTTATACAGGTTGAAGTGGTTGAAAGAAGAGAACCCCCGGATTCGAGATAAACTTGAAGTCTTGGAAAAGAATGTTGAAGACGAACTTCTTCAACTTGGTTGGACAATGGAGCAGGATGAAGTTGCAGATTGTGCTGACAAGGAAGAAGAATCCATGATGATTAAGGATGTTGCAGATATGACTATGATTGAGGATGAACTTGAGATTTATCAAGTTGTATCATGATTGTGCAGTTTGCAAACATGGATGGATGGGGATACTCACATGGAGGAGCTTCATGATGATGATGTAAGTACTATTAATACTTGTGTTTCACTTGAGCATTTGGTAGATGAACTGTATGCAGGGAAGAGCAACACCAGTTTTCCGATGCAAGGGAGCATCTTACCATGGATGTCTATGATGAGACCTTGCATGGAGAAGCAAAGATTGTTGACTGTTGCAGGACTTGTTGGGGTTGTTTGTGACCTTATGGTAGAAGGTACAAAGGCCCGTGACAAGGGAGGAACATGATGATCGTTGCGGAGGAATGGGTCATGCTTTAGCCATATGGAGAATTGGCTAAGTGCCCGGCATGACTCATGGATAGATTGAGGAGGGCACACACTTGAGTTGCTTGGGTGGACTTCTCGTGGCCGAGACCAAGAGGTAGTCTTGGTGGAACCTTTAGTGGGGGAGCTATGATGAAGAGACTCATGTGATGATAATATGGTTGGGTGACCGAGTTCACTAGACCGAATATTGCAGACTTGGATGGGGATGACCGATTGTTATGATGGGTTTATTTGGTTGGACTACATGGGCAACTTAGTCATGGACATCAAGTTGGAGACATGGAGCATAACTTACTTATATGGAGATGGGTTCTTGATAGAGTTTATGATGTGACAGGATGTTCTGAGAAACAACTAATGATAGCATGAGGATGTGCATTCTCATGGTTTGAGTGGATAGTTGGATTGATCACCCGACTAATTCAAACATGAGGGACGTCAATGTACAGAGATGTGTTAGCATTATGTTGGAGTATCGTGGAAGCAGTTTACACGATGATGATACATGATGAGGGCGATACGATATGTTGCAGGAAGCATGTAGCTTGAGATGGAGGGGCCAACCTTCCACGATGGGGAGCAGCATGTGGATATTGTGATAGGGTGGTTGATGATCATGGATCGAGATGATTTTCTAATGTATGACATACCGATGGGGTACATGCCTTGGTATGGATATCTTGGTGACAGATGGTTTCCAGGATGAGATATTGTTGAGGACGGCAGTGACTTCAGGTGGGGGAGGATGTAAGGACCTATGGTCAGGGTCACCTTCACCATGCGAAGGACGGGCGAGGAGCTCGTGCGAAATGTGAAGTGAATGGGCCAAGGGTGAGTTTATATGATGTTGGGCGAGTTGAGAGGGCGGTCCCACGAGTTGGGCGGGCCAACCCTCCACTCGGGAAAAGGTAACATGTTAAATGAGTTGGCTTGGGTGTTGGGCATGGGTCGGCCGAGTGACATAACCCACCACCCACCCGTATATATTGGTGGAGCGTTTGAGGAGAGGAGCCATCATCATTCGGCCAACATAAGTTCGATTAAGGAGTTCTGCGGTGCGTGGATGAGCCAGCATGATGGGAAGAACTCGGGTGAAAAACTCGCGTAGGAAAGTCGAGTGAGAAAGTCGGGTGAAAAACTCATGCAGGAAAACTCGGGCAAGGTCGTTCAGGCAGAACTTGGGTGAGGTCGTTCAGGCAGAACTCGGGCGAGGTCGTCGGGCAGGAAACTCAGGCGAAGTCATTGGGTAGAAAACCTGGGTGAAGTCGTTCGGGCGAGCCGGGTGAGGTCGTTGGGTGACTCGGGTGAAGTCGTTTGGGAGAGCCGGGTGAGGTCGTCGGGCGAGCCGGGTGAGGTCGTCGGGCGAGCCGGGTGAAGTTGTGTGGCGACCTAGGTGGAGTCGTGTGGTGACTCGGGTGAACGAGTTTGGGTGAAGGCGTTCGGGTGGACTCAGGTGAGTCGTGCGAAGGCAACTTGGGTGAGTCGTGCAAAGTTGAGAGTGAATGTGCGAACGGGCGGTTGGGTGAGGGTGCACCATGCACGCCGAAACGAAGGTTGGAACCGGAGGTCGTGAACGAAGAGTCGGGCAGGTAGGACTGTGTGTGGTCCACCGAATGGAGGTCGGGTAGGATAGCATGATTTGGACGTTTTCTGACCAAACGAAGAGCGAGTCAGGTGAAGATGTGTGACGAGGTGAACGAAAGGTTGGTGAGTCGTGCAACGACTGTGCAAAGGCACCGACGAGCTGGGCAACCGAGTTTGCCGAAGTTGGAAATTTGGCTAAGTGTAAATTTGGGGTTTCCCAAGATTTAACCTGTACTTATAAAAGAATATTATATATATTGATTCGACCAGACTCATATCGCAGGGAGTTGCCCCTCCCTTTATACTGTTGTGCATTTCTCTTGTATAATGTTGTTTATGTGAATGTTATGGGCTTCCACTATATAAAGGACAAAGATAATACTTGGTAATGAAAAATAAACTAAGTATGGAATGATAGGTGTAATCTACAATCGCAAGTATTGGTGAAAAGAATATGGTTGGTAGTGCCGCACCTCACTATAGTGCGGTTGGAAGAGTACCGCCAGTGTAGGGGCGTAACACATGGGGTTGAGTGGAAAACATATAACATGGTTGATTTTGGACTAATAAAATGGTGTTGTACCATCTTGGTAATAGAAGCATAATAATAATAATAATTAATATATATATATATATATATATATATATATATATATATATATATATATATATATATATAACTTAGTCTGTGTATTTTAAATCTTTTCAATTCGTACGATTCTGACATAGTTCGTTCGTTCTTTTCGCGTTATCATCCCTGTGGCCGCGGTTCATATGGATACTCCTGTCACATGTTCAACATGTGTAGGCCATTTGAATATGATGCGATGTATAACAGTATTAGAGTATAACCAAGGTGTGCTATTTTGGTGAACGGTCACAGTCACGAAAGTATCTTGGCTTTTTTCATGAGACTGTGGCAATCGAGGAATGCAGATTATCTAGAAAAGGGCTAGAGAAGAAATCTGGAGTGGAGTGCGTTTTTTAATTTTTTTTACAAATATGTCTTTTTAAAGTTTTTTATAATATAATTTAAATATTTTAATATCCGTTATATTGGAATATGCATTTTACAGTTTAAAATATTATGTTAATGATAATATATTACTATATAGAAAATATTAATAATATATATTTACTAATAAAGTTTTTAAAAATATTTTTTTAGTTATTAAGTCATATACACTACTTGAGTAGGTTTAATGGTTAAGAGTATGTGTTTCTTCTTAAGAAGTTACAGGTTCAAAACCACATGGGATAGAGTATGTATGTCTTCATAAAGCATGTGTTTCCTCTTAAGGGTCACAGGTTCAAAACCAAAGAGGATAGAATATGTATGTCTTCATAAACTTAGGAGTCAAATCGCTACGCGAAAATGGGTCCCTTGTCTCACAAACAAGAAGTTCTCATACACCAATATGGGTCCCTTCTCTCACAAACAAAAAAGTCCCATACACTAATATAGTGTATCACCTTAATACTAATTAATAATACCAATAATTTCGCAATCACACATTAGACATTTGTATTTAAAAGAAATTATCGAATCTGGGTCCATATCATCCTTCGCCATTCCAGATGGGGTCCATATCGTCCTCCGTCGTTCCAGATCTGCACCTGATTGAACATAAGTAGTTTGCTGGGGTTATAAACCATGTCTCTATCAATGCCTCAAATAGGTATTAACGGAATATGTTATTCTTTGCTTTTAAATAGAGCGTGAGATGGTAATGTATATAAGTGGTGTTATGCGTACTATGCATATTTGAAAATGATTTTTTTTATTAATGTGATGTTTATTTTAAAATATTAAAATAAGAATAGATTTATATTAATTTGAGTGTGTATATTTGAAAATGATTTTTCATTAATGTGATGTTTATTTTAAAATAATAAAATTAAGATAGATTAATATTAAAAATCAAAATAGATATATTTCAATTTCATATTTATTAAATGTAGAGATATCAATTTTCTTAGTAAACTTACCCAACAAATTCATATTATAATTATCTATATATATATATATATATATATAATTTTTATTAAAATCATGATAGATATAATTATATGTTTATAATTTCATTAATTTAATTTTTTAATGCGATATGTGTGTTAATTATAAATATTAAATTTGTATGTCTATTAATTAAATTTAAATTGAAAGTTCTGAAATATAATACTTATGAATATGAATCAAAAAATTTTGTCAAGTTGTTTGTGACCTCTACAGATGATTACAGGTTTAACTTTTGGTTTGAGAAACCGTGACCTAGGGGCATCTAAGTCTTAACTTTTGGCATGAGAAACCATGACCTAGGGGCATTTAAATCATCAAAAAATAAAATCACTTGGGGAATGCACCTGACTTGGGTCACACTAGCCCTTAACATGACTAGATTTTTGCCACGAATTTTTGAACCGGTGACCTTCACATCATGGACTGACTTAACAATACACCCCATCACCATATATTTACGTCGTAAGGCATTCCCCTTTGAAAATAATTTTCCTAGAGGCTACCTGGCATCGCTCTGAGCCATTAGATTATGTGTTAGATGATTAGAGGATTGTCAATTGTTCAATCAAGCGAAGGTAGTTGGGTGGTTGGAACCGTTTATTATGATGCTCGTTCAATTAAACATAGTTATGGCAATTAAGCCCCTTCTGGAGAATTTTATTTACAAAATCGTCTGATCTGTCATCAGGGTAAGGGTAGCAGATAACGTGTTTTGAATTGCAGATTTGGGATGCGCAAGGAAGTAGCATTTTGGGGGCTTCAACACTGAAGCTGGAATTCAAAGGCTTGTTTCAGATGTAGAGTCCACTTCAACGACTGCCGACAGAACAAGCAGTAGTATACCAAGCGACAATGCATGAGGAAGAGAGACAGGGAAAATTTTAAGAACCACCCTAAATTTATATGTATAATAAATGGGCGAATCCCCATGATATATAGGAAAAATGGGAGGCGATTTTATCAATAATATAATATGTATATATAATTTTTTTGGCAAATCTCTCACTGGATTATATTATCTTGTAAATTCATGGCGAATCTATCACTAAATTATAAAATCTTGTAATACCTTGGCAAATATTTCATTGAATAATAAAAAGTGAAGTCTTGGTGAATGTTTTGTTAAAGTATGAAACCATATATGATAATAGGCAAACATATTTATTAAATTGTAATATACTAACATACATGTTTGGAAAAAAAAAACATAATTTTCTCTTCCTACAAACAATGTTGCAAGTTTCAGCGGCCATATTTGTCATGGTTTTTACTGTACACTCTTTCACATCCTTCTATTAGTTTTGATAATATTCCACAACAAAGTTCTTGTAGGTGTTGATCTTGACCACCAGTTCTGTCAAGGTAGGAGAGATTAATCTTTTCTCTACCACTTTTGTCAAGCTATCAAATTTCTTTCTTATTCCATAGAGTCCAACTACGATATAACAAAAAAAAAAACATTTTGTTTACCCCAACACGCCAACAAGTAGCAAGCCCCAACTATATAATATAAGAAAGTAGTAGGTACCCCAAAGGCCTAAAGGGGATCTAATGGAAAGAAGTGACCGTTGTTATAAGCCTTCCAATCAATAGATTAATATATAAATATAGATTTATTATTATTTTAATTGGAAATCTTCAATTAAATAATAAAATTTAATTATGTCTCTCCCAATATAAATTTCGTATCAGCGTAATTCACTACCTTTATACGTCTTGCATTTTTTAACAACCTTGTAACATGTGGATTAATTTCCTTTTTGGTGCACAATCTCCGCCTTTTAAGACAATATGGTGCACTGACCCAACCCCTACAGATCATTACGCCAAATTAAGAAAAACAAAGAAGATGAAAGGTTGTACAAACCAACATATTTTTCAAGCACTGGCCCAACCCCTATAGATCATTACGACAAATTAAGAACAATAGAGAAGATGAAAGGTTGTACAAACCAACATATTTTTCAAACAACTAATCCAACATCAGTACCTTAACTTTTTCATGAAGATATCATATTGAGAACGTTTCAAAAATGATGCGAAATCTAGGCACTGAATATCTCTCTTCTGTGAGGGTGATGCGGAAAGAGTGATAAGATTTCACTGTTTTGAATTTTTTTTTTTGTTAAATCAGAAATACCAATATTAATGGAGATATTGGTATTTTTTACTAAATTTTGTGAAGTGACTAAATGTAGCTTTAACCATTCACCTTAAGATGTTTTTTATAATATAATTTCGTAAGTCTATTTAATATCTTCATTATCATAAAACCTGTATCCATCTTAACTCCACTTCTACCACTCTTGGAGGGATGAAATCTATTTATCCCTCTCAGCACTTAGTAGACCCGGAATTAAGATGGATCTAAGCTGATAGAATTTCCTCTTTAAATAGTCTATGCTCACATGAATACCATGATATTACCATGGGTCAATACCATGGGTTATCATAAACCTGGAGCTTAAAAATTACTATTAGTAATTTATAAAAATTAAAAAAATTAATAATTGATTTTTATTTTATTTTTTTATTTTAACCAAATTAAAATGTTTAAGTGACATTAAATTACAAGATCCATTTTTACCCTTGATCTACCAAGCCCAAGGATCAAATATTTTTTCACTCTATGCTAGTTTGCATATCATGATATTTGATCCCTCCCGGGGCTTAGTAGATCCAGAGTAAAGATGAATCTATGCTGGTTTAATTGCCCCTTTAAATAGCCTACATTCCACGTGAATACCATGGGTCAATACCATGTACCATTTTTTTTTTTATTAATACTAATATTAGGGTTAATAATGGGTTAATAATGTTTTTTTTGCATGGTATTAATAATAATTTGGCCCATAGTATTTGGCCCATAGGCTTCACCTAAATATAACACATTTTTTGAGTGTTCTTAAATATAATGTGACTTTTGGAGTAAACATAAAAAGATGTTTTATTTATTTACCATACCTCTCGTTTATTTATATTTTTATTAATTTACCATACCTCTTTTATAAATACTGTATTTGGCCCATAGGATTCACTTAAATAAAACCTCTTTTTTGGGTCTTCTTAAATAGAAAGAGGGTTATGGACTGAATATAAAAAGAGCTTTTATTTATTTACCATACCTCTAGTTTATTTATATTTATATTTATTTACCATACATTTGGAGTAAGTATAAAAAGAGGTCTTATTTATTTACCATACTACACTTTATTTATATTTTTATTTATTTACATGTAAATATAAGGCGACTTATGGAGTAAATATAAAAAAAAAAAATGTTTTCCATTATTTTTTATATGATTATGACTAAACAGATGCAAACTTGGAATATGGAAAGAACATTATTCAATCTTTAAATAAACATGAAAATAAGAGACTTGAATTTTTAAATAAAATGAATTATTTTTTTGTGACCATTTGTTCCAAAAAATAAGGTGATTTTCTTGAAATTAACCCCAATACCATGAAATACGGGAAAATGAAAGAAAAAAACCTTTTTCCACTGAATGTGGAGGGTGAAACAACTATCATAAATACCTATTCTTGAAAATTAGGGTGAATGGAAGGTTGTAACTCCTAATTTCAAGGGCTAAATTTACTTTTTTTACTCTCTCCCTTAAAATAAGGCGGGCTAACCTCCATACCTAATTTTTTTTATAAAATAAATTTGAGGCGATTTGTAACAATGTATTGTGATACAAAATATTTTCCCAATAAAAATATAAAACCCCTTAATTTTGCCCAAGGGCGAAAATTCGCCCCTAAAATTATCCATGAAGAGAGATCTGGGCATCCTTATGTTGGCAGCCTTGATCATAATTTCTCTTTGCAACATGAAGGAGATTTTTCTTTCAAAACTCATGATTATCCATTCAAGAATGAAGTTGAGTGGCTTCCTCCTCAACTAATAACAGATCCCAATGGTGATGGTCAGAGTAAAATTATTGATGCAACTCACGATGCAAAAATATAGGTATTGGAGCCTCATGTAAAGGGAATGAATGGAGGATTCACTGAAAGATGCCTGATTTCATAGGTATCTTTGCTGCCAGAAAGAGTTCGTATTGCAGCAGGAAGATGGGTTGTATCAATGGTAACTGGTTTTATTGATCAGGTGCATAAACAAGGAGAAATAAGAAAATAGATCTTGGTTCTTGTCACAAAAGGTTAGTCGATAATGTGATTTAACCAAAACCTCAAGAAACTATGGGAGGTTGATGTGCAGGATGACTTTCCACATGGTGCTCTTCACAGAGAGATAACAATTTCTATCAGTAACTATACATTGAAGCATCGAGATGTGGGGCTAGTAATTATGGGGGGAAGGATGGAAATAAAACCACATCTTTACCTGGATCCATTTGAAGAAGCAGTGGTTGATGAAAAGAATGCATGTCGTCATTGAAGAAGTGCAGAGGAGAAAGAATATTCTGAGGATTCGAGCACTAAAGGTGGAGAGAAAGTAAGGCACTTTGCCTATTATGCCTTTGCTAGGCATTCTAGCATACAACGATGGAAACATAGGAATGAGGATCTACCACACCACGTACCTGATTCATCACAACTGATTCCACAACACAACTACAAGCTTGATGCTCATGCATTGAATGGTCAACATCCTAGAGAGTTAGAATGGAGGGAGTTCCGAGAATCCATTCTAGGAGTTATGCCACATTGTTGGGATAGAAGGGAGGATACTCTACTTGAGCCGACACATTTCAGAAAGAAAAAAAGGAAATCCCTGAAGAAGATGCCTGGAAAGAGATCATCATCTCCAGTTCACAAACCAGAGGACAAACATGTTTTTGGGAAGGATACAATAAAAAAAATTACCAGTGCTATTGACAAGGTAGCAGAGTATGCTACATCTGGCAAAAGAAAGAAGAAGAGTATTTATGTACCCATAATAACAAATTATACTTAGCTCTAGTGCATTCCTAATGTAATTGTAGCACATCAAAAGGAGGGAATAAAAGTTATTCATCTGGCCTCTGGGTGGTTAGTTCGCAAGCTTCATCTGCAAGAGGGTGGCCTGCATGTTGATATAAATGGAGATGGAGTGCTAGAACATGTTTAGGATGTTGGAGGAAGTTGTACTCAATAAAATGTAGCAACTGGAACAATAGCAGCACTCAAACCTTGTTGGGATGTAGCTACTTCTGGAGTTCTAGTGCAAGAGCAAATTTTTAATGCCTTTATCTACAGGCATGGCCCATTTGGTGTATCACAAGCTTTTGGTCGCACGTTTGATGTTGCTCCTCTAGAGGTAGCAATGCCTATCCTAATTCACAGAAATGATGGACACAAACATTAGAAAGGAATCCATGGTGATGTAATATTCCTGACAAGCCGAGGAGAGGCTACTTCTTATTTTCCAAGCATTCATGACCAAGGTGCAATCCGAACATGACAACTACTAACTGGTGCTACCTGGTCAAATTTTCCTTCATTTGCAGGTATTGTTGAAGAAAAGGTTATCCTCACTTTAGAACCTTTGCCACTGCATGTTCATGGAACCCATAAAGTGATTCTGGTTGCAGGAGAATATGAGGTAGTTATTCTTTCCCCAGATGGTAGTCATCTCACGTCAATCTTCATGCCATCTCCACCTACCCACCCCATAATATATGGTGATTTTTCAAATGATGGCTTGAATGACCTGATTCTAGTAACTTCTGATGGAATTTATGGATTTGTGCAAACCCAACAACCTGGTGCCCTCTTCTTCAGTTCCCTGGTTGGTTGTTTGATAGTTGTCATGGTTGTTATACTCATCTCTCAACATTTTAACTCGACAAACTCAAAACCAAGGCCCTTTGAAAGAAATAGCACTGACCCAAGGTAATATGTGTACTGTGAGCATATTTTGGATGAAGCATAATCTTTTTGTTCTTTGATAGAAAACAACAAACCCTTATTATGGTTACACATGTAACATGTTGAGTGATACATGCATTTATGAACAAGGATTATGGAAAAAATAATTTTGTTCATGTGTAAGTTGTTAGTGGTTGAAGTTCTGTGAGTTTTTAAAATGTTGTAATTGTGTCATAAGAGTTTCCAATGTGGATAAGTACAAAAGATATGAAGTGGTTTTTACGAAGTGAAAAAAAAACTGGTATGAATACTCTTCTCGCAGTTGACATCGTGAGAGCAATGCAATTAACTTTCATTCGCCATGGCATGAACATTCTAGAGTTCCAGGTTTACTTCATAGATCTCCTGTCAAATGATTTTAATACCATTTCTTCGGATGTTCCCTCCACTCAAAGGCGCAGATGGATTAACAACAAGAACACCCCACGAAGTAACAACAACAACGCTCCATGAAGATAAGCCTGCGGCAACTAGATCTTACTTCGCGTCTGTAGTGGGGGACCGTATGGTTAGGTGGTTAACTTTTTTTTACAATTCAATTATTTTTAAATTTAATTGGTTTTATTTCTCTAAAATATTTATATTTATTTGTAGCATCATTATATTTTTTTTTTAGATATATTTTTTATAACATGCAATTTTAACATTCACAATCTTGCGAGAAGAACTAGTATTCAATACTACTCGATCATGGAGGCTATTATTTGTTCACTTTTTCCAGATGAAAAGCAAGTGTTTGATACCACTGGATTGTCATGGAAGGATCATGGATGCCAATATTTGTTCACTTTTTGCACAAGAAAAATAAGTACTCAGTACTTGTTTTTGAAAATTGATCAGTACTCAGTACAAGAGAATTATTGGTGAATCAGATTCGACTCTCTCAAACAAATATTGAAGAGAACGATGTCAATCAATGCTTAGGTTTTATTTGCGTAGACCAGCTCTTTGTTCAGAACATGATAGTGTCCATGTGTGCATAAAACTTTTGTGGTTGCAACATTCCGAACTGCATGTTTGCTTCTGCAACAAAGAATGTTTGAGTCTGCATCTGCAAGCTTGTTTTTTAGAAGGAAGCAAATAACTTGAGGACTATGAGGATTCTACCATGAAGAGGAGCAACCTAAGGAGGCATGAAGAACCATGAATTGGAGGAATTGAAGAGCAAAGTTTAAGAGCTGGACACTAGAAGAGCTAGAGATGTTGAACAAAATTCAAGACCCAAATAGGGTTTCTTTTGTCATAACTAAGCTAAAGATAGAGTAGAGAGATGACAAGAAAACATTGAGACATGGAAAAAAATGGTAAGATGAAGAAGCTCTTATATGTTTATTACCAATACAATTACATAATGAGTATCAAGGTTGTTAAAATTGTGGTATAGCTCTATTAACTTCTTTATTTATATAGATTGGATATCAATTAAATATAACTTATTTTAACAACTTCAACTCTTTTATTTTAACAACTTGAACTCTTTTATAGAAGAGGCTTAATGTGTGGTGCTATAAAAAATCAATTTATTTATCCAAACATTTCTCCAAACCTAAAATTTCTTTTTAAATAAAATAGTTTATCTTTATAATTTAGATATTCAATTAAATCACATAACATATCACAACTTATTTCTTCATGCTAATCTTTCTTATGCTACTGCCTTACGACGTTTCCATTGCAACCCATGGTGCAATTGCTAGTCTAAGCCTCACTGGCAATATGAATCATTATTTACATTTAAATAGTCAAATGGATCTTTTATATATATATATATATATATATATATATATATATAATTATAATTATAATTATAATTTTAATGTGATAAGTATATTATGCTATAATTTTTTTTTTTTTGAATTTTTTTTGTAATTTAATTAATAAAAATAAAATTATAATATGACAAACTGAATTAATTTGATTTCTTATTTTTATTATTTTATTATTGTATTATTATTTTTAGTTAAGTCAACATCATGCTTTCTTCTTCTTCTTCTTCTTCTTATTATTATTATAACATTATGCTTTATTATTATTATTGTTAATATAATGCTTCATTTTAATGATACTATAACGTTTGTCCAATATTATGTTGACATCTACATGTTTACATTCATTTGCAATCACTACAACATCTATCCCATATTTAGCACCATTTTAATTTTTACACTCATTTAATGACACTACAATGTCTCCCCCATAGTGTCTCTCACCTTAATTAATTTGAAAGGGGTGTGTAGATTAGTAGTATATTGTTATAATTCATTTTTTTAAAGTGAAGAAGTTTTCACTTTTAATTAATGAACCTTATGTATGTATGTTGGTTGTTTTGTATTTTGAAACATGCATGATATAATTAAATTCTTTTAGATTTGATTGACTTTGTGTGTCGTTTCATTGATTTATTTTTTATAATAATTTAGAGATATCTATCTATACATTTTTTAGTATTTGGGGAAGGGGCTCCTCATGGTTCTTTTGAACGCTTGAGTCAATAGGCATTCTAAAGTTAGAGATAGATTACTAATGACTCTTAACCAAACTTAAGCTTAATGGCCATTGTGTTTCACTTAGGCTATAAATTTTTAATTTGTCTATTTTGTTGCAACATAGTGTTCGTTGTCACCCCTAACCCATTGTTATGATTTTCATCTTGAGCATAAATTATTCCTACTGTAAAGAAAAAGGAAGTCTTATTATCTACAATAATTGCCTCTTGTCTTTGAACTACACATCAAATGGTTATCATCTCGTACACAAAGGAAATACCCTAGATGATTGTGATTTGCCATGCATTTCAAAATCTGAAGAGAACTATTCAAAACCCACTAATTCCAATACTCTTTCCAAAATCCTCTATTGATGTTGAGAACCACTCTAATTCAACCACCAACTTGATACAAAAAACACAACGAAATAGGATGTAACTATATAATTAATGGAGCAACTAACCTCATATGTTTCCAAGGCTAATTAGAAATGCCTCCAAGTAAATACCATATACAAGGTAAGGAGACACAATCTCTATACAATGTTGAGCCAATGGAAGCCTCTAAAAAAACAACCACCCAGAATGAACATAGAATACATTATCCCACATACACTGAGGGCCTTAATAAAACCAAATTCAAAGGGTCACTCCATTAAATCCGAATTGTGCAGTGGTATAGGGGATATAATGACCTTTGGTTTTTATCCTCTTGACTTCAATTTGACGTGTTATTTGGCTTAATTAGTTAGTGGCATGCATCACTTTGGTTCATTCATTCTAAAAAGTTATTTGGATTAATTAGTTAGTGGCATGCATCACTTTGGTTTATTCATTCTAAAAAATAATTAAGGAATTGGGGGGAAAGATACTTAAGGGTTCCACTTTTCAGGGGAGAGGCTTCATTAACATTAACCATAACATTTTATCTTTGATTATTATTGAGATTAGAGTAACCATATAAATTAAATGTCTGGAAAACACATATAGACATCAAAATATTTATCTTATAAAATATCTAACATTGCCCAATTTAAATAAAAATGAAAATAACTTAACTCAATTATAACTTCATTATTGTTAGTACTATTATTATTGATTCTAAAAATGATTAATATATGATTTAAACATATATATGTACATTTAACATACATGTAATGAGATAGTCAATGATGTAGATTAATCCCACTTGGCATGAAGATTCCTAACCTATAAATAGACTATGGTACAATACCATGGCTTGCTAATAGGGCATGCTCCAAAATTCTTAACTCGTGTTCATATGATATATATATTTTTAATTTACCAATTTAATTAAAAAATGAAAAAAAATGCTTTACTTTTTCAATACCACATGGTTAAGAAACCTATAGCTAGTTTTAGAGGACATTTCTTTAATTAATTAAACTAAAAGGGAAAAATGTTCATAACTACTTCAATTTTTTATTTTACATATTAAATATCTTAAAATTTTAATTGTTAAATTTTTCTTCAATATTTTTAATAGAATAAGTGGGAAAAGATGCTATAAAATGACCATTCCATTTATTAATTAAATTTTGATAAAATAAGTGAGAAAAGATATCATAAAATAATGAACATTTCATTTATTAGTTAAATTAGATAAATATGGTTGCCATTGACTCATTAAACTTTATTAGCATATATTCTACAAAATGAATCAACCATATATACTATCTGTAACCCTGGTTCAATTATAAAAACTAGTTCATATTTTTCAAAGTTAATTAATTAAACTAAACTACCAAAAAAACCATCTGTAACCCGTGTTCAAACTAACCATGCGATCTTGTTAAAGATAGGTTGTGGTAATTTCAGAATTTTTATAACCCGTGTTCAAACTAACCGTGCGATCTTGTTAAAGATAGGTTGTGGTAATTTCAGAATTTTAAAGTCCCGGTAAACCAAAATAAAGATGGCTCACTATTTAATTCGCATATCCTTTTACGAATCATTTATAATGACTTTTGAGGGTGAGTTTAATATCATTCTAGAGTGAAGTCCATAATATATATCTATACACACACCATGCTGCCCAGCGTCATTTTTTGAGTGTCAGTTTTATATTCATCGAACCTCTTTATCCAGGGTAAGGCTTAACGGTTGAACACAGTTTTTGTTTAGCGCGAGATAAAGTTTGATGAATTGTTGGATGAGGTTGTTGTGATATTCCGAGTAAATATAAATTTATTTATCATCAAATTTTGAACCATAAAATATATTTTCATAATATTAAAATATAGGTATATACAATTAACAATAGTTATTTAGTTCAAAATAGTTTAATTCGTTTCTCAGTGAATTGAATCAACAAATGCATTCAATAGTTTCAATAGTTTACCATGAGGAAAATATGAGTTAGGTGTAATTCCGTCTCTATGAAGTTGACAAGTGTTAAAAAAAAGGAAATATTGTAAATAAAAAAATATTATAATAAAAACAAAAATGATGTTTATTTGACCATTGTTTTAAAAAAGGAAATATTGTAAATAAAAAAATATTATAATAAAAACAAAAATGATGTTTACTTGGTTTTTAATATTGAGTATGAAAATATATGGTAAAAATATTTCACTTTGACTCTTCGAATTATAAATAAAATATAAGAGTTCGATGTGTATGTTAAACAAGATTAATAGCTACAATTCATTAATCTTCAGAGAGAGATTAATAGCTACAACTCATTAATCTTCAGAGAGATTTTATTGTGTAGAATTTCTTTTGCACTCTACACAATGAAAAAGCTTCCACACAATTCATACACTCACCTCTTTACTTTGCCAATTGTCCTACTACTATGTGCTAATGATGCTATAGGTCATGTTGGCATGTCTCATGGTGAAATATTCATACTTCTTCCATAAAGGCATGTCGTGGAGCTTGACCAAGTGTATGAAAGGTGGTATATGACCATGGAGTGCATTGCTTAAAATTTAGAGTTCACACAAAAAGAATAAATTATCGAGCAAAGAAGAGATGGCGTTACGCAGATCCATGTGATAGAGATCAAGGAAGACCACTCTATTTGTATGACAACAGTTGCAAGTAACATAAGCCCAATTGCAAAAGGGGACAATGTGACTCCAATTGACCATGACATTATTAGGATTGGAGAAAATAAGCTTTTTGAATGCGAGGAGGGAATTTTCCATAATCATGAAATGAGTGCACGAAGGAGGAGGAGAAGGGGAAAACAAAGAGAAGAAAGAGCGCAAAAGAAGCAAAACATGGAGTCTGCATGGTGCTTCAAATGGAAATTGGTAGGCAATAGGAGGTGAAAATGTATTGTTATGTGACTTGTTATCACAAGTATTTATAAGCATAAAGAAGGCGATGTGCATTGCGTTGAGATAGTTAGCATGTCATGAGGTATACAGAGTGCATTGTGATGAGAGAGTTACCACATTGTGTTGATTGAGCAGCGCATCATGAAGCGCATCATGAAGGTATATGGAATACAATGATTTTTTTTTTAATTATACTAATGCAACATAATTTTGTTGAGAGTGGCATTTGAAAATAAAGCGAAAATGTTCAACCTAATTTTGTTGAGAGTGGGATTTGAACCCACATGCTAGGATTTGAAATTTTTCGCTCCAAAAAAAAGAAGAAATCCACAATGTATTTTGTTGAGAGCGGGATTTGAAAATAACACAAAAATGTGCAATATAATCTCACACCCTAGGATTTAAAAATAAAGTGAAAATGTGCAACATAATTTTGTTAAGAGTGAGATTTGAACCCGTGCCCTAGGATTTGAAAATAAAGCAAAAATATACAACTTAATTTTGTTAAAGGTGGATGACAGAGTTAAACATTGAGGACCTGAATTTCTTCCAAAGCATCATGTGGAACTTTTCTTTCAAAAGTGCATAGATTTTTTGGTTATTCAGAGCTCCACACCTCCCAATGCATGGATCTAAGCTCCACATCTTCAAACTCCACATTTCATCTAGTGTAGTGGACTTTTAAGCAAATTAAGAGACTAAATAAATTCTATATACCTACTTTCAAAGTTGAACTTAAGAACTAGCTAACGTAGACACAATTGCCTATCAATACGAGTCAGATAGGGAGACGATATAACACTCATATACATGGGTGCTTCCCCCCTTTTTTATTCTAGTTGTTGAACTAGAATCTTTGCTTTACCAATCCATATTTTTCTTTGTTCTTGCCTTCTGTTGGAGGTTTTCAAAAGATTAGTACTTCGTACTATTTATTCCCACCCAAATCCCATCTTTCACTCAATCAAATCCATCTTCCTTTACTACCTCTATTGGTGATTGTGTTTACCTTTCCGACCACCTTATTATTAACGAGGGATCAACTACTTATTGGGAAATTGTTGTATCTGGGACTGGACCTAGGTGATGCATGATTGGATCTTATGGGAATTCTATGTTTGTAATGGGAGGATCTAATTACGAATAAATTCAACCCACTAGCATTGGATGATATAGTGAGACTAAATATGGATACAAATTCATTGGTGGTTCAACTCGATTAGTTGCGAGTGCCTTTGCTAGTGGTTATGGATCAACGATTGAGGATGCTTACTCAAATACTATTGATAGTGATGGTTCTTTTACTCGATCAAATGATTCAAGAGAATTGGGTAAAATAATGGGTCAACAACAAATCGATCTGTTGGAACTACTACAGAATCTGCCCAATGCTTTTGATAGAAATTCAACTCCCTAATGTATGACTCTATCATCCACTTATGCACGTAATAATTATAATGTATATTTAGGTCATATCTATACACTTCCATAATCCACCTACTAGAAATTGCAAGGAATTTGTGATTTTTCATAATGTACACTATGGGCAAGGAATTGTTACTGGTGCAAAGTGCAGAGGTGCAGAGGAAGAAGAAGCTTTCTTCCTTCACACCTCCGCACTCTGTACAATGTTTTAAATGGAGATTTGTTCAGCCTCCACCCACCCCCTCATTTCTTCCTCCACACCTTTGCACTCCACCAACTTATAGAGATTTGTTCAGCTACACCCCCCCCTTCTTTATCAATCATTGCATTTGGGACTGGACCTAGGTGATCCACCATTGGATCTTAGGGGAATGCTAGGTTTGTAATGGGAGGATCTAATTACGAAGAAATTCAACCCACTACCATTGGATGATATAGTGAGACTAAATATGGATATAGCTTCATTGGTGGTTCAACTCGTTTAATTGTGAATGCCTTTGTTGGTGGTTATGGATCAACGAGTGAGGATTTTTATTCGAATGCAACTGATAGTGATGGTTCTTTTAGTGGATCGAATGAGTCAAGAGAACTGGGTAAAATACTGGTTCAACAACAAATGGATCTGTTGGAACTACTACTGACTATTCCCGATGCTTTCAATTGAAATTCAACTCCCTAATGTCTAACTATGTCATCCACCTATGCACATAATACTTATACTGTATATTTAGGTAATATCTGAAGACTTCCACAATCCACCTACAAGAAATTGCAAGGAATTTGTGAACTTTTTATAACGTAGACTATGGGCAAGGAATTGTTACTCGTGCATAGTGCAAAGGTGCAGAGGTGCAGAGGAAGAAGAATATTTCTTAAATGGAGATTTTGTCAGCCTCCCCCCACCCCCTCGTTTCTTCCTCCACACCTCTACACTTCGCAAAGTTATAGAGATGTGTTCAGTTGCACCCCCACTCTTCCCACCCCTCCCACCCGTCACCATGCTTATGTAAGGTGTAAGAACCCTAGTGTTATAGACATTTTTGTGCCTAACAGCATGAAGCATGAAATGTCAATAATCTAAGGGATCCAAAGTCCCTAAACATGTTGTTCCTACCCCTAGAGGAACAAGGTCAGCAAACCACAACACTGAAAATCAGTTCTCCACCTGAAAACACTCAAAAACAAGCTGTTTCTGGATCATGTCAACTGCTCCACTAAGCATCTGCGCTGAATGTCAACTGCTCCACTCTGTACCTGCGCTGAATGTCAAAACTAATGAAGGCTACCTGCGCTGGGTGAGATTGGCCAAGTGGCACAGTCATTCTGCAAGGTGTCAATTGCCCAGGAAGCTTCCAAACTGACACTTGGATCATGGAATTCGCCTTGTGATGAGTAAGAGGATCTAGATCTCCAAGTGGAGGCAAGAGACTCCAAGTGGACTCAAGAACTGAAGATTAACTGAAGTAGGAGAGGACACTAGTCAGCTTCATGTCAGTCTCAAGCTGACTCATGCTTTCTCCAAAACTTCTATATATAGAGCTCTCTCATGAGGTCTATGGAGGCTGGAATTTGGTGCAAGTAAGGAAGTGCTGTTGGTTTGTGTATAGAACTATTGGGTGATTGCTTTGAAGGAGGTGAAGAGGAGATTTCTTTCTGCTGGGAGGTGTTGCTGGATTGGGCCTATTATGGTTGTAACACTCTCAGAACTTTACTTCTTCCATTAATAAAGTATTTGAGGTTCTTCTATATGCATGTGTCTCTATGGTGAATTGATGCTTGTATATTTGATTTATTCTAATCCTTGAATCAGTTATGGATGTATGCTTCTTGTAGTACCCTTTTCTTGTGCTTTTACAGGATCTTTGTGTAGCTGGGCCGGTGAAAGAGCAAGGAGCCAGGAGCAAGCAGCAAGGAGTGAGGATTGGATCGACTATTAGCGCAAGATAACGGTTAGTAGATCATCCTTCTCTTCTCTCTCTCATCTCATAAAGAAGTAATCTTGAATAGCTTTGCATTCAGTTGTTGCTGAGGTACTATCACCCTTAGAGTGGGATAGGGTCATTCCGTATTGGATACTTTTCCCAACAACAAATTGGCGACTCCACTGGGGATATGCTCCGTATTGAATCTTTTGCTATCAAAGATTTGACATTTATGCAATCTTTGAACATGGTTGGCCAGAAGTATCCTGCTCGTAAGATTCTTTGTGCTGTTGCATATCTAGACTGATGCCCCCCACACGTGCCTAAATGACAATCATTCAGGGCTTTTTCGGCCTCCTCATGGGTAAGGCACCTCCTCAGAACTGTATCGACACTACGACGGTAAAGTGTACCACCGACGATCATGTAGTCTTTTGCTTGGTATCGTATACGTTTTTGTTCGGAGCGAGAGGTGTTAGGCCTGAACTTTTGGGTTTGGAGATAAACTATGATATCTCCATACCACTCATCGCTTACAGATATCAGAAACAAACTTTCGTCCACGATTGACTCTTCCAATGTTTCATCGTTGGACGATGATGGGAGATCGCACAATAATTCTGCGAAAACTAGGGCCTTCTTTGATTTGGATTTTACAAATTCCAGATCAAACTCTTGAAGGATCGCTATCCATTTTGAATATTTGCCCCCCAGCAACTGTCGCGACAGTATGTAAGTCATGGGGTTGCAATTTGACAGGATGGTAGTTTTCCGAAAGAGGACATAATGTCGAAACCTTTGAATCGCTTGAACAGCTGCTAGCGCTAGTTTTTCAACATAAGAATATTTACTTTCTGTATCGTTTAAGTTTTTACTTAAATAATAGATAGGATGTTCAATTCCATCGACTTCTTGAACTAAAACCATCGCAATGGTCGTATCTGCTGCAGCTAGATACAGGTTAAAATCTCTTTGATAGTCCGGGGCGTACATTAATGATGCTTTTACTAGACAATCTTTCAGAGCATCAAAGGAAGCTTGCGCCACCTGGTCCCAGACAAAAGGTACATCCTTTTTCAAAAGACGAGTATAACCCTTAGCAAGTTCTACGTAATTAGGAATGAACCTCCTCAGAAAGTTTGCTTTCCCTTGGAGTTTCTGAATCTGAAGCAAATTTGAAGGTGGAGGCAAATTAATGATTGCCTGAACCTTACAGGGGTCGAGACAAATCCCATCTTTAGAGACTACAAAGCCAAGTAAACGACCAGAACCGACGCAAAACACACATTTGTGCGGATTGAGTCTTATCTTGTAGTGTCGGCAACGTAGAAATATCGCTCTTAAATGCTGCGGATGATCAGTCCGCTTTCGCGAATGAGCCGGAAGATCGTCGAGATAAGGTTGAATGATGTTCTTGATGTCATGGAAGGCATAGTTCATCGCCCTTTGAAACGTCGCCCCTGCGTTCTTTAAACCAAAGGGTAATTTTCGATAAGCGAATGTGCCCCACGGACAAATAAATGCAGTCTTTGACTGGTCCTGTGGGCGGATATTTATTTGATTATACCCGGAAAATCCATCCATAAATGAAAAGATTTCACATCCGGCGCATTCATCAATTATCTGGTCGATGAAGGGTGTAGGGTAGTTGTCCTTAGGACACGCTTGGTTTACATCCCTATAATCGACACACACTCTAATCGTCCCTTGTTTTTTCATAACAGGGACAATATTCGATACCCAATCGGTTAGAGGAACCGGGTAGATGAACCCAGCATGGAGGAGTTTTTCAACTTCCGCCTTAATGGCAGCGGCTTTCTTCGGGTGCACTTGCCGAAGTCGTTGCCTTACTGGTTTGACATCAGGATACATTTTAATTTCATGTTCAACGATACTCGAGTCGATGCCTGGCATTTCATCATATGACCATGCAAAGACATCTCTAAATTCGCGAAAAAGAGCGTTATATATTTCCAGTTCTGAAGGGGAACAACCTTTGCCGACATAAATATTCTCTACAACATCTGTTTTAGTCGAGATATTTATGGCTATAGTCTCTTCAATATTGGATAGGTTTCGCTCGGAATTGTCCAACCCAAAGGCAGGCATTGTTATCAGCAATTGGTGGGGTTGATCCTAAAGATTCCAATCTAGTATCCTTTGATCACAAGGGATATGATCCTCAGTTACCAGCTCAACTAGCTTTCCTTATTCAAGTGAAAGCACTCAACAAAACTGTTCACAGAACGATAATTGATGAGGGAGCCTCGACATGTATTATGTCAATGAGTTGCTGGAAAACATTAGGATCTCCGACCTTGTCGCGATCTTCGACGACATTAAAAGCTTTCGACGGAAGGACTTATACCCCATACGGTATCCTTAATAACTTGAAAGTGGAACTACGAGGAAAAACAGTGGAAATTGATGTAGAAGTCATTGATGGAAATCTTGACTATAACATCCTACTGGGTAGACCATGGATTTATGCCATGGCAGCTGTCGTGTCGACTTATTTTAGGAAGATCGCATTCCCGTTTGAAGGAGGGATTACGATCGTCGACCAACAGAATTTCCTCCCTAATGGTTCACAAGTTACAGGAAGCATTCCCATGATCCATGAGAGCAACCATTCAATTCAAGATATCGGAGTAGGATTATTGAAAGACCCCACATTGATGGGAACTTTCGCGCTACCACCTCCTATTTATACAGGAAATGTACCATTTGTAGCGACCTGCAACATGATATCTTCCACGAAGGTCAACATGGATCATTCAATGGTTTTGCCCCCAAGCCCTTTAGAAATATTGTAGCAATCAATGTTTCAAGCATGGGAGGCGAGCCCAAATCAACGCTCGTCAAGCGTTTGGGTAGATAGATCTAGAGAATATGGAACCCCATTAGATCCTTGGTCGAAAGTACATGGGACTGATGAAGGAATCTTACAATCAATGATGATTGAGGGGGCACCATGGAATGATCACCACCATCGTTCCCTTCTTCCGGAATATGAAGAAGACACTCAAAGTGACCTCCATCACCCTTCAGTATTTGAGTTCCTAACGAATACTGTAAACACGGTGGATTCCGAGCGAAACCTATCCAATATTGAAGAGACTATAGCCATAAATATCTCGACTAAAACAGATGTTGTAGAGAATATTTATGTCGGCAAAGGTTGTTCCCCTTCAGAACTGGAAATATATAACGCTCTTTTTCGCGAATTTAGAGATGTCTTTGCATGGTCATATGATGAAATGCCAGGCATTGACTCGAGTATCGTTGAACATGAAATTAAAATGTATCCTGATGTCAAACCAGTAAGGCAACGACTTCGGCAAGTGCACCCGAAGAAAGCTGCTGCCATTAAGGCGGAAGTTGAAAAACTCCTCCATGCTGGGTTCATCTACCCGGTTCCTCTAACCGATTGGGTATCGAATATTGTCCCTGTTATGAAAAAACAAGGGAAGATTAGAGTGTGTGTCGATTATAGGGATGTAAACCAAGCGTGTCCTAAGGACAACTACCCTACACCCTTCATCGACCAGATAATTGATGAATGCGCCGGATGTGAAATCTTTTCATTTATGGATGGATTTTCCGGGTATAATCAAATAAATATCCGCCCACAGGACCAGTCAAAGACTGCATTTATTTGTCCGTGGGGCACATTCGCTTATCGAAAATTACCCTTTGGTTTAAAGAACGCAGGGGCGACGTTTCAGAGGGCGATGAACTATGCCTTCCATGACATCAAGAACATCGTTCAACCTTATCTCGACGATCTTTCGGCTCATTTGCGAAAGCGGACTGATCATCCGCAACATTTAAGAGCGATATTTCTACGTTGCCGACACTACAAGATAAGACTCAATCCGCACAAATGTGTGTTTTGCGTCGGTTCTGGTCGTTTACTTGGCTTTGTAGTCTCTAAAGATGGGATTTGTCTCGACCCCTGTAAGGTTCAGGCAATCATTAATTTGCCTCCACCTTCAAATTTGCTTCAGATTCAGAAACTCCAAGGGAAAGCAAACTTTCTGAGGAGGTTCATTCCTAATTACACAGAACTTGCTAAGGGTTATACTCATCTTTTGAAAAAGGATGTACCTTTTGTCTGGGACCAGGTGGCGCAAGCTTCCTTTGATGCTCTGAAAGATTGTCTAGTAAAAGCATCATTAATGTACGCCCCGGACTATCAAAGAGATTTTAACCTGTATCTAGCTGCAGCAGATACGACCATTGCGATGGTTTTAGTTCAAGAAGTCGATGGAATTGAACATCCTATCTATTATTTAAGTAAAAACTTAAACGATACAGAAAGTAAATATTCTTATGTTGAAAAACTAGCGCTAGCAGCTGTTCAAGCGATTCAAAGGTTTCGACATTATGTCCTCTTTCGGAAAACTACCATCTTGTCAGATTGCAACCCCATGACTTACATACTGTCGCGACAGTTGCTGGGGGGCAAATATTCAAAATGGATAGCGATCCTTCAAGAGTTTGATCTGGAATTTGTAAAATCCAAATCAAAGAAGGCCCTAGTTTTCGCAGCATTATTGTGCGATCTCCCATCATCGTCCAACGATGAAACATCGGAAGAGTCAATCGTGGACGAAAGTTTGTTTCTGATATCTGTAAGCGATGAGTGGTATGGAGATATCATAGTTTATCTCCAAACCCAAAAGTTTAGGCCTAACACCTCTCGCTCCGAACAAAAACGTATACGATACCAAGCAAAAGACTACATGATCGTCGGTGATACACTTTACCGTCGTAGTGTCGATACAGTTCTGAGGAGGTGCCTTACCCATGAGGAGGCCGAAAAAGCCCTGAATGATTGTCATTCAGGCACGTGTGGGGGGCATCAGTCTGGATATGCAACAACACAAAGAATCTTACGAGCAGGATACTTCTGGCCAACCATGATCAAAGATTGCATAACCGCAGTCAGAAGTTGCCATGCTTGTCAAATCTTTGATAGCAAAACCAGACGACCACCCGCACCTTTACAGCCGATAGTTGCTGTTGGGCCCTTCGCCAAGTGGGGTATCAATTTCATGCAATTGAACCCCACCTCGACCGGGGGGCATGGGTATATTATAGTCGCTGTTGACTATTTTACCAAATGGGCCGAGGTGATGCCTACATTGGATAACACTGGTGAAACAACCGCCCTTTTCTTTTTTAATCATGTAGTCGCCAGGTTCGGCGTACCACAGGCTATAGTTACAGATCATGGGTCGCATTTTCGCAATCACATGATGGTCGAATTAGCTGCCAAGCTAGGGCTATCTCACGACAGCTCTACCCCATATTATCCGCAAGCCAACGGACAAGTTGAGGCAATCAACAAGGTCCTGAAGCGTATGTTGCAAAGGATGATCGGGGTTCATAAAAGAAGATGGCACCTAATCCTGTACTCAGCTTTGTGGGCTTACCGGACCTCGGTAAAGAACGCAACCGGGTTCACACCTTTTCAACTGGTGTATGGCCTGGAAGCAGTCTTACCAATCCAGTGCGAAATTTCATTGCTTAAACTCGCAATCGATCTTCTCCCCGGAACTTCAGAAGAAGAGGCTCGTTTCTTGGAATTAATCCAGTTGGATGAAACCCGTCGTGACGCCGCATTGGCTAACGAAGCTCATAAGAAACGAGTCAAGGCTCAGTTTGACAAAAATGTCAAACCCCGTGTCTTTTCAGAAGGTGACTTGGTCTTGCTTTATGACCAAGAATCCGATAAATTGGGAGCAGGTAAATTCAAGTCCTTATGGATGGGCCCCTATATTGTTAAAAGGGTGTTAGCAAAAGGAGCCTACGAGTTAATGGATTACGATGGAATTCCACTGGCGCAGCCCCGCAACGGGTTGTACCTCAAGCGTTACTATGCTTAAATAGTAACCTGCATGCTTTTGTTGTATTTTGTTTTCGCTAAAGTGTTTGTTCTGGTCGAGTGATTCCCTTTTTCCGTTGCAGATGTCGAACCTTCTGGAGACATGTGTTGGGTATGCCGACGGAGCGAGCCGTAGTTCGCGGAACCTATCCTCCGCAGCCTGGGCCATTTTTGATCCAAGCGGCGAGTTAGTAAGTTTCAGAGGTGTATGTATTGGGCAATCAACGAATAACATCGCTGAGTATAGCGCATTGATAGAACTACTCTCTGATGCCATCACACGTGGCATACGCCGACTAATTGTCAGGCTAGACTCACAGCTCGTAATACTACAACTCAATGGTATATATTCTGTTCGCAATCCAGCTATTTATCACATGTTCCTAAGGGTTAAGATCTTGGAAAGACGATTTGATTCAATTCAATATCAACATATTTCAAGAAACTTAAACACATTAACTGACTCATTAGCAAACTATGTGTTAGATAGACATTTGCAACATTTATAAAAAGGACACATCATCAAAAATTGTACATATGGATCACATAAATCAACCAGAATAAAACCCGAAAATCAAATTATATAAGTTGTTTATATAAGTTCATACATAATGTTCTGTAACCAAGACAAAATTGGTCATATGACCTAAGAACTCAAAAGGATGCTAGGGGGCACCCTAGCCTAGTGGTGCTCATGATAGTACGTCACGGCCTGTGCAATCATGCGCAAGAGACGAGTCCATCGTCTAGGCACACCAATGGTATGCCGCTGCATCTGTAAAGGTAACTCGTCAATCTGTACATCCGGAAGGCCACGAGTAAGGCTCTCAACCTGCTCCTGCACAGCTGTAAGGGTCTCAGTGTCGTCAAGATCGCGAATAACAACTCTCCTAGCAGGCTCCCCTGCTGGGGCAGCAGCTGGCGATCTCGGACGAACTGCTGGACGAACAGGACCAATATCTGCATGCACCCAAGAGTACAATTAAAAGTCTTGACAGAATAAAGCACAACAACATTATGAGTAAGAACAATAAACAGTAATATGGTCAAAGAGTTTACCAATGGCACCCCACTGCTCGCCATCCGGTAACACCAAATCCGGATCACCTCGGAAATCCATGCCCACATATGGATACTCAGAAAACGCCATCTCCTGGCGCTCGAACCACCTAAAGAAGGCCTCAGTAAAGGTAATCTGAGGTTGACCTGCATGCCTAGACATGTGGTCAACCCACCTCTGCATGCGTGGCTCGGTCGGGGAAGGCAAATCAAGTATGATGTACTGAGGCTGCATCAGTGGGATTTTCTCCAAGGCGAAGGCAGTCAGAATAGAACCAAATCCAAAGTTCTTCAGCTTCCCGTCCTTTACCTTGGTCAATTGACTTTTCATCTGAACAAGTACCGCATCACACCAGTTGAATACTTTCGGTTGGAGACACTCCAAGGCATGCTGCATATAAGACCTGTTGGCAACATGTAGAGCTGCGCTGCCAGCCATCCTACCAATAGTGAACAGAATGGACCCGAGAACCCGATCAGTAATCTCTCGGATAACAATCTTGCCGTCTCTGCTCGGCTGAGAACCTTCCCTGCAATACTGGCGGACATAATCTCTGGTGGAATCAGTCCCCCGGGCCGTACCTGATAAGGAAATGGGGGCACCTCGTCTTGACAGTCCAGTCAAGAAGTACATGTACTCTATAGTCAAGGGGATAGTCTTCCCCCTTATCTGGAACACTTGGTTAACAAGATCCCAAGCATCAAGCATATACTGCAGTAAAGAAATCTGTGCTCTCATGCTAGAGATACGGAAGAACTTCAGCAGGCCACAGTTCCGCAGCGCGTTCACCGTGACCGGGTCATGGAGGGCAATCATGTCCTCCTCTTCATGTTCTCGTTCTCGCCATGTAAGGGACATTTTGTTCAAAGTTCCCTGCAAAGCAAACAAGAGAAAGAGTGAATTCCTGATTTGATGAGAAACTGGCGAAAAAATCATCAAAAATAACCTTAAAACTCAGTCCTTTTGAGCCCAGCGCAGGCAGGAAGTCTCCCACTTGCGCTGAGGGTCAGGCTGCCTTAAGGCAGCTTGACCTTCAGCGCAGGTTTCGAAAGGGAAACCTGCGCTGATCATAGGGCGCCCTGGCAAAACCCCAGGGGCTCAGAAAGACCGGAAAACATGCAAAAAATAGGAAAAGGAAACCGTGAAAAGAAAGAGCTAGGGTTTAGCTCCTACCTGGTCCAGACGGCACCGAAAATCGTCCGCAGAATCTCCCGGAATCAGCTGGTGAAAATCAAGGGGGAAGAGGCACCTCCAGAGCTCCAACAAACCAAATGCAAATGAAATGGTAAATGAGAGGTAAAAACACCTTTTAATGGCTTTTTACGCAGTTTAAAGTGAAATATTAGGGTTATAATCTCATTTTCATGCAAATATTATTCATTTCTAACAAAGTTTGTTGCAGCAATTGAAAATGCAGTACTATATTTGAAAAAGAGAAAAGCTAGTAATGGTAAAAAGCAAAATTTGACCATATAATCGAGCAGTTTTACCGCGGAATTTATGCTCGTTAAAAAATAGAAAAGCGAGATCCGAGCAGTTTTAGCGTCATAGTTCATGCTCGTTAAAAAATAAACATAAGCTTTTGAGCAAGAGTTTCCTCCAGAGTTCAAGCTCATTAAAAAATGAACCTATTCCGGTAAATAACCATTGTGATCGTAAATTTATTAGCCATAAAAGCCTTGGTCGTGTTTGCACCCGCCACCTCCATTTCATTTGGCCAATCGTTCACCTCCATATGATTGTTTACCCATTTTGAGGAACAGCTGCGAAGAGTGATTTCACTTAGCCATCCTTGTGACACTGCCGTGATTGGAAAATTCCAACCTGTACCTGGAATCTGCTGCTATCCCTGTTTATCACTCGTTCCTCAAAAGACGAGTCTTCTTTGAGCTCTTTTCATTTGACTCGTAAAATATGAAAAGTTTGCCGAGTTTTGGCCTTCCAGCTCGTTAAAGTGACCGGAAGAGCTATCCCTCCTCTAGATTTTAATCTTTTTGGACCTGAGGGATTATTACACAAAAAGGTCGAGCGCTTGTTTTATTCGGCTCGTTAAAATTATCGAAAAATCATCCCTTCTGTATTGTTTTATACTTTTTCGGACTTAAGGGATTAGATGACGAAAAAGGAATTTTGGAGTTAACTTTCTGTACCTTTTCAGACTCTCTAAAAATGAAAAGGACCGAGTTTTCCTTGTCGTTAGACTCGTTAAAATGATTAAATAGCGACAAACTTGTCTTTAGACGAGAACGAGTTTCCCTATCGCTAGGCTCGTTAAAACATAGTGATGGGCTTGCCCGAAGGGCAGGTTATAGAACAAGCATATGTTATCCTCCTCAAGCTTGACAAAAATAAAGAGGTACTGGTCAGAAATGACTGGGGAAAAATTGGGAGAACCTCAAAGCTTTAATGGTAGCAAGTCGCTCTTGAACATGACACTTTGTCCTCCGTATCACATCGGGTTGGGTTGTTTCCTTCACCGGTCCCATCACCATGGTCCTCGCCAAACCATCCACATTTGGGGTAATGCTACCGATCCATCACATCAGTGTCGTTATATGTTCAAGAGATGTGTTCAGAAAGAGTCAACCGTGTCCCATCCACTGCCATACATTATCCTTCATCCACCCATGATCGCCGCCCTGAATCATATTTCACAGATTGTTTTCACCTCCACTAAAATCATTAGCTCCGTTCCGTGTCACTGATGTGGGATTCATTAAGGCCCTCCTTTGACGGATCGCTTCTTGTCGACTTCAGCTCATTATCCAAGAAGTCGATCTAGGAACAAACCCCCCAGTACTTTGAAGCTTGCATGCCTCAATGGCAAGTTTCTCACTTCCAGCGACAGGTATACATCAATGACCTTCGACCAGAAGATTTTGCATGGTGTTCGACGCCAAGTCCTTTATTCACACCACGTGAATTGTACTACAGTACCTTGAGGGTCATTGTCATTATTGGTGATTCCTCTCGCGCTTGTTAACGGTTTACATTATTGACCGGTAATCAAGCGATGTCTTTCCATGTTCGACTTCAGCGCAATTCTCACATGGATCGACTTGTACTTAGAGTGAAGATCGAACGAGTTTGAAGACCTCGGATCTAGTTTCATCCATCCGGGCTGCGATATATATTCAGGATATAAAGACATTTGTTATGTACATCATTGCAGCAGATGATCATCCTACTCGAAGGATGATAATTTCAGCAAAGAATTATCAGTCTACCATCAGACGATCGTTTGTTCTATGTACCAAAATGAATTTATAAAGCTGAGCATGGGAATGCCCGCCTCAGCTAGATCATGAAAGCAGAATGAAAAAAATAATGTATTGTATTGTATTTTATTACAGGGCACCTCTCAGCGATTGAATGAACTTCGGATCCTCCTGATAAAGCATTTCACCCGATAAACGACCTCATACTTTAGGGGGCAACTGTTATAGACATTTTTGTGCCTAACAGCATGGAGCATGAAATGTCAATAATCTGAGGGATCCAAAGTCCCTAAACATGTTGTTCTTACCCTTAGAGGAACAAGGTCAGCAAACCACAGCACTGAAAATCAGTTCTCCACCTGAAAACACTCAAAAACAAGCTGTTTCTGGATCATGTCAACTGCTCCACTGAGCATCTGCGCTGAATGTCAACTGCTCCACTCTGTACCTGCGCTGAATGTCAAAACTAATGAAGGCTACCTACGCTGGGCGAGATTGGCCAAGTGGCACAGTCATTCTGCAAGGTGTCAATTGCCCAGGAAGCTTCCAAACTGACACTTGGATCATGGAATTCTCCTTGTGATGAGTAAGAGGATCTAGATCTCCAAGTGGAGGCAAGAGACTCCAAGTGGACTCAAGAACTGAAGATTAACTGAAGTAGGAGAGGACACTAGTCAGCTTCATGTCAGTCTCAAGCTGACTCATGCTTTCTCCAAAACTTCTATATATAGAGCTCTCTCATGAGGTCTATAGAGGCTGGAATTTTGTGCAAGTAAGGAAGTGCTGTTGGTTTGTGTATAGAACTATTGGGGTGATTGCTTTGAAGGAGGTGAAGAGGAGATTTCTTTCTGCTGGGAGGTGTTGCTGGATTGGGCCTATTATGGTTGTAACTCTCTCAGAACTTTGCTTCTTCCATTAATAAAGTATTTGAGGTTCTTCTATATGCATGTGTCTCTATGGTGAATTGATGCTTGTATATTTGATTTATTCTAATCCTTGAATCAGTTATGGATGTATGCTTCTTGTAGTATCCTTTTCTTGTGCTTTTACAGGATCTTTGTGTAGCTGGGCTGGTGAAAGAGCAAGGAGCTAGGAGCAAGCGGAACCTAGAGGGAAAAGTATCCACTGTGAGCCTGGATTCTTTGAGTGGGATAGGGTCATTCCGAGCGAAACCTATCCAATATTGAAGAGACTATAGCCATAAATATCTCGACTAAAACAGATGTTGTAGAGAATATTTATGTCGGCAAAGGTTGTTCCCCTTCAGAACTGGAAATATATAATGCTCTTTTTCGCGAATTTAGAGATGTCATTGCATGGTCATATGATGAAATGCCAGGCATCGACTCGAGTATCGTTGAACATGAAATTAAAATGTATCCTGATGTCAAACCAGTAAGGCAACGACTTTGGCAAGTGCACCCGAAGAAAGCCGCTGCCATTAAGGCGGAAGTTGAAAAACTCCTCCATGCTGGGCTCATCTACCCGGTTCCTCTAACCGATTAGGTATCGAATATTGTCCCTGTTATGAAAAAACAAGGGACGATTAGAGTGTGTGTCGATTATAGGGATGTAAACCAAGCGTGTCCTAAGGACAACTACCCTACACCCTTCATCGACCAGATAATTGATGAATGCGCCGGATGTGAAATCTTTTCATTTATGGATGGATTTTCCGGGTATAATCAAATAAATATCCGCCGACAGGACCAGTCAAAGACTGCATTTATTTGTCTGTGGGGCACATTCGCTTATCGAAAATTACCCTTTGGTTTAAAGAACGCAGGGGCGACGTTTCAGAGGGCGATGAACTATGCCTTCCATGACATCAAGAACATCGTTCAACCTTATCTCGACGATCTTCCGGCTCATTCGCGAAAGCGGACTGATCATCCGCAGCATTTAAGAGCGATATTTCTACGTTGTCGACACTACAAGATAAGACTCAATCCGCACAAATGTGTGTTTTGCGTCGGTTCTGGTCGTTTACTTGGCTTTGTAGTCTCTAAAGATGGGATTTGTCTCGACCCCTGTAAGGTTCAGGCAATCATTAATTTGCCTCCACCTTCAAATTTGCTTCAGATTCAGAAACTCCAAGGGAAAGCAAACTTTCTGAGGAGGTTCATTCCTAATTACGCAGAACTTGCTAAGGGTTATACTCGTCTTTTGAAAAAGGATGTACCTTTTGTCTGGGACCAGGTGGCGCAAGCTTCCTTTGATGCTCTGAAAGATTGTCTAGTAAAAGCATCATTAATGTATGCCCCGGACTATCAAAGAGATTTTAACCTGTATCTAGCTACAGCAGATACGACCATTGCGATGGTTTTAGTTCAAGAAGTCGATGGAATTGAACATCCTATCTATTATTTAAGTAAAAACTTAAACGATACATAAAGTAAATATTCTTATGTTGAAAAACTAGCGCTAGCAGCTGTTCAAGCGATTCAAAGGTTTTGACATTATGTCCTCTTTCGGAAAACTACCATCCTGTGAGATTGCAACCCCATGACTTACATACTGTCGCGACAGTTGCTGGGGGGCAAATATTCAAAATGGATAGCGATCCTTCAAGAGTTTGATCTGGAATTTGTAAAATCCAAATCAAAGAAGGCCCTAGTTTTCGCAGAATTATTGTGCGATCTCCCATCATCGTCCAACGATGAAACATCGGAAGAGTCAATCGTGGACGAAAGTTTGTTTCTGATATCTGTAAGCGATGAGTGGTATGGAGATATCATAGTTTATCTCCAAACCCAAAAGTTCAGGCCTAACACCTCTCGCTCCGAACAAAAACGTATACGATACCAAGCAAAAGACTACATGATCGTCGGTGGTACAGTTTACCGTCGTAGTGTCGATACAGTTCTGAGGAGGTGCCTTACCCATGAGGAGGCCGAAAAAGCCCTGAATGATTGTCATTCAGGCACGTGTGGGGGGCATCAGTCTGGATATGCAACAGCACAAAGAATCTTACGAGCAGGATACTTCTGGCCAACCATGTTCAAAGATTGCGTAAACGCAGTCAGAAGTTACATTGAAAGGGAAGACCGTTCAATTGAACGTGATGGGCCTGTGGGCCGATATTTATTTGATTATACCCGGAAAATCCATCCATAAATGAAAAGATTTTACATCCGGCGCATTCATCAATTATCTGGTCGATGAAGGGTGTAGGGTAGTTGTCCTTAGGACACGCTTGGTTTACATCCCTATAATCGACACACACTCTAATCATCCCTTGTTTTTTCATAACAGGGACAATATTCGATACCCAATCGGTTAGAGGAACCGGGTAGATGAACCCAGCATGGAGGAGTTTTTCAACTTCCGCCTTAATGGCAGCGGCTTTCTTCGGGTGCACTTGCGGAGTTTTCCCTTAGATGAACCATGTTCAAAGATTGCATAACCGCAGTCAGAAGTTGCCATGCTCGTCAAATCTTTGATAGCAAAACCAGACGACCACCCGCACCTTTACAGCCGAAAGTTGCTGTTGGGCCCTTCGCCAAGTGGGGCATCGATTTCATGCAATGTAACCCCACCTCGACCGGGGGGCATGGGTATATTATAGTCGCTGTTGACTATTTTACCAAATGGGCCGAGGCGATGCCTACATTGGATAACACTGGTGAAACAGCCGCCCTTTTCTTTTTTAATCATGTAGTCGCCAGGTTCGGCGTACCACAGGCTATAGTTACAGATCATGGGTCGCATTTTCGCAATCACATGATGGTCGAATTAGCTGCCAAGCTAGGGCTATCTCACGACAGCTCTACCCCATATTATCCGCAAGCCAACGGACAAGTTGAGGCAATCAACAAGGTCCTGAAGCGTATGTTGCAAAGGATGATCGGGGTTCATAAAAGAAGATGGCACCTAATCCTGTACTTAGCTTTGTGGGCTTACCGGACCTTGGTAAAGAACGCAACCGGGTTCACACCTTTTCAACTGGTGTATGGCCTGGAAGCAGTCTTACCAATCCAGTGCGAAATTTCATCGCTTAAACTCGCAATCGATCTTCTCCCCGGAACTTCAGAAGAAGAGGCTCGTTTCTTGGAATTAATCCAGTTGGATGAAACCCGTCGTGACGCCGCATTGGCTAACGAAGCTCATAAGAAACGAGTCAAGGCTCAGTTTGACAAAAATGTCAAACCCCGTGTCTTCTCAGAAGGTGATTTGGTCTTGCTTTATGACCAAGAATCCGTTAAATTGGAAGCAGGTAAATTCAAGTCCTTATGGATGGGCCCCTATATTGTTAAAAGGGTGTTAGCAAAAGGAGCCTACGAGTTAATGGATTACGATGGAATTCCACTGGCGTAGCCCTGCAACGGGTTGTACCTCAAGCGTTACTATGCTTAAATAGTAACCTGCATGCTTTTGTTGTATTTTGTTTTCGCTAAAGTGTTTGTTATGGTCGAGTGATTCCCCTTTTTCCATTGCAGATGTCGAACCTTCTGGAGACATGTGTTGGGTATGCCGACGGAGCGAGTCGTAGTTCGCGGAACCTGTCCTCCGCAGCCTGGGCCATTTTTTATCCAAGCGGCGAGTTAGTAAGTTTCAGAGGTGTATGTATTGGGAAATCAACGAATAACATCGCTGAGTATAGCGCGTTGATAGAACTACTCTCTGATGCCATCACACGTGGCATACGCCGACTAATTGTCAGGCTAGACTCACAGCTCGTAATACTACAACTCAATGGTATATATTCTGTTCGCAATCCAGCTATTTATCGCATGTTCCTAAGGGTTAAGATCTTGGAAAGACGATTTGATTCAATTCAATATCAACATATTTCAAGAAACTTAAACACATTAACTGACTCATTAGCAAACTATGTGTTAGATAGACATTTGCAACATTTATAAAAAGGACACATCATCAAAAATTGTACATATGGATCACATAAATCAACCAGAATAAAACCCGAAAATCAAAATATATAAGCTATTTATATAAGTTCATACATAATGTTCTGTAACCAAGACAAAATTGGTCATATGACCTAAGAACTCAAAAGGATGCTAGGGGGCACCCTAGCCTAGTGGTGCTCATGATAGTACGTCACGGCCTGTGCAATCATGCGCAAGAGACGAGTCCATCGTCTAGGCACACCAATGGTATGCCGCTGCATCTGTAAAGGTAACTCGTCAATCTGTACATCCGGAAGGCCACGAGTAAGGCTCTCAACCTGCTCTTGCACAGCTGTAAGGGTCTCAGTGTCGTCAAGATCGCGAATAACAACTCTCCTAATAGGCTCCCCTGCTGGGGCAGCAGCTGGCGATCTCGGACGAACTGCTGGACGAACAGGACCAATATCTGCATGCACCCAAGAGTACAATTAAAAGTCTTGACAGAATAAAGCACAACAACATTATGAGTAAAACAATAAATAGTAATATGGTCAAAGAGTTTACCAATGGCACCCCACTGCTCGCCATCCGGTAACACCAAATCCGGATCACCTCGGAAATCCATGCCCACATATGGATACTCAGAAAACGCCATCTCCTGGCGCTCGAACCACCTAAAGAAGGCCACAGTAAAGGTAATCTGAGGTTGACTTGCATGCCTAGACATGTGGTCAACCCACCTCTGCATGCGTGGCTCAGTCAGGGAAGGCAAATCAAGTATGATGTACTGAGGCTGCATCAGTGGGATTTTCTCCAAGGCGAAGGCAGTCAGAATAGAACCAAATCCAAAGTTCTTCAGCTTCCCGTCCTTTACCTTGGTCAATTGACTTTTCATCTGAACAAGTACCGCATCACACCAGTTGAATACTTTCGGTTGGAGACACTCCAAGGCGTGCTGCATATAAGACCTGTTGGCAACATGTAGAGCTGCGCTGCCGGCCATCCTACCAATAGTGAACAGAATGGACCTGAGAGCCCGATCAGTAATCTCTTGGATAACAATCTTGCCGTCTCTGCTCGGCTGAGAACCTTCCCTGCAATACTGGCGGACATAATCTCTGGTGGAATCAGTCCCCGTGGCTGTACCTGATAAGGAAATGGGGGCACCTCGTCTTGACAGTCCAGTCAAGAAGTACATGTCCTCTATAGTCAAGGGGATGGTCTTCCCCCTAATCTGGAACACTTGGTTAACAGGATCCCAAGCATCAAGCATATACTGCAGTAAAGAAATCTATGCTCTCATGCTAGAGATACGAAAGAACTTCAGTAGGCCACAGTTCCGCAGCGCGTTCACCGTGACCGGGTCATGGAGGGCAATCATGTCCTCCTCTTCATGTTCTCGTTCTCGCCATGTAAGGGACATTTTGTTCAAAGTTCCCTGCAAAGCAAACAAGAGAAAGAGTGAATTCCTGATTTGATGAGAAACTGGCGAAAAAATCATCAAAAATAACCTTAAAACTCAGTCCTTTTGAGCCCAGCGCAGGCAGGAAGTCTCCCACTTGCACTGAGGGTCAGGCTGCCTTAAGGCAGCTTGACCTTCAGTGCAGGTTTCGAAAGGGAAACCTGCGCTGATCATAGGGCGGCCTGGCAAAACCCCAGGGGCTCAGAAAGACCAGAAAACAGGCAAAAAACAGGAAAAGGAAACCGTGAAAAGAAAGAGCTAGGTTTTAGCTCCTACCTGGTCCAGACGGCACCGAAAATCGTCCGCAGAATCTCCCGGAATCAGCTGGTGAAAATCAAGGGGGAAGAGGCACCTCCAGAGCTCCAACAAACCAAATGCAAATGAAATGGTAAATGAGAGGTAAAAACACCTTTTAATGGCGTTTTACACAGTTTAAAGTGAAATATTAGGGTTATAATCTCATTTTCATGCAAATATTATTCATTTCTAACAAAGTTTGTTGCAACAATTGAAAATGCAGTACTATATTTGAAAAAGAGAAAAGCTAGTAATGGTAAAAAGCAAAATTTGACCATATAATCGAGCAGTTTTACCGCGGAATTTATGCTCGTTAAAAAATAGAAAAGCGAGATCCGAGCAGTTTTAGCGTCATAGTTCATGCTCGTTAAAAAATAAACATAAGCTTTTGAGCAAGAGTTTCCTCCATAGTTCAAGCTCATTAAAAAATGAACCTATTCCGGTAAATAACCATTGTGATCGTAAATTTATTAGCCATAAAAGCCTTGGTCATGTTTGCACCCGCTACCTCCATTTCATTTGGCCAATCGTTCACCTCCATATGATTGTTTACCCATTTTGAGGAACAGCTGCGAAGAGTGATTTCACTTAGCCATCCTTGTGACACTGCCGTGATTGGAAAATTCCAACCTGTACCTGGAATCTGCTGCTATCCCTGTTTATCACTCGTTCCTCAAAAGACGAGTCTTCTTTGAGCTCTTTTCATTTGACTCGTAAAATATGAAAAGTTTGCCGAGTTTTGGCCTTCCAGCTCGTTAAAGTGACCGGAAGAGCTATCCCTCCTCTAGATTTTAATCTTTTTGGACCTGAGGGATTATTACACAAAAAGGTCGAGCGCTTGTTTTATTCGGCTCGTTAAAATTATCGAAAAATCATCCCTTCTGTATTGTTTTATACTTTTTCGGACTTAAGGGATTAGATGACGAAAAAGGAATTTTGGAGTTAACTTTCTGTACCTTTTCAGACTCTCTAAAAATGAAAAGGACCGAGTTTTCCTTGTCGTTAGACTCGTTAAAATGATTAAATAGCGACAAACTTGTCTTTAGACGAGAACGAGTTTCCCTATCGCTAGGCTCGTTAAAACATAGCGATGGGCTTGCCCGAAGGGTAGGTTATAGAACAAGCATATGTTATCCTCCTCAAGCTTGACAAAAATAAAGAGGTACTGGTCAGAAATGACTGGGGAAAAATTGGGAGAACCTCAAAACTTTAATGGTAGCAAGTCGCTCTTGAACATGACACTTTGTCCTCCGTATCACATCAGGTTGGGTTGTTTCATTCACCGGTCTCATCACCATGGTCCTCGCCAAACCATCCACATTTGGGGTAATGCTACCGATCCATCACATCAGTGTCGTTATATGTTCAAGAGATGTTGTTCAGAAAGAGTCAACCGTGTCCCATCCACTGCCATACATTATCTTTCATCCGCCCATGATCGCCACCCTGAATCATGTTTCACATATTGTTTCCACCTCCACTAAAATCATTAGCTCCGTTCCGTGTCACTGATGTGGGATTCATTAAGGCCCTCCTTTGACGGATCGCTTCTTGTCGACTTCAGCTCATTACCCAAGAAGTCGATCTAGGAACAAACCCCCAGTACTTTGAAGCTTGCATGCCTCAATGGCAAGTTTCTCACTTCCGGCGACAGGTATACATCAATGACCTTCGACCAGAAGATTTTGCGTGGTGTTTGACGCCAAGTCCTTTATTCACACCACGTGAATTGTACTGCAGTACCTTGAGGGTCATTGTCATTATTGGTGATTCCTCTCGCGCTTGTTAACGGTTTACATTATTGACCGGTAATCAAGCGATGTCTTTCCATGTTCGACTTCAGCGCAATTCTCACATGGATCGACTTGTACTTAGAGTGAAGATCGAACTAGTTTGAAGACCCCGGATCTAGTTTCATCCATCCGGGCTGCGATATATATTCAGGATATAAAGACATTTGTTATGTACATCATTGCAGCAGATGATCATCCTACTCGAAGGATGATAATTTCAGCAGAGAATTATCAGTCTACCATCAGACGATCGTCTGTTCTATGTACCAAAATGAATTTATAAAGCTGAGCATGGGAATGCCCGCCTCAGCTAGATCATGAAAGCAGAATAAAAAAAATAATGTATTGTATTGTATTTTATTACAGGGCACCTCTCAGCGATTGAATGAACTTCGGATCCTCCTGATAAAGCATTTCACCCGATAAACGACCTCATACTTTAGGGGGCAACGTTTATAGATATTTTGTGCCTAACAGCATGAAGCATGAAATGTCAATAATCTAAGGGATCCAAAGTCCCTAAACATGTTGTTCCTACCCCTAGAGGAACAAGGTCAGCAAACCACAGCACTGAAAATCAGTTCTCCACCTGAAAACACTCAAAAACAAGCTGTTTCTGGATCATGTCAACTGCTCCACTAAGCATCTGCGCTGAATGTCAACTGCTCCACTCTGTACCTGCGCTGAATGTCAAAACTAATGAAGGCTACCTGCGCTGGGCGAGATTGGCCAAGTGGCACAGTCATTCTGCAAGGTGTCAATTGCCCAGGAAGCTTCCAAACTGACACTTGGATCATGGAATTTGCCTTGTGATGAGTAAGAGGATCTAGATCTCCAAGTGGAGGCAAGAGACTCCAAGTGGGCTCAAGAACTGAAGATTAACTGAAGTAGGAGAGGACACTAGTCAGCTTCATGTCAGTCTCAAGCTGACTCATGCTTTCTCCAAAACTTCTATATATAGAGCTCTCTCATGAGGTCTATGGAGGCTGGAATTTGGTGCAAGTAAGGAAGTGCTGTTGGTTTGTGTATAGAACTATTGGGTGATTGCTTTGAAGGAGGTGAAGAGGAGATTTCTTTCTGCTGGGAGGTGTTGCTGGATTGGGCCTATTATGGTTGTAACACTCTCAGAACTTTACTTCTTCCATTAATAAAGTATTTGAGGTTCTTCTATATGCATGTGTCTCTATGGTGAATTGATGCTTGTATATTTGATTTATTCTAATCCTTGAATCAGTTATGGATGTATGCTTCTTGTAGTATCCTTTTCTTGTGCTTTTACAGGATCTTTGTGTAGCTGGGCCGGTGAAAGAGCAAGGAGCCAGGAGCAAGCAGCAAGGAGTGAGGATTGGATCGACTATTAGCGCAAGATAACGGTTAGTAGATCATCCTTCTCTTCTCGCTCTCATCTCATAAAGAAGTAATCTTGAATAGCTTTGCATTCAGTTGTTGCTGAGGTACTATCACCCTTAGAGTGGGATAGGGTCATTCCGTATTGGATACTTTTCCCAACAACACCTAGTTAAAAATCCATGTAAAAATGTATAAGACCACGATCATGGGACAGTTATTCCAAGCTGAATGTTGGGCAAGACATCCTAGTGTGGGTGCTCATTTGGTTATTAATGGCTAAGTAAATTGGTAAAGGAAATGGCTAAGGATTTGGAAAGGCAAAATGGCATTTTTGGCACATTTATTTATAAAAATAATAGAAATTAGGAGAAAACGGAGGTGAATGGTCACATGTTGCATGTGAGGAGGAAAATGAAGGAAACTAATGGAAAATGAAGAAAATAGAGGCCTCATTCATAAAAAGGCTTCTGAGAATCAGTTGGTAACCTTTTGCTAGTTCAGTGTTGGAGCTCTCTCATTATCTTTTCTCTCTCTCTCTCAGACTCTTGGATACTTAGTACTCTTGGAGGGTGTGGCATACTTGGATTTTTGGAGCAAGAAGGCAAAGGAAGAGTAGGAAAGCACAAGAGGACATCGGGATCAGTAGTTACAACCAAATTTTCTTGCAAGTATTGAGTTGCATGTATGTTTTTCTCACTAGTTTTTGCATGCATGGCATATGCATGTGCATTATTGGTCATGATCTGTCACTGGCATGGAGGATTCCCTAGATTGACCATGGATTTCCTAGCCTTGCCAATACCTGGATAGCCATGGAAATTGTGGGTTTATTTCCTTATTTTGTTTTGGCTGGTTCTAATGTTTCCTTAGCTTGGGTTGAGTTATTAGTTCCTGGAGCCTTAGTTGGACAAAAGCTCTGGAGCCCTGTAACAACTTGGGTTGAGTTACTAGTCTTGTAGCCTTAGTTGGACAAATGCTCTGGAGCCCTTGGTGGGTTGAGTTACTAGTCCTAGAGCCTTGGTTAGACAAATGCTCTAGAGCCTGGTGATAGTTGTGGGCTGACTTACTAGTCTTGGAGCCTTGGTTGAAGCAAACGCTCTAGAGCCCAGGATGTCTAGGATAGGGACATATCTAATGATGGTTTTGGTGATGTCTGACTGTGAGGTAGAATCACTGTTTGATAGGTTGAGGTGGTTTTCCTTTGGAAGCCCTTGATGGTTTTGGATTGATGTGTTTTATGGGATCCCACATTCGTGCTTGGAATATGGAACGAAGGTGAATGACTGAAGAGAGATTTGGCTCAGCCATTTTACGGTCGGGCGGAACATTGAAGACCCATCCGAGGTTTCGATTTTGCATCATCAATATGACGTTATTACTCCTTGTATTTCTATGAGTATTATACTGGCTTATATGGTTGTGATTTCATTGGTATTTATGTTTCTATTATGTTGGTGTGTATATATATATATATATATATATATATATATATATATATATAGATATATATATATATATATATATATATATATATATATATATATATATATATATATATATCTGTGTGTGTGTGTGTTTTTTTTTTATGTTTTATGTCAATAGCTATGTATGGCTCTCATCATGTTTCTACTAATAAATGAATGAACAATGTATCTATGACCTAATGGATGAAATGGAAGTTGATGTGTTGAGGCATCAATGTTTCTTAGTGATTCTCAAATAAGTATGAGACCCCTATGATCAGATCTGTTATTTACACCTGTAGATTACATATTCATGATATGTTTGATGAAATGCTTGTCTTGACAAGTAGCGGTCTAGTCAAGGTCTTATTCAAGTAATTTATTTTGCATTGTCATTTCCCTGTTATCTTACCGTTATGAGGATGTCATTCTATTGTGGGCAGTGACCTAGGCTTTGGACCTAAAAAGGTGGCTCAAATTTTGGGGGCGCTGGCACAACACTATGCAAAAACATCCCTGGATGCTGGATTGCAGGCTTGTGAGAGCGTTGAGAGGTCAAGTGGTCCAAAACATCAGTGGGACCCAAGGGCTAGTTGGAAGAAAAGTTGGATTAGTTCATAAGGGTCGTAATGTCGATGTTGAATGTCTATATGGTGTGTTTTCGTCGATTCCACTTCCTTAACATGAATTAGGAAGTTGAATCATATCATAGTGGCCTCTTGTCACATTTTTACCCCGACTGGGCGGTTGCTTGGGTAGATGTGGGAGGAGGGTGTTACAGAGTGGTATCTGAGTATGGTTCACCCCATGGATTGGATAGGTGGTGTGTTGGTCATGCATTCATGTTGGTTGCATATGTGTTGCTTATGCTTATAGTCCATGTGCTTATTGCATTTTCATGGTGTTGATCATGGTTTTGGTGATGTCGCCATGTGAAGGTTGATGGTGTTGTTGTGGAATGTGTTGTCATGAGTGTATGGTTGTATATGCATTTGTTATGCATGTTAGTGTCTATATGTTGGTATGCATGCATTGTCATGGTTATGGTTATGCATGTATGGTAGGTCATACATGCATTGTGAAGTCATTGTATGCAAGTTATCATGTTGTTACTCGTATGTTATGATGCTAATGAGCTAGCTGAGATAAAGCATGAGATGTAGATCATTGAAGTGAAGTTGTAGCATTGGACCTTGAGGCGAGAGCATGTTTTCATACATGTCTGTATGTTAGACATATAGGTATGTAGGTTAAGGATTGTTATATGCATTATGGTTATGTGTATACATTTCATTCTATGGATGTTATGGTTACATACATGATTAATGATAGTTGATTAATGTAGTCATATGCACATGTGTCAGATAGTCATGAATGATAGTAACCTGTTGTTGTATTCATTGTTATTTTTGTTTTATGTTAGATAAATTGATGATTATGTTATATGTTATTGATGGAGGTTAACTTTTTATGATTATGTTATATGTTATATGTTGTTGTTGAGTATGTTATAGGTTAACTTGTTGTTATTATATGATAGTTAGCTTGATGATTAGGTTATATGTTGTAGATGAACATGATATATAACTTGTTGTTGTTATATGCCAGTAACTTGTTGATTACGGTTATTATATTTAGATCTTCATGTTATATGCATCATTCTAAATTGGATTGGACCATGCAGATGGTTAGGGTTATGGCATTTAGGTATGAGTTAATATGTTGTGATATTATGTCATACTAATTTAGACTAATCGTACATATGTGATTGTTATGAATGAACGACAAATGTTTATGAGCTTATGATGTGAACATGTTAGTTAGTTACTGTTATGGATATCATGATATTATTTGTGCTTGAGCTAATGTGTTGTAAAGTTATATTGTGCTAACTAGATTGATTGTGTAGATAAGATAGCCTCCCCTAAGATACATTAAGGTATGAGTTTTCTTATGTCGTATATTTGGTGCTTGACTGTTTGATTATGTCATCTAGTTGATTAATTTAACATGGTATGTTTTCAAGTTGGTTGGATGTTTGATGAATTGCATAATATGAGTATGTGTTCAAATGATCTTGTTTTAAGATGATTGTACTAACACATATGTGTTGAGACAATTGATATGTACTTGAGTGTAAATAGGTGATAGTTGTAATATTATGTCTAATGACTATGAGTTGACTATGGATTATGACATGATTGTTACTCTTGGTAAAGGTTGATTTCAAATTGATAGATATGATTGTATTGACATTTGGAACATGTGATTGACACGTGTGAGAAATTTTAGGGAAACATGCTTGGTATTAGCTTCACAAGGTAACAATTGATGTGTTTAAATAACGAACAGTTGGGGTGATGTGATAGTACATAGTAAGCCTCGATTGCAACAAGGTAAAAAGGTAAAAGAAAGGAATTGGGAAATAATTCATTTCGCTATGTTTGGAAACCCTAACTCCAAACAAATGATTGCCTTGCATACAGTAAGTTTTCTTAACCCTAATTTGTCTAACATTATGTGGATATGTGCAAGATTCATGAAATTTTATTTGACAGGTATATTATCTATTCTCTAGTTACAGGTGGATATGTCAAGGGAATTGGAGTCCCTTGAGAGATGGTGTGGATGTGTTCAGTTGCATGCAACGTGCTTAACACAGCAAGATAAGGTAACTGATATATTATATATTTATTTATGTACTGACATTTATGTGTTTATGGAAGTATGATGCAAAGGGTTGCATGGAAAAGGAGGTTTCCATGAAATCTTAAAGAAGGCTTGGGTTGAGCTTTCCCTTGGAGGCTCTGGGAACCATGGGGATTGAGTCATGGAGTTTGTTGTTAGTCTTATTGTTTTGGTATTTTGTGATTTTCTTGCACTTAATTTGTAGTTTTTTTTATGTATAGTGCGTGATCATGCCACTTTGTTTGTGGTGTCGTATTGTTATTGGTTTTCTGCTTGTTTGTTCCTTGTGCTTGCCATTTAAGTTTTGAATCTTGGGAATTGGTTAGGAAGGAGGAAAGTTAATGGAGCTCAGGGAGAGTTGTGTGGTACCCAACAAGTAATGTAAGAAACAAATGAAGCTCAATGCATGAGTAAGCACAGTGGAAGGTAAGACTATGACAGTCGATTGGACTGGTTGGGTCCATTGTGGTAAATTGACAATGGTAGGACAATCAGGGGAAAGGCAATCAAGAAAGGTGAAGTAAATGGAGTTGAGGCTTCATATGCCTTGGCTATGTTGGGAATGATTTTTCTCAATGTTGTGCACGGTGTACACAAACAAATGGAGTTCACTTAACCTTGATCTTATGATATCTAGTAATTACGTTGTGATCATGATTATGCTGATGTCTATATGTATACATGTATGTATGTATGTATTTCATGTCTGATAGTGTCATTATGGGTTATGATTATTTTATGCTAATATTTATATGTACATATGTATGTACGTATGTCATTGACTGACTAGATCATTATTATTTTATGTTGATGTTTATACGTATGTATGTGTATATATGCATATCGTTGTCTGATAGGATCATGATTGTTTATGCTAATGTTTATGTATATGTATGTATGTATCCATGTATCTATGTCACTGTCCGACAGGGTCATCAGGTATCATTCTTGTGGAAGAATGATTTCTTATGTAGGTGAATGTCATGAAGAGGTTCCTAGTCTTACGAGGAATCAATTGGGAGGAGTAGCCCTGAAAAATCTATGAGGTCAGTATCATGTGGTTATGAGTTGATATTATGTGATTATATTATGTCTATGTTATGGGAATGCTATATCGAGGGATACATTAGGGAAATGAAAGTGGTGTGGTCTGCGACATGCTGGGACAAGAATGGATAAGATACTAGAAGCAAGGTTTCTTGGTAGAGACAATGTGGTTTTTGATATGTGGTACTATTGTTGTGCATATGGTGTATATGTTGTACATGTTGCATATTTGATGTTGTGTGCATGTGGTGTGGTGTATATATAGTGTGTGTATATGTTTATGTAATGTTATGTGTATGGTGGTATAGATAGTGTTGTGTGAATATTGCATATGTAGTGCTGGGTATAGATGGTGCTATGTGCATGTTGGATATGTGGTGTTATGTACATATTTTACTATGCACAAGATGGATATGTTGTGTTGTGTGCATATGGTGTTGTGCGCATGTTAGATATGCAACGCTGTGTACATAGAGTGTTATGTACATGTTGTATATGCAGTGCTATGTACATATGGTGTTGTGTGCATATTATACATATGGTGCTATGTACATATGGTGTTGTGTGCATGATTGTACATATGGTGTTATGTACATATGGTGTTGTCTGCATGATGTACATGTGGTGCCGCGAGCATGTGGTGTTGTGTACATGATGTACATATGGTGTTGTGTGCAGGTGGTGTTGTGTACATGTGGTGTCATGTACATGTCGTGCATGTGGTAGGATGTACATGTGGTGTTGTGTACATGTTGTGTAGGTGGTGCTGTGTACATGTGATTTTGTGTACAAGTTGTGCAGGTGGTGCTTTGTATAGGTGGTATTGTGTACATGTTGTACATATGGTACTAGTGAACATGTGGTATTATGTGCATGTTGGACATGTTATGTTGTGTACATGCAGTACTATGTATGTGTATTATGTAGTTGTGGTATCATGACATGGGTACTCGTTGTGTTGTGCTCTGTGTATTACATGTATTATGTTGCGTTGTACGTCATGTATAGGTACATGTATTGTGTGGTGTTGTACATCGAGTATAGATGTATTGTGTTGTACACTGGGTGTAGATGTATGTGTGGTATGTCAAGTGTAGGTGGATGTATTGCATGGTATTGTATGTCATGTGTGGTTGTATGTGTGTGATGCACACTATGTGTACATGCACATGGTTAAAGAGAAGGCACTAAGTTCTTGTCGGGTGTGGAAACCGATTCGGTGTGTGCATGGAACAAAGACAAAGGTAGAAGTTAAGGATTGATTAAAGGATAAGTATCAACATTTTATTTTAGTTTTACTATGCACGTGATTTATGATTCCCGTCAATAATGATTACATGTGATCTATGATTCTGGTTTATGAAGGTTACATGTGATTTATGATGGTTTTGTTTTGAGCTCACCTGATGTGATGTGTTTATACATGATGATTTGGTAAAAGATGCTAGTTTGACTTGTTGTGACAGGAAGTGAATAGGATTGTTAGTGTATCTTATTGACAAGGTACCAATGAGGTATTATTTGAAGTTATTTCAATTTATTTTGAAACCTAATCATAGTTATATTCTTGGTATAGGAAAGCATGAAATCCTTGGTTGGGTGGCTAAAACCGATTGCAATAATTACTAGCAACAGTGAAATAAATTAGAACATGCAGCAATATGTTGGTAAAGCATTCAAGAGCAGGGCCATTATGGGACATTGATACCCAATAGTGTCCATTGATTTCCATGAGCATCCTATGACTGATATGATGGTTTTGACAAAGGGATATGCCTTGGTTTTTGTATCTTCTGATGCGAGGAAGCCTTGCCAAGGAATGGATTGTTCGGGATGGGGGTGCCAGTGGAACTTGGAAGGTGTGTGACTGCACGGAAGGGGGTGACCATATTTCCTGAGGGACTGTGTAGCAGAGAAGGGAAGGTCCGGATTTTTTTTTTTTGTCATTAGCATCGCTATACGGAATTAGATGCACACTGGGAGTGCGCCCTAGAACAATGAGCTGATAACTATTCATTGAGAGGACAAGTGGCATAGGATTATAACGCTTGACATTGGATGCAGATTTGACCTTGCAATGGATTCTAGAATTCTTGGGAAGGAGGTGAATTTTGGTATTACTTTGAGGGTGGAGGTGTGAGCCTCTAGATTCTCTTGTTGCGGATGTAGGCATCGTATCCTTGTATTGCTAGTTGAGAAAATGTGCATATGTGTATATGTGTGTATTATTGTAAATATTGTATCGAGTTGGATTTATAAAGCTCCATAGATAGTATGATTATTTTTTGGGTGAATCAAATGTTTATGTGTGTATATGTGGTTATTATTGTAAATACTGTAATGATCCGTGTTATAAAACTCTAGTAAATGGTATGTTTGTCATGTTTTAGCAGATGGTCATTATAAATATTGCAATGAGTTTGTTAGAAAGCTCCATGGGTGGTATGTTTTGTTTTCAATACTCTTGTTGATTATAGGTGTTATTGAACACCGAGGATGATGTTCCCCCTAAGGGGGAGGGTTCCATAACAACCCTGATTAAAAATACATGTAAAAATATATAAGACCACGGTCATGAGAAACTTCTTCCAAGCTAAATGTTGGGCAAGAAATCCTAGTGTGGGTGTTCATTTGGTTATTAATGGCTAAGGAAATTGGCAAAGGCATTGGCTAAGGCTTTGGAAAGGAAAAATGACATTTTTGGCACATTTATTTACGAAAATAGTGGAAATTAGTTGAAAAGGGAGGTGAAAGGTCACAAGTTGCATGTGAGTAGGAAAATGAAGGAAAATAATGGAAAATAAAGAAAATAAAGGCCTCATTCATAAAAAGGATTTTGAGGATCAATTGGTAACCTTTTTTAGTTCAGTGTTGGAGCTCTCTCATTATTCTCTTTCTCTTTCATACTTTTAGATACTTAGATTTTTCTTGGAGCACTCTTGGAGGGTATCACATACTTGTATTATTGGAGCAAGAAGGAAAAGGAAGAGCAGGAAAGCGCAAGAGGACATCAGGATCAACAACTACATCGAGATTTTCTTGCAGGTAATGAGTTGCATGTATGTATTTCTCACTAGTTTTGGCATGCATGGCATATGCATATGGATTATTGGTCATGATATGTCACTGGGATGGAAGATTGCCTGGATTGACAGTGGATTTCCTAGCCTTTCCATTTCCCGGATAGCCATGGAGATTGTGGGTTTATTTCCTTGTTTTGTTTTGATTGGTTCTCATGTTTCCTTAGCTTGGGTTGAGTTACTAGTTCCTGGAGCCTTGGTTGGAAAAATTATTTGGAGCCTTGTAACAACTTTGGTTGAGTTACTAGTCCTGTAGCCTTGGCTGAAAAAATGGTATAGAGTCCTTTGTGGGATGAGTTACTAGTCCTGAAGCCTTGGTTGGACAAATTCTCTAGAGCTCAACGACAATTGTGGGTTCAGTTACTAGTCCTAGAGCCTTAGTTGGAACAAACACTCTAGAGCCATAGATGGATGAGATAGAAACTGATCTGATGATGGTTTTTCTGATGTTTGACCATGAGGTGGAATCACTATTTCATGGGTTGAGGTGGTTGGACTCTAGAAGCCCTAGATGGTTTTGAATTGATGTATTTTATGGGATCCCACATTCATGCTTGGAATATGGCACGAGGGTGAATGGATGAAGATAAATTTGGCTCAGCCATTCTACGATCAGGTGGAACGTGGAAGTCCCATCCCGGGTTTGGATGTTTAATCATCAATATGAGGTTATTTCTCCTTGTATTTCTATGAGTATTATACTAGTTTATATGGATGTGATTTGATTGGTATTTTTGTGCTATTATAATGGTATATATATATATATATATATATATATAGATATATATAGATATATATATGTTTTATGACAGTAGCTAGGTATGGCTCTCATCATGTTTCTACTAATAAATGAATGAAAAATGTATCTATGACCTAATGGATGAAATGGAAGTTCATGTGTTAAGGAATCAACATTTCTTAGTGATTCTCAGCTAAGTATGAGACCCCTATTCTCAGAAATATTATTTACACATGTAGATTACATATTTCTGATATGTTTGACGAAATTCTTGTCATGGATAGTAGGGGTCCACTTAAGGTCTTATTCAAGTCATTCCTTTTGCACTGTCATTACCTTGTTATCTCGCTTTTTTGAAGATGTCCTTCTATTCTGGGCAGTGACCTGGCCTCTTGTCCTGAAAATGTGGCTCAAATCCCTAGAACAACACTATGCAAAAATGTCCTTGGATGCTGGTTTGCAGGCCTATGAGAGTGTCTAGACATCCCTGGAAGCTGGCATGCCCATAGCATGAGAGAATCAAGAGCTCAAGTGGCCCAAAAGTTAAGTGGGACCTATGGGTTAGTTGGTAGAAAGGTTGGATTAGTTCTTGAGGGTCCTAATGCTGATGTTGAATGTCTGTTTGGTGTGTTTCCATCGGTTCCACTTCCTTAACATGACTTAGGAGGTCGAATCATGTCATAGTGGCCTCTCATTACATGTTTAACCCAGCTGGCCGGTTGCTTGGGTAGATGTGGGAGGAGGGTGTTACATAAGGGTATGGAACCTTGTGAGTTATGTCATGATTGGGAAGAACAATATTCAATGTTAGAACACTCATCGACGAAATGGCTACTCACAAAATTAACCTTTTTTATTTTAGAGTTATTTGTCATGTACTTACAAATACCAAAAAGAAATTTCCCTCCACCAAGAGAATTAAGTCACATCAAGGCTCGCTTAGCCAGTTAAAAAATATAAATAATATTTCCATTAACTAGAAAAATATTTTTCAATTTAAGCAAAAATATGAATATTCAGCATTTTCTCGAAACTTTGGTTAAAATTGCAAAAAATCAATAAAATAATGGAAGTTAAACACACGTTGATCCCAAAGCAAGTGCCATAGTTCCTAGAGAGGTAGGGGCTAATAATATTATTAATATTATTTTGTATCAACTTTATAGTGATATTTCAATATGAATTTTCTCCCTCTATACAGAGAGAGAATGAGAAAGAATATATATATATATATATATATATATATATATATATATATATATATATAGAGAGAGAGAGAGAGAGAGAGAGAGAGAGAGAGAGAGATCCATACCACAAATTTATCAAGAACAACCTCATCTTTCTCTTATAAATCCTTAAAAACATTGAACTATCTCCTTCTAACTTGCTTAATATTTATGTCTATGCAACAACCACACATCCTTAATCATAACGTCATCTTTCTCTTACAAGACCTCCCTAATCACAACCTCATCTTCCTCTAAAAGCCTTTAAAAGATTGAATTACCTCATTTTGACGTGTTCAATTTTTACCTCTATGCAAATACAAGGCCACTTCAATCATAACTTAGTCCCTCTATGCAGCTACAAGGACACTTCAATCATAACTTAGTCCCAACCATCACACATTTTGAGAGCCTTGCCATGCCTTCAAACATATGCTACACAACCTCATTTTTTTTAAACAAATCTTTAAAAGATTGAACTACATCCTTCTAACTGGTTAGAATTTAATGTTCATGTAGTGAGAATGTCTCCTTAATCATAATCTGGTGGTAATCATCTCACATTTTCAGGATTACTTCACATGTTTGCCCTTAATTAAATATTCAAAATCTTCTAGAACATCAAACTAGCATATGAGTACATTTGCCATCCTTATACCTATTCATATAGTTCATTTCATAACTTGATCCTACATACTTTTTATACAAAAAAGATCTTAAAACGAAACCCATAAAAACCCATGAAATAATTCAACATTAAGAATTTTCATCAAGGCAAATGGTATTGAGAAGCCATTGTTATTAGCCACTTTTATTGCTTAGTCAAATTAGTTTGATTTTATTTTAATTTGTATATGAAAAAAACCATATCTTTAGTAGTTTTCCAAGCACGGTAAGAAGGGTGATTCTAACTTGCATCACAAATACGGCACGCGCCGAGGTGGTCGTGGTGCTGTCATTGAGCATATCAACAATGATCAGGTCCGTTTTGCTTGTCATCTCATCGCGGGGAAGGTGACCAGGAATTATACTAAGGGAGAGTGCACGCTGGACACCATTTGCGTTGCAGAATTCTGCCTTTTTCTTAAAATAATTTTTAATTTCTTTTTTTTTAAATTATATTAATTTTACAAATATAAAGTTCATTAAATTTTTACCATTTTATAAAATAGTGAATATTTTAATTTTAATTATCAACCAATTATAAACATTATTACAAAATAAAATTATTTACTTATTGTACACATTATTACACGAGAATATTATTTACTTATTTAATTGATAGAAATAGTATAATAAATTTATTATATTGTTAAAAACATTATTCTTAAATATTAGACCATAAATCACTCATAACTTATTCATAATAATAATAACAGCAGCTGTAGAGTCCTATTTACTTATCATAATAAACATTTGTCCATTGAAAATGTATGCTTTTCGACGGTATCTATTAACCACATATTATAAATTAACAACTTCAAACTTACAGAGTGAAATTTACGTAACATAATCAATATCAACATGGAGAGTACGTTACTTTTCAACGTTATCGATTGATCTCTTGGTTTCTTTAATTGACAGGGATTTTCCACGAAAATTGCAGTGATTCAGAACTTTGATCATTATTATGAAAAACAAGGAGATTAGGTATTCAATGAGGATCTCTATCCCAGCATGTATTTTAAATTCATTTAATTCAGTTTCTCGATTAATAGAATACGTAAACAATTGTAGACGTGAGGCCACTTTGTGGCCTGCTTCCAAAGTCCATATTCAACCTCTCTTCGCTGTCATAGTTGGTGGTCGTTATGTCTCAAAATGCAATGCAAAACGATAAGGAAAAAGTAAAATATTGCTGTCTGACAATATATTGCACATTTGCGTATGGCATTATTATATGATTTCCATCTATAACTTTTGTTCCCCATGTTTCTCCAATTGCATGTATCCTCAGGGTCATCGATCTTTTATAAACGAACATAGAAAATTCAATCTTACAAATTCACGTTAAGAATGAACAAGAAAAGCAAAGACGGTTTCAAAGAAAAGCCAGCGGTTCCACTTAGGAATCAACATGTGGTGGAGGACTGATAAAGCAAACCGCTTTCATCGTGTTGTATTCAGCGCGCTTTTTAAGCCGCGTGATATGGACTCCAGCGGTTGGATCAAAAGGAACAGATTAACGGTCAGCGTTGATCGTGCAACTTTAAGGTTTTCAGTGTGCAGGTGTGTGGTCCGATTTGATCTGTGGCCGTCGGATCTGTGGAGGGAAGATCAACGGCCACCTTTTGGTGTGCATGTTGGTGGGGCCGAAGAGATAAAACCGCTAATGGTTTCCCACCTTCATCGGGCGCTTTCCAAACCAAAGACGGTTTTAAGGAAAAGCTAGTGATTCCATTCATGAAGCAACACGTGACAAAGGATCGAAAAGGCAAACCGCCTTCATCGCGAGGTATTCAGTGGGCTTTTTAGGTTGCGCGATATGGACTCCAGCCGTTGGATCAGGAAAAGAAGATCAACGATCAGCGTTGATCGAGCAACTTTCAGGTTTCTTGGTGACTTCGCCCCTGGGTGGGTCTTTTTTTGATTGTCGGATTGGTTGAAGACTGTTCTTCGGTCAGTTTTGGGGAGCGAGCCTTAGATCCACTAGCCTGTTCTTGGTTCCTGGGCAGTCTAGGCCCTGTCTCTGTCTGATTTTTGAAGAATTTTGTTTGGTACATAGGGTTTTTTCACTCCCCTTTGAGGGAGTTTATGCCTCTGGGCATTTGTTGTAACATGTGTAAAATATTTTTTTACCTAAGTTAATAAAAGGACCGTCTCTTGCTTAAGAAAAAAAAGGATGACAAAGAAAGTCCGTTGGCACTAGGCCTTGTAAAATGGCCTCCAGCTATCACTCTCCACAGAGTTCCAAATACCCGTCAACTGTGCTCCTCTCCTTATGTAGGTTGGATGGACAATGATAGAAAATTCAATCTCACTAACGGTTACAAACAAAAACTCATGTAAATGAAAATTAAATTTTTTTTGTTACTCTTTATGCATATTATATAGTTTTAATTTCCTTGTATATAGTGTATATTCACATTAACATAACATAAATCACATTTAGTTTTAGTTAGATTTAGTGTTAATTAGTTTTAATAGTTGTATGTAGTTAGGTTTAATTTAGTTGGTTTATGTATTGATTAGTTCTTCACTAATGAATATTTATATTTCATTTCCTCTCTCAATTGTTCTCGATTCTTGCAAGTTTATCATGTCTTTATTTATGCAAACTCTAATAATTTAACATTGTATCAGAGCAAGGGACCTAGAGAAGGTATACGATTTTTATTTTGCGAGTTTGAAGATCAAAGCATTGAAATTGCTTGAATTTTTCACAAATTGGAAGTGTCGAAAACTGCTAGAGAATTCAATTGGCTAATGAATGGAATTTCTAGCTTCAATCATTATCACTCCATACAATTACTATGAATGGAAGCAGATGATTTTGCTTCATCTTAGGATCAAATGCTTGTATAGGATAGTCATGGATATTGAGATGGAACAAATGTTAGAGAATGAGAAGTTTGATTGACTTAATGGATTTGACATTGTTTATGGAAAATTTTGTCTATCTGTAACATAGAAAATGACTCAAATTGATTCCTCTACTATTAATGATATTGATGATGTAGATTTGACAGTCTCAATTTGATTATACCCCACATGCACTATTAACCACAGAGCCATATATGACCCCTCTACAATAGTGCAAAAAATTCTCTTTTACCAAAAAAATGAAACCCCAATCTCATTTACATACCCCTCTTTTATAATCATCAAATTTAATTACAAAAATAGAGAGTCGTTTATAGACAATTGAATAAGATTTTATTTTGATTTTTGAGAACTATTTTATATGATAATTAATTACAAAAATAGAGAGTCGTTTATAGACAATTGAATAAGATTTTATTTTGATTTTTGAGAACTATTATATATATATATTTTTCATGCTTTCTGTGTTATTTTTTCGTTATTTATTTTGAAATTATTAATGAGTATAAACCATTTGAAAACTATAATTTATTAAGAAAAATCACATTTATCTTTTTTATTCAAAATCTTTCTTGTTTTATTTAAAATTATTTAATAAAAATACATACTAAAAAATTAAATATTCTAAACTTTTTTATTTAGATTCTTTATAAATATATTTCTAAACTCAAAATCAATTATTTTCTATGGACCTCCAATATTTCAAAAATTCATGATTCACGGTAAAATTCTTACTTTTCGGATTTTCTGAGCTTTCTAAATCCTGTCGGGAAATACCTAAATTAAAAAATAGAAAATAAAAATCAAGAAGGAATTTTTGTTCGCTGATAGTTTGCTGTAGATTTATATTTTAAGCTATAGAGTACGATGTTGTATTTTTATGTGTGTGAGAGTCTCGACCACATTTTATTTAAAGAATCACTACCGTAAAGTCACGCCGGTTAGTAGATAGTTTGTGGTAGATTTATATTTTAACCCATAGAGATATTTTTATGTGTGAGAATAAAAATTCACTACCATAAAGTCACACGTATTCTGTTATGAACCATGCTATAATACTTCTATGAAATGTAAAATGGTTATTTAGAATTTGTATTAATTTAGTTAAAATTGAATAGCATTTTTAATATTCTTAAAAAAAATTATTAAATTATTTTTCAATTAAATATGGGTTATTAATTTGATTTATTTATATTTTGATGGAGTAAAATATTATTAATAAAACATCAAAAAAATATTTAATATGGATTTTTTAAAAATAAATATTTTTTAAAAAATATTTTATATGTGATTGTGGATTTTTATTTTGCGAAACATATTTAGAAAAAAAAAAGAGATATATTGACTTTAATTTATTTATTATAATGGACAATTATATATATATATGAATTTAGGGTTAATTTATTTTTAAAGTTTTAAAATTTTAGGGAAAATCAATACAAAATTCAAAGTTTCTATATTGTAATAAAATTAGTAGTTTGTAATATGTTCATTTACATTTATTTTCTTTAAAATAAAAATATTTACAAATAAATAAATTCAAAATGTTATTTAATATCAATTAATTAAATAATATTGTGTTTTTAATTTTTTTTTCAAAACTAAATTTTGATAATAACAATGCTTGACACAAAACATTTTTAACAATATAAATTTTAATAATCTACATTTTAAAGTGATTAAAATTAATAAGACAACCACTAGTTTGCGAATGTGCACTCGGATATCTTCATCACATTACTCTTTGTCTTGAGCATACCAGGGGAAGAGGTTGATGACTTTGTTCGCTTCTGCTCTGTCTACTCTAGCTCTGTCTCACCATTATTATCAGAATGATGCAATGCACTCTCCCACCATGATTATCAGAATGATGCAATGCCCAATGGTTCTTTGAAGTTTTATGTGTTTCGTAGCAGCTACCACCAATAACCGAATTTTGTCAACACCAAGAGACTGCCCAAAATATTTCTGGTTCAATTATGCCTAACTCCATGTTGTGCATTGGGCATAACTTCTCTATCCTCGGCAGCCTAACTCCATGTTCTGCATTGGGCATAAATTCTCTCTGTCCTCCGGAGAGAGCTCATGGTATTGCTACATTAAATGTGGCTTGAGGTGAGGTCCATTCCCACCAAGTTGTAATGCAATCTTAACAAGTGTCAAGTGCCTTGCATGATGATTTTCACATACACCTGCACTCAAGAAGCTTTCCTTTTTATTATTAATTTAAAAGCAACAATTTTTTAGAATATCTGTATATATATAAAAAAGGGGATATGATGAGAATTTGATAAGAATTTATTTTATGATAGTTGGGTTTTTAATTTTAATTTTTAATTTAAAAAGCATATGAAAGTTTTATATTAGAATACAAAACAATTCTATAAAAAATTAAATAAACATTAATTTTTATGTCAAAAAAAAAGTTTAAAGATATTATATTAAATTTAAGGAATTAGTTAAATTTATTATTTTTATTATTGTACCGTTATAAGTTTCATGTCTGTGATGGTTTGATTCAATTTTTTTTGGATAAATTTTATTAGTTTACATTTTTTATTTTATTAGGAATCTTATTTATAAATGTAGGGAACCATTCTTTAAGTTTCCCAATAAAATTGTCTTTAAACATATGTTATCATTATTTGGATAGAAAAGATAAAGAAATTGAAATTATCAAAACACATACAATATTAGAGGCATAACTTATTAAGCTAAAAGGTGTAATGCTTAGTTTATAAAAGAATCATATGTATAAATGATTACTCCGGACTCAAGAAGAGAATGCATAATAAAAGAGAATGGTATCTTAAAAACGACTTTAATAATAGGAAAGTAAGTACGAAACTTTGTGTGAGGTGTTGGAGTAAGATGAGAGAAGAAGAGGTGCAAATATGAATAATTCATCCATCATGAAAATTGAATTGACCTTCATGAAAATTGATGAATGCATGAATCGAGATCTTCCCTTTGAAGGAATGAATCCATGATCGGATGGATTCCCCACTTTATTTAGAAGATTTTCTTTGCAGCCTCCCACTATTGTAGTTGCAATCGTATACTAGTTGTGTGGATGTGCACCTGACTAGTACAACTACCTTGCCAGTGTAGTCCACCATAATTTAAATTTTGTCCTCTTTCTTTTGAAGATTTTTCCAAACAGGTATGGTTGTAATATTTTTTTTCTTTGGTTGAAGTCAAGATATAATCATCTCATTCAGGGCACACCAATCAACTTCCCATTATTAGCATTAATAACCAACTTCCTCCAACTTCCGAGGAAATCCTCCTCCTCAAGTTTTGGAATTTGTGTCCCAATATCTCCGCCAATTTGAAATTTAACAAAAATAGATACATTATTTACAACATGGGAATTTTCCAAGGATGTCACACATTCAAATTATTATTTGATAATTTTGTAGGATTGTAACAAATATTTCATTTAGGTATCTTGTGCAAGTACCTATAAACCACTTTGATCAACATGAAGGCATTTCAGATTTCTTCATCACATAATGTCCAATCTAGGTAGGGGTGATAGACATGTATTCTAGAACTCTTGATCTCTCTATTATGTATTTGTATTGTTAACATGGGAGTTGACATGCTTAGAAGTAGCTTCTAAATTGTCACATTGTTTAACAAGAGGTTGAACCAAAAGAACGTCTTCATCAAGAAGTTTTTCACCAATCATCTTTCTAATTTCATCTACACAATAATCAACTCCAAGCAATTTCATCATCATCTGATAATCCTAAAAAAATCATTCTAATGGAATATTCATCAAAGGTTCATTTTTGTGTTATAAGTTGGATTATCCTTTCCTAAAAGTTTTCATATTGCTATTGTAGAAAATCCTACAGATTCATAAGCTCATGCAATGTACTATAGCATAGGACAAGAATCTACTTCTACTTTTAACCAGCATAAGCCAATAGATCAATGAAAAAACTATGAACAAGAAGAAGATAAATCAATGGCACATAACACAAGATGTATCGAGGGAAAGCTACTGCTCAAAATCCCGTTATCTATATTGCATATATCAGAAATACGAGTGAAGATACAAAGCTTGTTCTCACTAGAACAATTTTGTACAGGTATGCTCAACTCTCTCAGCTCACAAGCAAGCTCTTGGCCAACACTTAACCAATTCTGTAGCTCTCCAAGCCCCTAATCTCTTGCTTAATTCCTAGGATGAATATCCCGTATTTAAAGGGAATTCATACCTCCAAAACTGCGCAATCCAAACAGAGGATCAATCTCTGATGCATGCATGATATTTACACTCCAGTAAACAATACAGCTGATGATACAATGTCCCTGTACTCTAGTCTCATCTGGGTCTTTCTCAGAATCGAGATGCATGGGTTTCTGATGAGGGAATATTTAGTTAACTAGAGTGACACTTGTGGATGCACTAGTCCACCAACTCACTATTAACTCTCTATTAGTTCCTCAAACATTTTGGAACTAATTTAATTGAACTTAACTCAGTAAACTGAGTGATCTAATTTCCAATTGAATTTAAACTCATACTAGACCCCTAAAACTTAGGGAGAAGATATACATGACTATAGAAAGACTTCCAACTCGAAATTCCTAATTTAATTAAGTTAATTAAACTTAATTAACTATTTACAAGTTGCTATGAGAATAGAATTCGATTTTAATTCTTAGTTTAACTCAAGGACAAATTAAACTGGAATTTCTTGTTGCCATTTCTCAACATCTATACCTACTGTGGAATTTCCTCTTAGTTCAATGATATTTTCTATGGGTTATTTTTTCCTTGATGAATTTATTTTCTAACAATAATGGTTCTTCATGTTTGAATGGATTGTAATTACAATGAGACAACAAATTTATTCCAATCACAAATAAAGATATAAATTGTCTTCTCGTTACAAAAATTATCCTACAATTACACAAGAAGATGTATTGTCTTCCAATCTTAGAAAAAAGGACAAAAAATGTTTTCCAACTTAACAAGATAAAAGTTTCTTTCCAGTTATACTAGAAGAAAAAAAATTATTTTTCATTCCTCAACAAGACAATATTTGTCTTCAAAATTACTCAAATTTCCTTATAATTACATAAAATTTGTCTTCTGGTTACACAACAAGATAAAAAATTGATTACTAATAACATAAGTGAATAATAGAAGTATTCTTTCCAATTGCAAAAAAACTCATACAATTTTTTAACATAGTCTCTCCTCTTTTATGCTTCTTCACTAGTTTTTGTTTGGAAGTCATGTGAGTATCAAACACATGGGGAGAAATACTAGCAAAAGAAGCATACATCCTTTCTTAGGAATGCACATGCATTCTAAATAATGTGCACATATTTTCAATACTATGCATACCTCCTTGGTACTAACATCCAAAACATTAAATTCCCTATATACCTTCCTCTCTAAACTTTTCACGGTTGTTTTTTCATGGCATGACCATGAACACATAACAAAACATGTGTTCTTTCGTGGCATTAGTTTTCTCCCTTCTCTCCCATTGTTCCTCCTTCCTTCTCTCTCTCTCACCTCCATCTTTTTCTCTATCTCCATCCCTCTATCCTTTTTCTCTCCCTCTCTCTATCTCTTCCCTCCCATCATTTTCTATGATTCTATCTCTCTTCTTCCATATATCTCTTTCCACACTTGAGATTTATCTCTATCTATATCTTCCTCTCCTCTCTCAATCTCCCTCCATGCCGAGCATGATGAACTTGCATGACCTTTACTCTTAGAGGCTTTCATTCACATGTCAAATTTCTCCTCTAATTTATACCATGTTCTTTTTGGTTTTGTTGTCATATGGTCAATGTCTTGCACTTGAACTCACCGTGAGATCATTTGGTTTCCTTATCATGGGAAGATGGCCCTTTCCTTAGAATTCCTCTATTTTGTTGTGCTAATGTTCACACTAAGGCTCAAAACTCTAGGAGATGTTGAATTTTGTAGCTATGATTAGTCTTCATAATGTTCTACTATCCTTATAATATTCAAATATGAATTGTATCTGTAAAAGAAAAAATTTATAAAGCATGTTCTTCATGTTGGTAAGAAGAAATAAATTATTTATTTGTAAGTCCTTCAAGAGCAGGTAAATGAAAATGTTAAATTTGTAATTTTTCATCTACAAAGACCAAGTCATCCCTCTAAGGATCAAGTTGGCTTGCCCAAGGGTCGTGACCCTTCGCATGGATGAACAACTATAAATAGAACCTATTTTATCTCCAAAATAAACAACTTCAGATCACATATATCTTTGAGGCTTATGCGAAGATGTAAGGTAATACGAAGAATTTGGGGAAGATATATCTCTTTGTGGAATGTGAGTTCCAAGGCCTGAATTATTTTTGTGGAATGTGAGGCCTAAGGATGTAACAATGTGAGTTTTGAGGTTTCCAGAATATGAGTTCTGAGGCTATGACAGAGTGCAAGTATGAGGTTGTGATAGAGCACAAGTCTAAGGAAAATATATCTCTATAACAGTGCGGGTCTGAGGCACATAAACCTTTGTGGAATGGTGCAGATATGTGACACACTCTTTGTGGCATCATCCGAACTTAGAGGCAGATATAGAGGTATTGTTTAAGCCCCATTTGGATGTCTCATATCTGTGGCATATCTCTATTTGAGTGCAGATTCTAAGGCAAAGTTACAGGACCTCTTTCAGACCTTATTTATGTAATATATCTTTGAGATATAGTACACATTTTGAGGCTAATCTTTGAGACATAATGTGAGTTCTAAAGAAGGCTTGGAGAATGTTTTCTTGACCTTGTGGTAGAGCTTCTTTCGACATAATAGTGGAGGGTTGACTTAGTTTTTGGAGTTTAGTTGACTTTGACGTATCTCTTGTTACATTAATTCTCTAAGGAAAAGGTTGTGTGGGTTTTCCTAGGGTAAAACTTTGTGTTCTTTGTGTATTTATCTCTTTATGATTTTGCTTGTTATATGGTTTTTTTCTTCTATGTAATTATTGAATGATGGAATTAATGTATAAGAAAGTGAAAAAATTATAAACCTCAAAGATAATTGCTAGTAGCGAAGACTCATAGAAAAATATTCCCTTTCATGGGAAGGTAGTCTCCACATGGTTTCGTTGTACAAAATTTTATCCATAACACAAAGATTTCAAGTTCTTCAAGTTTTCTTTTTATGTACATTTATGATAATATACAAAAAATTGATTTTCCTAAAAGAAATTAATTATGAAAAAGAAAACTTTCTTAAAAAATAAAATTCTTTCTCATATTTCTCTTTGGTAGTCTTAATAAATTTGTCAATATAAATTTGTGTATTTAAGAAATAAGTGAACATTATAGTAAATAATTTTTTTAACAATAAATTTGTTAATATAAATTAGTGTATTTAAGGAATAAATGAACATTACAGTAAATACTTTTTTTTTAACAATAAATTTGATAAATATATGATAATTTTTTAAATAAAAAAGAATTTACCATTATGTAAAGTATTTATATACAATGAAATAATATTTTTAGAATTTCATTTAATCTTAACAAAAATAAATTTGTTACAGTATTAAATAAATCTATATATTTAATTCAAGAAGATCCCAATGGAATACATATTAATATAAAAATAATAAAATATCCAATAATATTAATAATAATCAATTAATTAACATCTTAAAATTTTATATTTTATAATTATATGTTTTTTCAACTTATTCAACATGAACCTCACTGTGATAACTTTCTAGTAATAACTAGCTCTCATTTTTCAATATGCATTCTAAATGTTCTTAAATTATATGAATTCAATAGTGGAGTTATATATATCCACTATGTATAATATATAGTAACTTATTTATTATTAAAAAAATCTTATTTTGATTATAAATTTAACCTAAAAATTTAATTTAATTAGGTAATAAATAAAGTTAAATATTTTATAAATTTGAAATTTTGTAATTTTGTCATCATTTTAATTGGGTTATATTATTTATATCAAAATCATAACTTCAAATTTAATAAAAAAATAATTTTAATATAGAAGTGGATTTCTCTATACAACATTAATTTTTAATATATTTAATTCTATCAATTTAAAATGATTTATGTTGGATTTCATTTTGCAATAACTAATATCACATTATTTTGAGAGACCCTAAAAGAGAAATTTTTAGTTTACAATATTTATAAGGGCTTCTCAAGCAATCACATTATTTTGAGAGACCCTAAAAGAGAAATTTTTAGTTTACAATATTTATAAGGGCTTCTCAAGCAACATTGTTTATAAAGGAATTTAATGCTAAAATGAAAGCTTAAGGATCTAGATTAGCATAAAGCAAGTAACATTAACTATTGAAAGCATCCCAACATACTCTCATGCTTACAACATTTAACAATATTTACATATAGTGATATTAGATTTTCAACAACATGATAATCATAATAATCATGTAATCATATAATAAGGTAGTAGGTTAGAATGACACAAAAAAAAAACCCAAAAATCCCATAAAAGTAACAAAATAGAGATGTGCTATTAAGAGACATTGTTCCAACCATGTGGTATAATGATATTTTTACCATTGAGGGGTAGTCACATGGCCAACACATGGGATACATATTTTTCATTCCATTCCTTTCACTTCTCCACATCATAGCATTGTATTGCTTGGAACAATTTTTTTTAAGGTATATCTTATAGTAAAATATTTTCTGAGTTTACACCACAATAATATTATCACTAATAGGCTAAATGGGAGTGATAATATATTATATCTTATTGTTGGAGTAATAAACAACTAGCTATGTTAAATAGTTTTTCTTCAATATTAGCAGTTAGCATTCAAGCTAGACTTTAGTTCCTATGCATATCTTTTTAAAACTTGGAAACTTATTTTCATAATTATATGTTTTTAAATTAATTGGATTGTCTTTAAATTTGAATGTTTGCTACTCTTTCACTTTTGATATGAAGTTGAAGGGGAGAAAATTTAATTGAACAATTGAGCAGTTGCAAGATCTTGAGTATACTCTTTACAATCAATTCATAACATTCAAATGCATAATTAGTTGAGATAATAAAGTTGTTTTGTTGGTAACATTTAAATACAAAATAAATAGATAAAGTAATATATTTACCAATAACTTACATAACTTACATCCTATTCTATCACAAAGTGTAATTAATAAACATTAAGTAGAATGTAATATCCATTTAAAATTTATATATTCACAATACAAATAGAATAAGATATTCTTACATTTCTTATTTTGAAAAAAAATTATGTTTAAACATATTAATGTTAGTAACTTAAAAATATAGATTATTAAAATTTTCAATGGTAAAAATATTTTGTGTAAAACATTTTGATTATCAAAATTTAATTTCTAGAAAAATGTAAAAAAAACAATTTTATTTAATTTTTAGTTTTATTTTTTACTGAGATTTCGCAATTATTTTCCATATTTACAAATTTACAAATCTATTTGAGTATCAGATATCCTTGAATGAGGTTTATGTTTCAGTGAGGTCTCATAATTTCCTTGGGATCTGTGAGATATGAACGTGATCTTATGATCTACAAATCTGATTAAGTGATGATTTGGATCAGATTTATTGTGAAAATCTCACGTCTTCAAGTTTAAGGGTGGAGCGTTGTGTGTCTACCCGCCTCTCGTTCATATTCACGACCAACAAAATCTTGCACTAGCAACACTCCTGGGCCATGGCTGTGGAGAACCGCATGTGGACGATCAATGTATAAAGCCAAATGACGAGGGATCGAATCTTGTAGAGATAGAAAACTCGATTAAGGAGTTAGAGTTGAGTCAACCAGGTAATCATAAAGCCAAAGCCGGGTAGCTGCAATTTTATGTTTTGGTTGTAGAGAATGAAAATTCTCACGCGAGCAGTTGCGATGGCCAGTGTGAGAATTTAAGTTGTCATGGACCACGTCAGGCCATGCATAATTTTTTTTAGGGTTCTCGGTCATCAACGGTCGTTTCACCACCGACCCCACCACTCCCCCCGAAAAAACACCTGCTCAACTAGTTCTCCTTGTAATTTCTAGCAATTGAATTCATTTCGGCTCCTATTTCGAGCTTGTAACTTGTTTGTTGGTTGTGAATAGAAAAATCCGCGATGAACACGCAAAAAGAAAGCTGTCTGTTATGGGATCTGGAGATTACAATCTCTTTCAAATGAAAGATACTCTCCACCATGGTATAAGCTCGGTAAACGGACTAGAACATTCGGGACTGTTTGGAAAGAAACATTCCTTGTTCTTGTTCAGAGAAACAAATAGAGCAGAAATTAAAAGTGCTTCCTACGAAGGCGTGGAAAATCTGAGATTCCTGGAAAAAAAATCAACAATCAAAATTCTGCCTGAAAATTCCTGAGATTTTTGTCTATCTTTCTTCAAGTGAGCGTGTTCATGAGATGAAATGAGAGGTTTCTTGGGCGTGACGTGTTCTTTCTTGCTGCCTGTGTCGTCAGTGCAAAGTGTTCGTTAACAAAGGTGGTTTTTCACTAAGGGTTTTTAAAGTTTTTTAAAGTATGGAGGACTTAAAAAAATTAAGGGGTAAAATTCTATGAAAATATGTGTTTGATCTATTCTTTTGGCTTAAGAATGGTCTTGCATTTTCTCTCTCCCACATCATAATTTTTTTTTACAAGTCATTTTTCTTTGCGGGTGTAACTATTGAAAATATATTTATTATTATTATGTTTTTAAGATGGGTAAAAGATGGTAGGAGCTTTGTGAGAAGAAAGTAACAAATGAATTTCGTAAAGAGGTTTTTCAATTGCAGTCAGTAATAGCCCTTTTGCAAGCAGAGAATGCAACCCTTAAAAATAGGTTGCAAATTTGAAAATCCAGAAGGTTGATCATCTGGATTCAACCATGGGAAATATTTCTAGATGCTTGTAGATGAATTCCAAGAGAAGATTGATCTCCTTGATGACTTGCAAGAGGAAGTTCAGTCTTTTTCTCACTCAAATCTGAAAACGAGGCTGGAAGAGAAAAATAGTCAACCCATTATGGAGATTTATTGTTTAAAAGAAACGATGATCAAGCAATATCATTTTTTGAAACAAGATTATGATGCCTTCTCTCAACAACTAATTAAGAAGGTTGAGGTCATTTAAAAGCTACAAGAATCTAAGCGGGAACTTGAATTAGAAGGTAGTCATCTTCAGGAATTTGAGATGGAGACAATTGATGTTAAGGTGTCAAGCTCTCCTTCTTCCACACTTGATGATCATGAATCATCACACGTTATTGTCACACCCAGTTTCAAAAACCATACAACTAGTATTGGGTCTCGATTGCTAAGAAAAATGGGATATATGGGAGGTGGACTTGGGAAGAATAGACAGGGAATTGTTGTTCCTATTAACCCTCTAGTGTAGAATTCAAGAGAAGATCTCGGATATGATCCTACTACTGCCTCATCACCTACATCCAACTTTGAGGTGCTTGAAGAAAATTCTCTTGTTAATTGTGATAAACATATTGATGACATGGCTTCTAATGTCATTCTAGATGAAAATGTTGTGGCACTCAACTCTGAGTCTACAGAGGAAAAAACTAAGCTATTTGTACATCCTCATCAGAAGAAATTACCTAAGCATCAGCATTCTTAGTCAATTACTAGTCCTGCATTAAGATCGTTATAGAAGAGAAGTGAGAGAATGAATCGTGGACTAGTGTTGACCATCAAGATCATTTGTGGATGTATCGATGAATGGTCGTGGCATCATTTGAACCAATGCTTGAAGAAGTCATAGCATCATGTTGCATCAATTATTCATTGTTGATTTCCATTGTTCCCTTAGTTGTGCTTCAAGGGATGGGGGGGGTGATTTTCTAACAATGAAGATGGTTGATTCTTGCTTCTTCCGCAATTGTGTTTTTTTTGGGGGGGGTGGTTAGATGGTGACAAATATTGTTGTCATTTCTTTGTTTGATCAGTGTAATGGTGATGGTGTTTAGACAACTTTAGGAATGTTGTTGTATGAAATTTTCCATACTTATAGGCCTCATTGTTTGTTTGTTGGTTGATGGTGTTGCTTCTGTTTGAAGCCTTTTTCCTAGTTTTTTACCAACGCCTTTTTTCTCTGGAGATTTTTTGGGAGAATTTGATAATGTTTTCCACCTGTGTGACTCTACAACAATCCTACTTCAGAGATCGACCAACCTCATTTAGGATTCATGGCTCTCATCTTCAAAGTTTTGGTACTTCAACACTCTGTACTTCTTTATTGGAGCAAGCCTATGTTATTTCCATTCAATGGATCATTATGGGGATCTACAGTTTCAGCCCCATGATAATTTGAGCAATGACATCTTTCTCCCTTTTGGGGTGAGATTTTTCCTACGAGTTTTCCTCTCTTTCTTCGCTTATGAGAGTTTGTACATGGGTACTTAATTAGGCCTTGAGGTTGGGACCCATTCTTTGTTTTTTTTTTTTTTAGTTACTCCCTATGTTTCACTTAAGGGGGGTGTTAGAGTTGGCTTTTCCAATGCTTCATTTCCCTATGAGCTAAGTATGGTGAGTTGTAAGCTCACATAGGGACTTGCATCTGTCAAGTTGTCATAGTTATCCTGATCCAACAATGGGCCTCCTCCATTGCTATATAATGGAGATATTTTATACACTTTGACACAATAACATTGTGAGTAACAATACACTTACATAGTATTAGAGCCTCGGCCTAGGTTCGATTCCTCGATTTGCATTTGAAAGGGGTGTTGGATTTTGACACTCACTTCTTTGGGAATCGATCACGTGGACTAACTGCAACTATGGGATCCACCCTGGGACCACTTAAAAACATAATGATAATGGTTTGGAAGTTTAATAATTCCTGCAGGTTTTGGTGTAATGGAAAACCTCAACATATATTCATTATTATTTTTATTATAGATGACTTCCTATTTTTATTTAGATAATATTTTTTTTCAATTTTAAAAGAGACACATATCAACTCTAGGTTTAGCATGAATGGAATCACACATCACCCTCATACTGCACTATAGAATATGCCTATTTTCTCAACAACTTAAATTTACGATTTTAAAAAATCTATACCAAATTTGGAGCAAATTTTACCATAAAACATGCTATAAAGATAACCGTTTCTTCCAGTAATATATATATATATATATATATATATATATATATATATATATATATATATATATATATAGATATAGATATATCCTCTTTAGAGGTTTCTTCATCGATTTTACCTACGCAAATAGGGTTTTCCAGTGGCGATTTCTTGTTGGGAGGATCCTGTATAGGGGAGATTGTTCACAGTAAAATTGACACAAAGGGGAGGCTTTTACAAAATTTTTGTATTTTTCTCCCACATATGACAGACATACTTAGTGGCTACCTGCTCCATTACAGTTTTCATTGTTTACTGTGAGAAGTTGTCATGGGGGAAATCTTGACGGATTATTTGGAGGACCTCGTGATTGTCCAAAGAATATTCATTGCACCTATTGTTAGACCAAGGCTTGGGGAGGTTTTGGGTCTTGGGTCCATGGCCCTAGATGTTGATGGGGATATATTTCATCTAGATGAGTGTTACGAGGAGGGTTTTCATTAGCATAAAATAGAACAAGGTGGTTGTTCAGTTCCCCCTAAAGCTTCGGGGTTACCAATATCTATTGTTGATGCTCCTACCCTCTCTGTGAGCTGGGGTCCACTTGGTTCAAAAAGGGATCCATGCCCTCATCTATCCCTTCCTCCCATGGCTACCACCAAAGATACACATTCACTAGGGTTCTCTTTTGGGGTTGATATAGTAGAAAAATCTTTTTTAGATTCAACCCTTCCTTTTTGTGGGTCTTCCTACTAATTTTAGCACAAAACCGTTGGACATTTTTTTCTCCCCTTTTCAGTTCTAGTTGAACCCTGCACTGTTGCAGTTTTTCCCTCATCCCACCCAGCATCAATTTTTGTTCCATTAGGTAGCTTTGAGGGTTTCTAAATAACCTATCTTCCAAAGGTGGCTTCTCTTGTGGGAGACTTTGATTCCACCTAAGACTTGGTTCCAATAGATCCCCAAACAGTCACCTCTAGGGTTTCTGCTCTAGATGATGACTATTTCTTTAAACTGGTGTTAAGTCCTCAACCTTCGGGAACTAGAAAATAGAAAAAAATCATCTGTAAAGGAAAGAAGGGGAAACTCTTTATGGTTCTAGGTGATAGTACTGAGATGCATCAGGTCATACAAATGTTCGATCTTTCATTGGTGGGATGTTCGAGGATTCTGCTTCATTGGGAAGACAATCAATGATTGGATGTCTAAGGAATGGAGGAATAGATCAATCCTTTTCCATATTTTAAGATCCTGGTAAGGGGATGATACCATTTTTTCTTCAACTCTTCTATAGAGTTTCAATGGGTTATGAATAATTTTTGGAGTATAGACACATATCCAATTCTTCTCAAGCATTGGACTCTATTTGATCCTATGCGTGAAAAGATGGATAAAACACCTCTCTAGGTTCCCTTTCCAGGAATAAAAGTACATTTTTTGTTAGCGCATGTGATCTGAATTTAAATAGGAACATAACAAATTACAGATATAACCATAAATACAGAGATGCAGCAGGAATAACACTTCATTTCATTAATATGAAATGTTGAAATATGCTTACAAATAAAATGGAAATAAGACTAGCTCGGGTGATGGTAGCTTATCTCTAAGAAGAAATGTGGCGGTTACATGCCTTTGAACTGTGTTACAATGAGGCTTGAAGGCCTTCTTATTATTGAGAAATAATGGAAAACCCTAAACATCTAAAAACATAACCTTAGGAGATGAAACACCAAACTATGGGCCCCGTTGGGGTAAGTTGGTACATCAACTTCTTGGGGTTGTAACTTTGGCATACGCTCTCTGTTTGACACAAAAGGTGCCTCGTTAGAAATATATATATCTAAGGATTACAACTGATAACAACAAATATCAAGTTGAAAACTGGTATTTGCTAGTGGTTTTCCCAAAGAACATCGTTTAAGGCCTCAAAACAGCTCCAGAAGTTCAGGACCCGAAAAACTGCTAAAAATAGTAAATTGTGCTACAATTAAGGAAACTAAAAAAATCAAAGAATGGTGGGGGTCTAAGTGGAACAAGCGGGTGGCCACGAATATCCACCTAGATCATTCCTCTCTCCTTAGGAAGCAATGGTCCCCATTGCGTTGAGTTTCTCCATGAGATGAGGAAACTTCTGCTGAACTTGGTCCTTGGTGAGCCACTTGTCCTGGTGAAGGAGTTGGCTTGCTTTGACTACTCGATATAGTTGGATCCTTTGTTGTCGGGTGTTCTTGGTATGTGTGTCCATGATCTAATCAGTTGTGACATTTTCCATGCAGTTTGGGTTTAACTCTATTGGTGTGAGTTGTTCTGCAATGTCGGATGTGTCCAATAATGGTGGAAAGTAGGGCTGAAGGCGGTCCACATTGAACACTAGGTGTAGACCAAGGAATGGTGGAATAATGAGCTCGAAGGAATTGTCCCCTACTACCTTGTAGATGGTGTATGGCCCATATCGGAGTGGGTGAAGCTTGCGATGGGGCCCAGCGAGGCACTCCTTCTACAAATGTAGCCAAACTTTTTCACCCACCTCAAACTTGTGTGGCACCCGATGCTAATCATTTCACTGCTTGTACTTAGCATTGGCTTTGTGTAAGATGTCATGGACCTGTTGGTAGATGTGTTGAATGTGCTCAATGAATTTGTTTGCCTTGTCGGCTTTGGACTGGACATGAGCTGAATTTACCTAAGTAGCTGCAAATGTTATGACCACATCAATGGGACATAGTGGCTAGAATCCCAAGCCCACCTGAAAAGGGTTGTGGCTAGTCGAGCTGTGCAGAGCACGATTATAGCTATGCTAGACATAGGGCAGGCTCTCCCATGTCTGTGGATTCTTTGAGTTGTAAATGCATAGAATGTGTACGATCATCCTATTGATGACCTCTGTCTGGCCATCAGTTTAGGGAAGGAAAGTTGTGGACTTAGTGAGCTTGGTGTCCAGCATCGAGCAGAGACTAGACCAAAATGTATTAAGGGACCTGTTGTCCTGATCTGAGATGATAGACTGTGGGATCCAAAAGTGTACCCACACTCGTTCAAAGAAGAGTTTAGTAGTAGCTTCTGCTATGATATTCTTCTTGCAGGCTTCCATAATGGCCATCTTCAAAAATTTGTTGACGACCGCAAAAACACAGTCATTTCCATGCTTGGTAGAAGGAAGGCCCTACATGTAATCCATGGAAATGGATTCCCAAGGTCAATTAGGGGTAGGCAGCGAAGTATAGAGGCCTTGCTTCTTGATGGTCGATTTGGAAATGGCGAAGTCAGTGCAGGATCTGATGTACTTTTCGGCATGATGTCGAAGATTCGGCCAGTAGAAATACTTCTGCAGTACTGCCACTGTTTTCTTAACCCCACAATGTCCAACGACTCGATTGTAGTGCATTCCCCAAATCATCTTGGCATGCTCGCTTGAAGGAACACAAAGGTGTCCTAGGTGGCATAACAGTGCATCTTGGAGGTGAAAATTTGGCACGTGCTGACCCTCCAAGAGCGTCTGGCATGTGTGGCCAAATTCTGGGTCACTTTTGTAGAGAAGTGGCCAATCAGAAGTCTTGTGCCCACAAGAGTTGAGCACAGTGGTTAATGCCATGATTGGGGGTCGTTTGAGGCAGTTTGCAACATTATTGGTGTTTCCCTTCTTGTACTTGATATTCAAATGGAACTGTTGCAAGTATGTGGACGACTTATGATTGAGTTAATTCTGCAACTTCCCTTGCGTCTGTATGAACTGCAGGAGTCGGTGGTTTGTGTGGATGACCATTTCCTTCCCAAAAATGTAATGCTTCCATTGTTTGTAGGCCTGCACAATGGAATACCTCTTTTTCATAAGTGGGATACTTCTGAACTGTGTTTGAAAGTGTCTCGCTATGATATGCCATTGGATGCCCCTGTTGAGTAAGGACTGCCCCAATAGCATAGTCGTAGGCATCTGTCTTGATCTCAAATGGTTGTTGCAAGTCTAGTAATGTGAGCACTAGTGCAGAGTAGAGGTGATGTTTCAACTTTGTGAATGCCTTATGTTGAGATTCAAACCAAAAGAATTTTTCTTTTGGTCCTCCCTTAGTGACTTGACTCAAGGGCCAAGTGATATGATAGAACCCAACACAAACCTATGGTAGCAATTGTTAAGGCCCAGAAAGCTGTCGAGCTCTTTTAGAGTGGTTGGGTCTGTCCCGAATTACTTGGATCTTGGATGGATCCACATGCACCCCCCGTTCATCAATTATGTATCCAGGATACTGGACTTGGGTCATGCCAAAAGTGCATTTCTCCAAATTGGCACAGAGGGAGGTGCTCTTCCTAACTCTGGATGAAGATAAAGATGTCATCCAAGTATACCACTACAAATGAGTTGGTGAATGGTCGCAAGATGTCACCAATCAGCCTCATGAAGGTTGTAGGAGCATTTTTGAACCTGAAAGGCATAACCGGCGATTCGAAAAGGCCCTCATTAGCTTTGAAGACAATCTTCCACACATCGGAGGGTTCAATTGCTACCTGGTGATATCTAGACTTCAAGTCAATCTTGCTGAAATATTTTTCCCCCTTGAATTGGTCCAAAAGGTCATCAATTTGTGGGATTGGGTACCTATTACTTATACTGATATTTTTCAACACCCGATAGTTAATACAAAGTTTCCAAGTCTTGTCCTTCTTCTGTACCAAAACATTTGGGCTCCCACAGGGTGATGAACTCAGCCAGATGTCACCTTTCTGCAACAACTCCTAAATTTTGCTCTTTATTTCGTTGTTCTCCAGAATAGAGCACTCAACACACTTGGGGTCAGATCAATGGAGTGCTTGACCTGACAGTGCAAAGGCACCCCTGTGGAGGGGGTGAATGTGTCCTCATACTACTCCATGACCTTGTCCATCTATTGTTGTCATGTGGAGGGGCTCTGTATGAAGGTCGTGGCCACCATATTCTTCTTTTCCTGAGGGCGTATCATTAGGAAAACAAAATTCCTGGTTTTGGAAATGATCTTACTGCATTGTTTTGGAGTAACCAAAGAGATGGCAATAGGCGGTGTTACCTCTAGTATCCTGTACAACTTATTTCCCAAGGTAACAATAATAGCGAAAGGCCTTGAATCATACACAACATGTTGCTTCCATAAGTATGGTTGGGCTAATAATACATCAAAAACATCAAGAGGAGCAATGTCACATAATACCTCATCCATGAAGGGCTTGATGTTGTATGGAAGGTGACACTACTGGCTGACGCGAAGATCCCATCCTTGGTGAAGCCACCCGATGGTGTACAGTTTTGGGTGTGCTGTGGTTAGTAAGCCCAACCGATTCATGACCTTTGTTGAAATGAGGTTCTTTTGGCTCCTGCTATCAACAATGAATTGTAGTGAGGAACCCTTTACCCACATCTGGGAGTCGAAGAGGCGCTTCTCCTCCTATCGATTTTCAGGTTCCTCCTTGTGGATCTTCATGGTCACAATAGTGGCATTGGGCTTCGCATCTATAATATAATTACCTTTATCATTACCCTTGTTAGGTTATGACTCAGAGTTGGAACATGCATCTGATTTAGAAGCCTTCAACTTGGCCACCAGTGACTGCTTGGCCTGACAGTCACTTTTGTTTTGAGTGGAGCTCTTATGGAATTCACACCACTTTCCTATTTCCTTCTTCAGCTTCATGGTGTTGTTCTTTATTTGTGGCTTTGGCGAGTTTTCCTGGGCCACCTCACCTTGGCTTTTTCCTTTGTTCTATGGTTTGGGGGCACCTTTCCATTGCTTCGGATTCACAGGTTTAAAGTCTCGCTTTTTCTGTTTAAGCCTATGCTCAATTTTGACAGCGTATTGGTAAGCCTTGCCAAGTGAGGATATGTCCAGGAAATTCATCTCATCCTAGATGTACCTGTGTAGGTAGGTGCAGTACTTGAGTACCAAATGTTTCTCAGAATCTTTGATACCCAACCTTCCTATGAAGGGTATAAAAAAAATTCGTAAACTCTGACACATCTTCGCCCCTTACCTACTATAGCATGGTCCACTTTATGTATTTATCCTCGTAGCTCCTGACAAGGTAGTACTGCTCCTTGATGGCATCCCAGAACAAATTCCAAGTGGGTGCGGCTGAAAATAGTGAGGGCATACTTTCATCCTTCTGCTCACAATATGTTTCCCACTAGTCCTTGATGTGGGGGGTGACTTTATGAAGAGAAAAAGAAATATTTTCCCAGATAGAAAAATCATGAACATAAAAATATCCTACTAGCAGATTTAACCATTTATCTACAATGCATGCCTCTATTTTTCCCTCAACTATGGGAATGTTAAAATTTGCTTATACCTTGAAAGGAGTGGTGCCTCAAGAGTGGCTCTTGGATGTGGATGCGTTGCTGGTGGGAAACCGTTGAACGAGCTGACAAAGTTATCCATCATCACATTCCTTTGTTTCTCAAGGGCCTGCTTGAGAAATATTTTGATAGGATATCCTACTCTCTCATTTTTCGTTTCTTGCCCCATGGGCAGTTGTTTGGGTTTGCGAGGCTAATCTTGTAAAGTTTCAACCAGTTCGAGCCCTGACTCCTTATACCCTGACCTCATTAGGGACATGAAAAGAAAAATAGAGAAAGAGAAAACCACTTTGATACCATTGATCTGGATTTAAACAGGAACACAAAAAATTACAGATATAACCATAAATACAGAAACACGACAGGAATAACACTTCATTCCATTAATATCAAATACTGAAATATGCTTACAAATAGAATGGAAATAAGACTAGCTCGGGCGATGGTAGCTTATCTCTAAGAAGAGATGTGGTGGCTACATTCCTATGAACTGTGTTACAATGAGGCTTGAAGGCCTATTTATTATAGAGAAATAATGGAAAACCCTATACATTCAAAAACCTAACACTAGGAGATGAAACGCCAAGCTATGGGCCCCATTGGGGTAAGTTGGTACATCAACTTCCCGGGGTCGTAACTTTGGCTTATGATCTTCATTTGATGCACACGGTACCTCGTTAGAAATATCTATTCGAGGATTACAACTATTGACAATGAATATTAAGTTAAAACCCATCTTTGCCACTAGTTTTCTTCCCAAAAAACATCATTTAGGGCCTCAAAACGGCTCCGGAAGTTTAGGACCCGAAAAACTGCCGAAAATAGTAAACTGTGCTACAATTGAGGAAACTAAAAAACTGAAAGATACAATGGTGGGGGTCCAAGTGGAATAGGAGGGGTACCACCAATATCCACCTGGATCAATAGGCACTGGTAGAGATTAGAAACAAACTTAGGGAGTGCAATGAGGTAGATAGGACTCTAGGGTGAGATGTTTCTTTCTCACAATGACACTATTTCCTCATAGTTAACTGGATTACGAAGGCATTCCTCTCTATTGTTGATGATGCTATAAGCATAGTCACAATGCGATAGACTATAAGTTCGGTTTCCATGGAAAGACATGGACGAATAAGTCCTCTCCACATCAGAAAATATATGCAAAGCATGCAACAAAAGAGGTGGTTGCGATATCCTGATCACTTGGGATTGTAGATAAATCACCTACTATTCAATAGTAGAAAATGAGAAATTAGTGACTAGGTGACTAAAAAATTTAGTCATTGCAACTTTTCCAAGTGAAATACTACAAAAAATGATCAAATATTAAATGACCCAACTAAAAATGACTACATAAACGACTAATTTAGTCCAGGGTTAAACGTATATGACTAGCTAATAAGTAATAGAACTAAAAATGACTAACATGAATGACTAATTTAGTCTACAAACAAAAATATGGTTATGTAACAAGAACTACAATAATATGGTCTAGTCATCATTAGCTGAGAGTAGGGATTGGACGACAGATGACCTAAGGATTCTGCAACCCATCCTAGGGTTTCTGCAGTCCCTGCAACGGCAGGCTTGACAGACACAGTACAACACTGAAATAACCAGAGCGGATTTGTGGTTAGCATGAGCCGGCCATAAGCAAACAGTAGAATGCAGTCCCCTCAGGGGGAGGGCGATGCACCTCCCCCCAAAAAGGACAGTCAAACGCAACCGACGAAAGAATCAGACAAAGAAAACGAACAGAGCGGAGGCAATACGGGACACAGCAAGCAACAGGGCAAGGAGACAGATCAGGAAGACAAAAATAAGGCAAGTTCCTCCACATGCAAGCCAGTTGCAACTCACAGGCCAAGAGTGGAGTTCCCCAGTCATCGTATCAATGCCAGAATACAGTATATGAGAGATCATGCGCTGATTGGCAAATTCATTGGAATATGGCCGACTGAGAGAGCGCTGAGAAGCTGGATAAGCACCAAATGGAACCCAAAAGGGCATATTACTCTGCATCTAGGGCCAAAGGGGTTCTTTACTGCAGTCTTCAACTGCCTGGAAGATCGCAATAGGATTCTGGATGGGGGTCCTTATTTTTTCAACTCTGCAGGATTATATCTCAAAGCGTGGGTCGAAAGATTCAATCCAGACAAGGAAGACCTTAGCTATGCCCCCGTGTGGATAAGGCTGTACTCGCTTCCTTGGGAATACTGGGAAGAAAAATCTCTTCAGGAGATTGGGAACACACTAGGCGAGTTTGTCAAGGTCGCAGAGGAAACAAAACTATGCAGATACACGTCTTATGCACGGATCTGTGTTTACATGGACCTTAAGCAAGCCCTGCCAGACACGGTAAGTTTCTTTCATGAAGATGTTGAATGGATTCAAGTTATAGATTATGAGCATGTACCATTTAGATGTAGGAAATGCCATGATATAGGGCATCTCTACAGAGACTGTCCACTGAACAAGAAACCCCCTTCTCAAGAAAGTTCAGATAACCAAACGCCTGATGGTTATACTAAGGTAACAAACCGTAGAAGAGGGAACAAAAGATCAACAGTCAATCCCAAGACAAATCCAGTCAACATGAAAAAACCCTCAACGAGTAATAGCTTTGAAGCCCTAGCTAAGACTGACATGCAAGATCTGGAGAAGGAACCGCAGAAGGACAAAGAATCTAATAAAGAACAGTTGGAAGAAACTTCACAGCAATCAGGAGATATCCCTCTCAAGAAATCAATCCTTCAATCTCAATCCAAATCTCAATCCTGGCATTCCCAGGGAATGGAAGTTGACAACACTGAACCAAGCGCCAAGTCACCAAAAGAAAGAGAGGAACCCTCTCAAGAGCCTCAAATCATGGAAGAAGATCCTGAGTCTTTAGACATAGGGGATCTGGATATCCTAGGACTGGAACAAGCATGCAAAATAGGGAATTTTGAAAAAATACCAGATCGGCAAGTGGACAACCTGGTAGAGGTCCTAAATCGGGCACAAAAGAAATACTCTTTAGGAGTCCAGATAGGAAGTCCATGGGATGGCAAATTTATCACCAAGGACAATAAGAAGAGAGGCAGAAAAACAACACTTGAGAGAACCATCAAGATAGGAGAGGTGTTAGTGGAGTCAGGGAGGTATGCCAAGCTGACCAAGTACTTTAATATTGACCCCCACCCTTCTCAATGAAGCTAATATCATGGAATATAAGGGGGCTCAATGGCCCAAGGAAAGGCATATTATTAAAAAATATGCTTATGCAAGAAAAACCAAGCATACTTTTTCTGCAGGAGACTAAATGTAACTCGACAGTTTTGGCAAAAATAGCAGCAAAACCCTGGCCAGGAGGGCTAGTAATAGCTGTTGATGCTCAAGGGGCATTGGGAGGACTTGCAATACTCTCGGATGCGCGAGCCATTCAACTAAACAACATACATGCTAATAAAAGCTTCATTCAGGCAACTTTTCATCTAATCGGCACCAACACCTATGGACTTGTAACTAATGTTTACTTCCCTCAGGATACTACTCACAAAGCTCAAATCCTGAATACACTGTCAGACCTCAACTCAGACAGGCCATACCCGCTTTGGATTTCTGGAGGTGATTTTAATATGATAGCAAGAATGGAGGAGAAGCAAGGTGGTAGAAGCAGAACAAATAATGATGGGAATCTGCTAAAAGACTTCATTCAAACCAACTGGTTGGTAGATGTTCCCTCAAGCAATGGCATCTTCACTTGGAGCAATAAGAGAGAGGGATCGCAACAGATTGCTTCGCGTCTTGACAGATTCCTCATTTCAGACAATGCAACTCACCTGGGAGGGGAATTCATAGCGTCCATCCTACCTGTCTCAGGATCAGACCACTGGCCTATCGAACTTCAATGGAATAGGCCAGGTAACAGCATCAGGCGTCCTTTCCGATTTGAAGAATTCTGGTTAACTCATCCGGATTTTGATGAATTAGTTAGATCAACTTGGCTCAACTTCAATCCTATCAGAGGTACAAAGATGTCCATGTTTCAGCAAAAACTAAAGCATCTTAAAGGCGAAATCAAACGCTGGAATCACAATACTTTTGGCAACATTTTTAAAGCTCAGGCTACTCTTAATCAAGAAATGAAGATGATCCAGCAAAGAATCATCACTGAAGGACGCTCAGATGAACTCACCAAGCAGGAGCAAATCATAGAATCTCAAATATTAGAGAGAGCTAAACAGGAGGAAACCCTTTGGAGGCAGAAATCGAGGATTAGATGGCTAAAGGATGGGGAAAAGAATACAAAATTTTTCCATAAAACTACAGTGCAGCGCAGAATGAACAATTGCATCACCCACATCAAAAATGAACAGGGGAATAGAATAGAGACTCACAAAGGCATTGAAGAGGAATTTCTCAGATACTTTAAGAAAGCACACCAAGAACCCAGTATGGACAGAATGCCGGCTATAAATAAGCTCCTAAAGGATATCCCAAAAGTAATAACAGAGGAGCATAATAGTCTCCTCCTCAAACCCATCAACTTGCAGGAAGTTGAAGAGGCTGTTCAACAATTGAAGGCAGGGAAAGTGCCGGGCCCGGATGGATTTACATCAAACTTTTTTCATAAGTTTTGGGACCTTATAAAAGCTGAGGTATGGCAAGTGGTGGAGGAGTCCCGCGCATTACGTTGGATGTACCCAGGGCTAAATGCCACATTCATTGCTTTAATTCCAAAGGTGGAAGAATCCAACACTCCAGATAAGTATAGACCGATTGCCCTATGCAATATTATCTATAAAATCGTCTCAAAAGTTATAGCTACCAGACTAAAGCCGCTGCTCCCTCTTATAATCTCGCCCGAGCAGTCTGGTTATGTAGAAGGCCGACAAATAACGGATGGGATTATTTTAACTCATGAGATAATCCATTCTTTAAAGCAGACCAAAAAACCAGGTATGCTGCTTAAGATAGATCTATCTAAAGCTTTTGATAGTATCAGTTGGGTTTATATTCAAAAAATTCTTACTGCCTTTGGTTTTGCCCCGTCATGGGTCAGATGGATTTTTAATCTTTTGTCTTCAGTTTTTTCTCTGTTCTTATCAATGGTATCCCCTCGGCAACGTATCGTCCCTCCAGAGGTATCAGGCAAGGAGACCCCTTGTCACCCTTTCTTTTTGTTATTATGGCTGAAGGACTAGGTAGAAGTCTAACCTCAGCCCGGCTCTCTCAGCATCTAAAAGGCCTTTCATTCAACAACTCCCCATCTTACTCCCACCAGCAATTTGTGGATGACAACATGCTTTTTGGTTATCCATCGGTGCAAGAAGCTCGCCTCCTCAAATCCCTCCTTTCGAACTTCTCTGATGCCTCTGGTGCCCTTATTAATCGCGTCAAATCTCAATTTTTTTTCTTTAATACCCCTGCTCCCACCCAGAAAGCCATAGCCCGTATCCTGGGCTTCACCATTGCTTCCCTGCCCTCCAAATACCTTGGAGCTCCTTTAATTGCCTCAGCCCTCAAACACTCTTCTTGGAAACACTTGCTGGAAAAGCTGGAGGCTCGGCTCACCCTCTGGACTCACCGAGCCCTTAATATGGCCAGCAGACTTGTTCTCATCAAGGCAGTCCTTCATTCCATGCCCTTGTATCTCTTCTCCATCCTTGCAGCACCAAAATGGGTACTCAAAGAAATTAAGAATCTCCAGCGCAACTTCTTATGGGGAAGCTCAGGCCACAATCGAAAATGGGCTCTAGTAAAATGGGACAAGGTATGTCTTCCGAAGAAAGCCGGGGGCATTGGGCTAAGAGATCCTGAGCACAGCAATAGGACAATGGGAGCTAAAGTCTGGTGGAGATGGCTAGCCAATCCTAATACCCCCTGGGCCTCCCTCTGGACAGCTAAGTATGCAAGCAACTGTCCTATGGAAGAGAGAATTCGAATGATGGAATTAAGCACGGGGTCGGTAATTTGGAACTCGGCTATTCAACATATAAATCTCATACAAAAGCACAGTTTTTGGGAAGTCAAGAATGGATGCACGGCTAGATTTTGGGAAGACTCCTGGCAGCAATTCCCAAAAATAAGGGACGTATTCCCTAACCATCCAATATCAGAGCAGGATATCAATCAGTTAGCCAAGGTTAGTCAGTTCTGGAACCCCTCTGCCACACAGGGACATAGACAATGGAAGGATGCAAATCAAATTATAACGCACAACTCTGAGCAAGTTCAGCAGTATCTTTCCACAGAATTACAAAAGAGGCAAATCCCTATCTCAGAAGAACCGGACATTCTAAGATGGGGATATGAAGAGAAAGGAACATTCACCACAAAGGAAGCGTATAAGATAATAGTCCAAGATCAGCTAATCAAAGACACTCTATGGGACAAAATATGGCACTCATCCATCTGGCCGAAGGTATCCACTTTTTTATGGCTCCTATGTCACAATAAAATTCTAACTTGGGATAATCTCCGGAAAAGAAGCTTCTCAGGCCCATCCATATGTCTCAACTGTATGCAAGAAGAGGAAACAGCTATACATCTCATGCAAACCTGTCAAATTGGACGAAAGCTGTGGGAGAAGGTAGCCTTCCGTTGCCAAAAAGAGGGCAGAGTGCAAGGAGATCTAAGAGCCACTATTCGCAACTGGAGTCAAACGCCATACCAAAGCAAACTCCTCAACACTCTATGGCAGCTTATACCTAGCCTACTGATGTGGAACATCTGGAAAGAGCGAAATAGAAGAGTTTTTAAGGATCAATCTATGCCCTTAGAGCAGATATGGACCAAAATACATCAGAATATCAAGGAGTCTCTATCAATTAGAGAATGGTACTCAGAAGATTTTCCCTCATTACCGCAGGAAAAAACAGTGTGGGATAATTGGAGGATCCAGATAAATCAGCAAACGATCATCAAAAAGAATCCTACCATGAAGGAAAAAGAATCAGGTAAATGGACTCCGCCGCCCAGTAACATGTTCCAGCTTAATTTCGATGGGGCCTCAAAGGGGAATCCAGGGAAAGCAGGGTATGGGGGGGTCTTCAGAGATCACCATGGCACTCCTCAGCTTATTTTTATGGGTTCAAAAGGTTGGGACACCAACAACTCTGCCGAATTGGAGGGATTATGGAGAGGTCTCACCCTGGCTCAAGAAAGAAGCTTTTTTCCGCTCATCATAGAGGGGGATTCACAAATCATAATAAGAATGGTTACAAAACTAATGCATGGATCCCCCATTCATAAAGTTAGTAATAGTTGGAGGATGGCCCAAAGGCTTGAGCTAATAGACAGATGGCTTTCTCAGCATCAAGCAATCTCCTTCAGACACACCAGGAGGGAAGGAAACAAGCTCGCTGACTTTCTTGCTAATCTCGGAGTGGAAACTGGGGTAGGATTCTTTGCAGGCACAATCTCCAGCATAGCCTCCGAGGACCAACTCTCTGAGTTCCAGAAAATTGTGATACAGGATAAACTTCAGGAGAATGACACACACCCGGATGTGGGTGGCATTCAATGATATTAATGGGACGCCGCACAGAGCAGGCAGCTGGCCTGGCACCTGGCTGGCGGATGGCCCTCATGGCATGCGCCTCGGGCTGGCAAACTCCTTCAAAGGCATGCGAAGTTAATTCGTTGCAGATTGGAATGATGGTCTCGCAGCTTAGCATTTATGAGCGCCTGGTTCAAGCGCATACAGGTCAGTTCTTATGTATGGATCCGTTTTTCATTCATGCAATTGTCACTGGTTTTATTCACCTCTGCGCAGAACTCTTCCCGCACTCCTGCCTGGTCCATCGAATTTGGAAGATTGCTTGGTCTTTGAATATCATTGGACTCCTCTGCGCTCAAATTCTCACCCGCTTGCTCCGCCTCAACCCCTTTCTCAGTCAATCTGTTCTCCCAAGCATGCCTCACCGTCGAGGTATCTCGCGCAGAGGAAGCAACACGGGAAACAGAGGCCGAACCTCTCGTCCTGCTCCACAGAACGTCATTCCCATTGCCTCAGCCTCCCCTTCTTCTCCACCCCTGGGTCAAGCTGGGTCTCTTCCGCATAACTCTTTTCAGACCTCCAGGTTTACTTTCCACAGCAGGCTCAACAGGCCTGTATTGACGGCAAGCATCACAATTATTCTCGCGGAGGAGGAGAATAATCATGTTAGCTCGGCTCAAACCACTTCCTCTCACTCTCAGGAAGACAGTGTTCTGCAAGGGGATATGGCTGGGGTGGTGTTTAACGCGGACAATATGCAGGAGGACACCCCTGTCTCTGAAGTGCCTCAGCATCCCGTCGACCCGACTCAGAGCGAGATTCTGGCCTGTGGACCGTCTCAGCGTGCATGCTGCATTCTCAATTTGGTGACCACTCCTGAAGGCGACACAGAAGGAAATGATGACAATGGCTTCGTCACCTGGGTTGCTTCTTCCAGCCTAGTGGAGAGGGACACGCCTGACTCTCCGCAGCATGCAGACTAAAGCCGGCTCTTCACTGACGGGTGGCATTCTTGCCTATGCGCTGTGCAATTTTGATTTCGTGTCTTCATTTCCAAGTCTATGGGTCTATGTCTGGTTTATGTTCTTGTTCCAGGGCGTGGCGATAGCCAATCTGTTCTCTGTTTATTGTTGCAACTGTGACTATGTTGGGTACCCTTGTGTTTTTTTGGTCAATGGGTGGCATGACAGTGTGAGTCTTAGTAAAATTTCTCAGTGGGTCATGGCCCAAACAAAATCTTTTGAAGGTTGTACTGTGAAATCGGCAGAAAGCATGAATTGTAATATCTCTGAATATCTGGCTGAGGAATGGCTTCGGCCTCCTCTGAGGTCTTGACCTCACTGTACATATATTTTCTCTTTTTAATAGAATTAGTATTTACGCAGAAAAAAAAAAATATGGTCTAGTCATTTATGTTAGTCATTTTAATCGTGTCACTTCAACAATATAAATTTACAAGTGATATGGGATTCAAAGGATGTTTTAGATTGGCTGAAAGATTATACTTCCTTAAACACTTTTTTTTTGATAGGCTAACTTTGCAGTTGAGCTTCAACATTTTGCAGACTAATATTGACTTTAAAAGGTCATATGTTTGAATCTTAAAGAACAAAGAAAAACATTACTAAACCAACATAGAAGTTTCCCATAATTTTAATAAAAGGATTAACCTCAAAACATATTAACATGGTCAATATCCTTGTCATAAATAGAAAAATTGAAATATATATATAGACACATAAATGATTCTTCTTAATCACTAGCATCACCACCACATTTTCACCCCAATTTAGTTTTTAACAATTGAATATATAAGTATACATAAAATGAGAAGAGATGTGTATTAATGCAAAATAAAGACTTGAACATAGGGAAGTGGTCCATTTTCACAATTAGCATTTATTAATTTGAAAGAACATAATAAAGAAAAATTAATCTAATCCAATAATTCCATCTTGTTATATGAAATCAACAATTTACAAGGTGCAACGGACATAAATTTTCCACCATGCATGCTAGTATCTTTACGTCCACTCCTCATGTTACACTATCACTTGTGATTTTTTTCCGCCTCTTGTAATCGTCTAAGAATTTATTTCCATGCCTCTATATCAATATCTATTAGTTTTTTTTTTAATCATTTTAGTTTAGGGAGATGGTTTTGACTATTTGCTTAAATTTTCCTAACAACATAGAAAATATTTTTATTTATAAAAGTCAATAAAAAAACATAAAAATATAGAAAAAAAGGAAAAAGATAAAAAAGCATGAATAAAAACTAGAAAGAATATTTTAAAAAATCTAATGTTAGTGATCTCTTCCTTCTAACAACCTATACCACCCTCTTCAAGGCAAAGGACTAGAAAAATGACTAAAAAAAATAAAGAATTATATTTAGAAGTCATCTAATGTGTGAAATATTCCTTATTATAACCTATAACATTCTCTTCATTACCCATTTTTCACCCAATTAAGAGTTAACGGACCTGGGTTTGTTTCCCTCTTCAATTTTTTTTTTTTTTATTTCAACTTTATTTTTTGCTTTTATATTTCCCTCTATGCATTTATTAATTTGGTGGGAGTTTAACATTTCATGGTTTCAAAGTTTGTTTTTTTGTTCCATGGTTGAACAGGTAGTCATTCAAATTCTGTCCTAGTTGATCGTAAGGTAATCATCCCAAATGCTGAATCCCAAACACTGAATGCATTGGATCGATTGTTATTATGGTCTTTAGTTTGAATGTGGTGTGTTATAATAATTTTTTTGTGAGGTTCCTGGAGGATTTAATCCATCGTTGGCATCATTGGTAATGGATTTCAATGGGGTTACTATATGATTGACTTTTGGAAATAAGTTTGTAACCATGGTCATGTGTTTTCATTTTGGTAACAGGGTTGTGAAGAGGAGTAGTATATTGGGGGCATTGAAGAGAGGAGTGGGTCCAAATATGGTAGGGACAAAACCTTAATTCACTTAGTCTCAAATAGTGAATGCTCAAAGGGAGTGGGGATATTGCAAGAAACAATAAGCACTCATAGAGGCCATTACCTTTGAATGACGATGGAGCAGTGAGTCGTTATCCAATGAGTCATCATTCAATGAGCAACACTTCTAGTGCCAACCCTACTTATACTTATGTTATTCTTCCTGTCTTCTCCCCTTCATCCTCGTCGCTAAGAAGTTTCACGGGAAGGATGCATTATCATATGTTAATATACTGCTCTTCTTCCTGTTTTCTCCCCTTAGTCCTCGCCTCTAAGAAGTTTAAGGGAAGGATGAATTGTCATGTGTTAATATACTATAATCAAGGAATAAGTTTGTGGATGCACTTGGTCTCTATGAATTTGTTTTGGAAACAGAGCCTATCACTGTCGAGGCTCACATTGGAAATGGAATTTGTTACCAAATACAAGGTCTCATTCCAAAGGCATTTGAATGCTTTGTAGAAGCTCTCGCACTTGATCCCCCTAATGCTTGTTCTCTCACGTACTATGGAGTTTTTTACAAACATGAAGGGCACTTGGTAGATGCAATAGAGGTTTATTTCTCACATCTGACACTCTTTGTGTTTTTTCCTTTTATGTACTTATTTTTTGTGTTACTTGTTTGTTCAAGCTTCTTTATAGTAGTAAGTTTTTTATATTGTATTTTGAAACTAGATGCATTGGAATATTACTAGGATAACCAAAATATATCTATAGCAACCAAGCCATCAATATAGAAATGTAGAAATTACATGATCTTAGTTTTGAAAAAAATAAAAACAAACTATGTCAGTCCTTATACATTCCATTAACACAATTTTTGGGATGGCACCGATAGATCTGTGAAGTTTCACCAAAGTCAAATTTTCAAAATTTTATTGTTAATGTACCAAACTTTTTTAAGGAATCCCTACCTGTTATCATATCAATCAATTCTGATGACATGGCATGGACATCTACTAACTCATGGGGTCACACTTCTACAAATGTATGCTACAAAGAAACCTGGAACATAACTGATAGGATTTTGAACTTGTTGCCCTTTCATCAAATAGGCACTCTTGAGTATTTGGCATGACATCCTGACAACATTCACAATCTGGGTTATTTCAGACAAAGATATTTCTTGTACAGTATCGATACATTTTAGAACTGCCCAAATGAATGACTTTGTTTTGGGGATAAACATATACCCTCTTTAACCAATAGATCACATTGAATTCATTTTCGTGGCAGTTTATCATATTTACTTATTTATTTAATGCGACATTCACTGTAGATTTTCCACGAAATTCTGATCTGCTATTATGAACAATTTGAAAACAAATTTTCCTTTCACATAGACACATAATTTATCTACCAAATAGCAATGAAGTAGAACAGAAATAATTTCACAAAATTTACACAATAAAACACACAATTTTTCTAGGGAACCCAACAAGGAAACCCTCGCTTGCTTCATATATTTATTAAGAAAAATTAAGCAATAGATCTAATACACATACAAGCTAGTTCTAATATGAGAATACAAAAATTTTCCTGCCTGCCCTAGGCCTGAAACTTATACCTAATAGCTGACCTGCTTCCTTCTCCTATATGCACTAGAGGCTATTATTTTCCAACAAAAAACCTTAGGAAATAATATCCTATTTCCTATCGTTGGCTAAGCTCCTATTAAATAGGTATTTCCTCTATTTCTATGCACACTTGAAAGAGAAAATTTCCTTCCTCAATAATTTGCACAAGGAACACTTGGATCATTCCTCCATAAGCTCTCTTGCTCACAAAATCATGCTCAAGAATTGTTTGATTAATTGTGTGCCTTTTATCTCCTTATAAGCTTATCGATTAGGCTATTTTTACTGCGTTTTCTAAATTATGAGTTGAATTGGAGCTTTTCTAGTTAACAAAAGTCAACAATCTTAGGTAACTAGATCCTCCTAAGATTTAGGAGGCTAACTCCACTTATTCACTCAGTTCCCATTTTAACACACACTAGAGGATAAATAACTCATCCTCCACAAACTCACACTAGTTGAACTAGTTCTTGAACTCATACTCATCACTGGAACTCATAGATGTCGAAGAATATCTCCAAATCAATTCCTTGAATGAAGGCACAAATCAAGGAATGATTCCTTCGCTACTTTTTAACACTTCCTCTTAGTGAGGAAGGGATTTTGTACAACTCCCAACTTATCTGTGTGATGAACCAAACTACCTCTTGCCAATTCATTGGTCAATATGTTTATCATCTACTCCCCTATTGGAATTTACTATAGCTTGACTATCCCCTTCTACACACAATCTCTAAGATGGTGATACAGGATCTGGATATGTTTTGAGTGATCATGAAACATTGGATCCTTAGAGAGTTTAGTGCAACTCCCCTTATTATCAAAATGTATCATGGTCAAATCCATCCCGTGTCTAAAAACTCTCACAAGTAACTTCCTCATCCAAATAGCCTTGTAGGTTGCCTGAATAGAAACCATGTACTTGACCTCTATTGAACTGCGTGAAATTGATCTCTGCTTGCTGCTGTACCAAGAAACTGTAGCTAACCCAATGTTGAAGATGCCACCTAAAGTAATATTCCTATATATGGAGCTCCCTGCCCAATCTACATCAATGAAGCCCTCAAGCCTCACTAAATAAACTTGTTTATACCACAATCCATAGTCTATTGTGTGTCTGAGATATCTCAACACATGCTTTGAAACAACCCAATGAACTATGGTCAGTTCAACCATGAACTAACTTAGTTGGTTGACTGCAAAAAAAATGTCAAGTCATGTGTTGACCAACTACATCAACAATCCACTGAGTTTCATGTATACTCTAAGATCCACTTGCTATGTTTTAGTAGCACCCACCTTCGTCTAGTTTGTGACTAGAGGTGTGGCCATGGGGTTGCAATCTTTCATATGAAATTTCTAGATAATCTTTGTTGTGTAATTTCCCTGTCCCACAAAGATCACACCATAACCCTGCCAAACCTCCAAGCTAAGGAAATGGTGCACAAGCCCCATATACTTCATCTCAAACTCCTTTGCAAGGTCCTCCTTCCAATCCTGTATCAAGCTCTCATCTCCAGTTAGTATAAGGTCGTTGACATAGAGAACGAGAATGAGCGGAAGCCCTCCAACCATGATGTAGTACAGCTTGGCATCTTCTTCATTCTTAATGAAGCCAAATCCTCAAAGGTAGTTGTCAATCCAAGTATACCATGCTCTCGGAGCTTACTTGAGCCCATAAATAGATCTCTTTAGCCTGAACACACGTGTGCCTCTGTTGAACCGCTCAAACCCCTATGGATCCTCTCTATAGGTCTCCTCCTCAACAACTCCATTGAGGAGTGTTGTCTTCATGTCCATCTAGTGGATATTCCACCCCATCTATTCCGGAAGTGATAGAATAGTCCTAATGGATGAATACTATGCTACTGGGGCAAAGGTATCCTCACAGTTTATGCCCTTAATCTGTGAGATGCCTTTGGCCACAAACTTGGCCTTGAACTTCTCCACACTCCCATCTGCTCCATGCTTCAACTTGTACACCCATATAGATCCAACTACGATTTTCCCCTTAGGTATTGGAACAACCTCCTAGGCGTCACTCTTCATGATAGATGAATACTCCTCCACCATGGCATCATGCAAAACTTGTTGAGAAGTTGTCTCCCCATAAGAATAAGGCTCAATTTCAACCAACTTTGTCATCAGTTCCATATAAAATGTGTACCTTTGTGGTTTATTACTCTACCTAAATATGGTGTTGGGCACCTCAACCTACTCTTGAGCCTCTTGGATTAGCCTCTTGACCCACTTGATCTTCTTCCTCCCTATGGTGGCTAGATCTCACTGATCTATTTTCTCTCGGCCTGGTTTGTCCTCCTCATCCTACTGCAATACCCTCTTTCCACTTGACTGTGGTTATGGCTGACTTTGAGGTGTTGGTTTTGCCTCCTATTTGAGAGTGAGTAGCTCCTCCTCATGTGCTGGAATCTACTCGCACTCTAAGGAAACTCTTAGAGCCTGATCCTCCTGGAATCTCACATCTCTCTTGAGAAATGTTTTCCTGGATCCTAGAAGATACACCTTGTATGCCTTAGATGTCTCACTATACCCCAGAAAGATACCCTTCTTTGATGTGGCATACAGCTTCTTCCCGTCATCTTTGGATACATGAGAGTATAACTTTGTGCCAATGATTCGAAAGTGTGACACATCAGGCTTCTTGCCCGTGAAGACCTCCTCTGGGTGTAGCTCGTCCAAGCACCTTGTGGTGACTCCTTTTTTATAGAAATACTGTAGTGTTGCATGCTTCTTCCCATAAGAACCTAAGCAAATCTCGATTATGCAACATAGCTCTAATTGTTCTAGCAATTCTCTTGTTCTTCCTCTCAACCACCCCATTCTGTTAAGGGTTATGAGGCGCTATCAACTCTCTCCTAATACCTTCCTTGGCACAAAACCCTTGAAGGAATTGGAGATATATTCTCCACCATTGTTACGTCTCACTGCCTTGATTTTCTTCCTATTTTGCTTCTCTACCAAGGCCTTAAACTCCATGAACCTATCTAAGACCTCATTTTTATTTTTCATAAAATATATCCAAGTTTTCCGAGAAAAATCATCAATGAAAGTAACATAATACCTATTTCTCATTAGTGATGGAGAAGAGAAGGGCCCACACAAATTTGAATGCACCAACTCCAAAATACATTTGGCCCTACTATCCTGACCATGGAAGGAAGATTTGGCATACTTTCCAAGTGTGTAGCCCTTGCACACTCCACTCTTGTCAAGGCCTCCCGTTGGTAATCCTATGGAAATTCGCTGAAGAATATTTAGCATCCTGTGATGCAAGTGTCCCATGCGCCTGTGACAAAATTCACCTACATTTGCACATCATGCCTTGTTGCTCAAGGTTGCACTAGTATCTACATGCAACTTGTAGATATTTTTCACCCTTACACCTATCTGCTTCTTACATCTAGAAGCCAAGTGCTGGAGGTAAGCCTTACCTCTATTGAAGGTGACATCATATCCTTTATCCTCAAGGATAGCTACTGAAACCAAGTTCTTTTTCAACCCTAGAACATAGAGAAAATATTTGAGATGAAGAGTATTACTAAACTACCTTTCAAAGCTGACAATACCAATTCCCTTAGTAACATAATTTCCATTATCTCTAAGCTCAATATTTACCTGCATATCCTTCTCTTCCATCTAGTTGAAATACTCTTGATTTCTAGTGATATGGAAAGATGCTAATGAATCAATATACCACGTACTACTCCCTACTGAGCTTTCCATGCAAGATATCAATGAGAAGTCCTTCTCAAATTGAGAGGAAAACTCATCTACCTCAGCTGATGCAACTACATGCTCCTTATTCGACCCCTTCTTCTTTTGATTAGGACACTTGGAAGCATAGTGTCCAAAAGTATGGCAATGGAAGCATTTGATCTTACTCGAATCTATCTTCTTCTTGTCACCATTTTGACTGTTTTCGCCCTTCCCTTTTCCTTTCTTGCCTTTGACTTTACCTGCAAGAACAAGATTATCTTCCTCCTTCTTGACCTTGGAACCCTTGCCATTATTTCTAGAAGTCTCAACTAGCATGAGCCTTAGCTCCTTCTAGATGAAGTCACTCCATAGGTGTTGCAAATTCGATAACTTATCTCGTCCTCTAATACTCTGAAAAAAAGTATGCTAATATTTGCAAAACCCATTTAGATCCACATGCACTAGCTCTGTGTCTATAGAATTCTCTCCAATAGCTACTATCTCATCACAAACTTCTTGAACTCTGGTGAGATAGGCAGTGGAACTCTCACCCTTATGCATCTTGATTGTCCTCAGATTCTCTTTGAGGACCATCTTTTGATTCTTGGAAGAATTCTGGTAGAGCTAGACTAAGGCATCCCACATTTCCTTAGCTATATTTTTTACTGCAACATGAGGGATGACATGATCCCGAATTCCATCCAGGATCATCCTCTTGGCCTTGGCCATCTACTTTTTGAAGAGCCTCAACTCGTCTAGATATGAAGGTTCTCCAACACCTTTCTCAATGAATTCCTTCAGCCAAAACTTGCCCGACAAGAACAATATGTGGACCTTCCAAACACCAAAATTTGAGGAGCCATCCAATCTATCCCGCTCTCTCAATCCCAATCCTGTGTGATTTGTCATATTGCAAACTTGAAGACTCTTATGCTAATGGATTCTTGTTCAGAGCTCTGATACCATGTAGATTTTCAACAAAATTATGATATGATGTTATGAACAATTTGAAAGAAAATTTTTATTTTCACACGGACACAAGATTTCTCTACCAAATAACAACAAAATAGAACATAAATAATTTCACAAAATTCTCACAATAAAACACAATATTTTTCTAGGGAACCCAACACGGAAAACCCTAGCTTGCTTCAAAATTTTATTAAGGAAAATTGAGCAACATATCTATTAGGTCCCTATAATACTATTGTATTCCCTTATTATTATTGTAATTGTACCCCTTATTGTTATTGTTGTGCCCATGTTGTCCCCATATTGTTATTATTTTGTTCCATAGAAGCTCACTATTGTTATTGTTGTACCCTTACATTATTATTGTTATGTCGGCTTTGATTATATTGTGAACCCTTAGACTCCTATATATAGAAAGGAGGTCTTGTCATTTGTATCATCCAAGAATTGTTCATTTGTGTAATGTAAAGGAGTTTCCCCCCTAGAAGAGGCTATTTTTTAAGTCATTGATCTATATCTTTCTTCTATTTTGTGAGTTGGTTGCATAACAATTGGTATCAGAGCTTTGGATTCTAGGGTTTCGCTGCTTCAAACAGATCATCGTGGAATTTTCACTATAACGTTTTTATATGAAGATTTAGAAGCAGAAATTAAAACAAATTTGAGACAAAATCGTGATAAACCATGGGACTGAATTTAAGATCTTGTCTCGCTATATTTTCGGAGATATGAACTGAGGATGTTATGGTTTTTGTAGGCTTCTGAATTGGATCTCAAACAGGTCACCTTGGTAAAATCATCGTAACTTTCTCTCTAAGAATCTGAATCAAATTTTGTAAGAAGTGATAGAAAGAATACTGACTGTAGTTTTTTGGGTATCGTTTTCATAACCTAAGTTCTAAACAGTGACACGTGGCACATCGTACAAGTTCTCTCTATTGAACCAATCTATAATTAGTTCATTGCGAGAGATTGGGAATAACTCTTTCTTCGGGAATCCAATTGCAATCCAAATTGTGGGGTTGGAAAGAAGACTCAGAGGGATATCACAGGCTGAAATTTCAAAACTTGGAGATCCTAAATTATAGGGTTACAGGTATTTCAAGATCGAGATCATACAAAGCAAAAAAAAGGTGTGTAGTTTGTTTTTTAAATTTGCATAAGCCTTGTTTGAGAAAGTAGTTTGAAGTGATTCAAAGGGAATTGTGAAACATAATTATCTTTCATTGATGACTCGAAGAAAGAAAATAGAAACACCTAGTAAGAAACCTAAAATCTCTACTATGACACATGAAGAAGAGGAAGAAATGCAACATGATACATCAAAATTACAAGACCAGGTGCAAAAAAGTTCGCTCTCACAAAAAGTAACTGAAGCTAAGATGGATGGTTTAAATAATGGAATGGAAGCTAATATGGATGGAATGGAAGCTAAGATGGATGGTATAGAAGCATAACTTAAAGAAAACATGGAATATTTGAAGATAGATTTGGCAAAGTTGATACAATATATGCTTACTAATGGTGAAAGGGTAGTGAAGAAAACTCATGATGAGAACAAAAGAAATGTTAGCCATGATTTCATAGAATATAACGTTGGATTGAAGACTCACCATGTTCCAAACATTGATATGAGGAAGTTTGATGGCAAGGATCCCGTAACATGGATACTACAAATGGAGAAATATTTTGATCTCCATAATGTGCAAAGCACACAAAAGGTACGCATTGCAACTTTATATTTGGAACCAAATTAGTTTTTATGGTATCGATGACTTTACACTTGTAAACAAATTTTCACTTGGGAATTTTTTATGGAAGAAATGATAGCACATTATGAGGATACAAAAAGCAACACCTTTTTTAGCCAATTGATAAATATCAAACAAAAGGGTTCAATGGTAGAGCACATTGAGGACTTCCAAAGATTGAATGTAAGGGTAAAATATATTCCAGAGGTGCATCAGATTGATGTGTTCATAGGGAATTTAAAGGATAACATCCAACATGAGGTTCACCTTTTGGAACCTGATTCATTGAAGAAGGCATTCAGGCTGGCAAGAAAAATTGAAAGAAAAATTATGGCAACAAGGAATCCTATCACTCACAACTATGAAGATGGAAGTGTTGTTGCCCCTAGCCTTCCACAACCTACCAGGTTGATACCACAACAATTGGAAGAAAAAAGAGAAAAAGGGATTTGTTACAGTTGTGATAGAAAATACACTAAAGGTCATAAGTGTGCTGAGAAGAAATTATTTTACATATATTGTGAAGAGGAGGAAGAAGAAACATCAAAAGAAGAGGATACACACCAAGAACAAACCCTAGAGAAAGAAGAAATGAATCCAACCATATCTTGTAATGCATTGGTTAGAATTACCACTCTTCAAACTATCAAGATAGAAGGACATGTCAAGGAGAAAAATGTAATAGTGTTGATTGATTCAGGCAGTATACATAATTTTATTCATTGTAAGATAGTCAAGGAATTGAATTTCTTCCTATATCCAGCACCAGAGTGTCAAGTGATGGTTGCAAATGGAGGAACCATAAATTGATCTGGAAAGTGCCATAATATCAAGCTATCCATGGGAGAACATGTGTTGAATAGTCCAATGCTTTATTCCAATGGGTGGTGCTGATGTTGTAATATGAGTCGAATGGATACAATCTTTGGGTACGATAAATTTTAATTTTCAAGAACTTTTCTTGAAATTTGTTTTGGAAGGAAAGGAAGTTGAATTAAGGAGTATCACAGGGAAATCAGGAAAGATAATCAACTCTAATGGCATCACAAAGCTTCTAAATAAAGAACAACAAGGTGTAATTGCACAATTATGTTTGCTAGACGTTCCCACATTAGAATCATATATTTCTCCAGGTCTCCAAAAAGTCTTAGACAATCATTCTAGGGCATGTGAGACTCCCAAATTCCTCCCACCTATTCGTGACCATGATAATGCTATTCATTTTATTCCAAGAAGTGTTCCTCCAAACATCAGGCCTTATGGATATCTCTATGCCCAAAAAAGTGAAATTGAACGTATGGTTGCATAAATGCAAGAGGATGGTATAATTCAACCTAGTCAAAGTTCTTTCTCTACTTTAGTAGTATTACCGCACAAGAAGGATGGATCATGGCGCAAGTGTCCAGATTACAGGGAGCTCAACAACCTCACTATTAAAGATAAATTCCCCATTCTTGTCATTGATGCATTATTGGATGAATTGCATGGAGAAATTTACTTCACCAAGTTATACCTTCATTCAGGATATCATCAATTCAGAATGAAGACTGAAGACATTCTAAAAACAACATTTAGAACTAATGAGGATCATTATGATTTTTTGGTCATGCCTTTTGGCCTTACCAATGCACCTTTTGCATTTCAAGGTTTTATGAATTCCATTTTCAAACCCTTAGAAAACTTGTGTTAGTATTTTTTGATGATATACTAATCTACATCAAGTCTTGGAAGGATCATGTTCAACATGTTGATAGAGTGCTCAAACCATTGGAGGAGAAACAATTATATGCAAAAACCTCCAAATGTTTATTTGGAGTACAAGAGGTGGAATATTTGGGTCATATTGTATCTCATGAAGGTGTTAAGGTAGACACTAGAAAAATTAAAGCCATTACTGAATGGAAAATCCCCACATCCATAAAGCATCTGCGACGATTTCTCGGGTTGACAGAGTATTATTGCAAGTTTGTTAAGAATTATGGGAGAATAGCAGCACCTCTAACAACATTATTGAAGCAAGATGCATTTTCTTGGACTCCAAAAGTAACGAAGGCCTTTGAACATCTTAAAGAGGAAATGTGCCAAGCACTGGTCTTAGCTATGTTAGACTTCCCAAAAACCTTTATTGTGGAATGTGATGCCTCAGGAAATGGAATTGGTGTTGTTTTAATGTAAGAAGAAAGACCCATTTCTTTTGAAAGTTGTGCAAACAAAGGAAAATATTTACACAAAGCCATTTATGAGAAGGAAATGTTGGCAATACAACATGCACTTAAGAAATGGCGACCTTACCTAATGGGAAGACACTTCAAAGTAAAGACGGATCATGATAGTCTTAAATACTTTTTAGAACTAATATTATCTTCAAAAGAGAAACAAAAACGGGTCACAAGAGATGTTGGGTTATGACTTTGAAAGCATCTACAAAAAAGGGAAGAAAAATGTTGTTGCAGATGCACTCTCAAGAAAGGATGAGGATGTGGAAGTATTGCTTTGTGCCATTTCTATTATCCAACCAAATTGGATAAACAAAGCAAGGGATGAATGGAAAAATGACAAAGAAGTGTGGGCACTCATTCAAAAGTTGCATCCGACCCTAGTACATCTGATACATTTAGCTGGAAAAAGGATTCATTATCGTACAAAGATCGTTTATACCTCTATAAGAATTCCCAACTCAAACAAAATATTCTTAGGGAGTTTCACACATCTCCTTTAGGAGGGCATTCAGGATTTTTAAAAAATTACCACAGGGTTAAGAAGGAATTTTTTTGGGATGGCCTTAAATATGATATCAAAAGTTTGTGGCGAAATGTTTGGTTTTCCAACAAAATAAATTTGAGACAATTAAGACCCCAGGTCTATTACAACCTTTATCCATTCCAAGTCAATGTTGGGAGGAGGATTCAATGGATTTTATCACAGATTTACCCAAATCTGAAGGAAAGAGTGTCACCATGGTGATAGTTGATAAACTTACCAAGTATGCACACTTTTGTGCATTATCTCATCCATTTAAATCCAGTACAGTTTCTACTGCATTTATGTAAATAATTCAAAAGCTACATGGAAACCCAAATATTATTGTAAGTGACAAAGATCCTATTTTCACTTGAAATTTTTGGACAAAATTATTTTCTTGTCTGGGTACTTAGTTAGCTCATAGCTCATCTTATCATCCTCAATCTCATGAGAAAACTGAGATAGTGAACAAATGTTTTGAAGGATATTTTTGTTGCTTTGTATCTGATAAATAGACAAAATGGGTCAAATGGTTTCCTCTCATTGAATGGTGGTATAACACTTCCTTCCATACTGCAGCAAAAATGACCCCATTTATGGAACTTTATGGATATCATCCACCATCCATCACATAATATTTAAGAGAAAATTCTAAGGTTCAAGCAGTGGAAGATCACATCGAGCATCAACAAAAAGTTCTCCAACTCTTAAAGGATAAACTCACTTTGGCGCAGAATATAATGAAACAACAGGTAGATCAACATCGCAACGAAAGAAGTTTTGATGTAGGTGACTGGGTATTTCTACGACTACAACCATACAAACAAATGTCCCTCAAGCAAGAAAAGAAGGATAATAAATTATCACCAAAGTATTATGGTCCATACAAGGTTTTGAAAAATATTGGTACTATGACATACAAATTGGAACTTCTTGCATCTTCCCAAGTGCACCCAGTTTTCTATGTTTCATGCTTAAAGAAGGTTATAGGTGACAAGCTCCCAGTTCAAACAATATTTCCAGAGCTTGACGAGGAAGGAAAAATCATATTGGAACCTAAAGCAGTCACAGAAACAAGAATTCAATAGCTGTGAAATCGATCAATTTCAGAGTATCTCATCAAGAGGAAGAACTTACCTGCTGAAGATTCTACATGGGAGGATGAGAATTTTATACAGAAGCATCCAAAACTCAAGCGTTGAGGACAACACTTTTTTGAAGGAGAGGATCATGTTAGGTCCCTATAATACTAGTGTATTCCCTTATTATTATTGTCATTGTACCCGTTATTGTTATTGTTGCACCCATGTTGTCCCCATATTGTTATTATTGTGCCCCATAGAAGCCCACTATTGTTATTGTTGTTCCCTTACATTATTATTATTATTTTGGCTTTGATTACATTATGACCCCTTAGACCCCTATATATAGAAAGGAGGTATTGTCATTTGTATCATCCAATAATTGTTCATTTGTGTAATGGAAAGGAGGTTTCCCCTTGAAGAGGCTACGCTTTAAGTCATTGATCTATCTCTTTCTTATATTTTGTGAGTTGGTTGCATAAGAAGATCTGATACACATACAAGATGGTTCCAATCTAAAAATACAATAATTTTCCTTCCTATCTTAGGCCTGAAACCTCTACTTGATAGTTGACTTGCTTCCTCCTCCTATATGCACTAGAGGCTCTGATTTTCCAGCACAAAACCTTAGGAAATAATATCTTATTTCCTAGCACTAGCTGAGCTCCTATTAAATAGGGATTTCCCCTATTTCTATGTGCACTCCAAAGAGAAAATTGCCTTCCTCAATAATTCACACAAGGAACACTTGGCTCATTCCTCCACAAGATCTCTTGATCACAAACTCATGCTCAAGAATTGATTGATTAATTGTGTTCCTTCGATCAACTTATAAGCTTTTTTATTAGGCTATTGTTAGTGAGTTTTATAAATTAGGAGTTGAACTGGAACTTTTCTAATTAAAAAAAGTCAACACACTTTAACTGGATCCTCCTAAAATTTAGGAGGCTAACTCCACTTGTTCATGCAGTTCCCAATTTAACTCACACTAGATGACACATAACTCATCCTCCACAAAGTTTCACTAGTCAAATATCTTCCTGAATTCGTCCTGATCATTGGAACTCGTACACAACTAAGAATACCTCCAAATCAATTCCTTGAATCCAGACACAGATTAGAGAATCCATTCCTTCGATACATTTCAACATTCATAGTACCATAAAAATTATGGAATCCATATTAGTATCTTCTTTCCAAAATGCGACATTGGAAAATAAAATCATGTAGATTTGGCTCTTTCTACTCAGATATCCTAGTGACTACAACATGAATCAATGCATAAGAAACCTAGGCAAGTGGATTTGAAACAAAAAAAAGAAGATAAATCACACGGATAACTTCTTGTTTAATCAAATTTCTGTCATGGCAATAATAACCAAGGTAGTAAATAACAAGAACATGTTTTTGAATTTTGAAAACCATATAAATCTCGTAATGCTTTATTTTTGTCGATTGAAAAACATATAAAGCTCAAATTGCTTTCTTTTTTTCCAATCAAAATTTTCACTATTTCCCCCATCCAAAATAGTTGCAAGCCAAACATTTTCTACTTACAGTGATTTGTCTTTTTTGTACACTTAGATATATAAATGCTAAAAGCTAGCTTTTTTTTCCATCTTCGAAACCTGTAGGGCATCATTATAGATTCCAACCCTAGCAATTCAAGAGAAATACAATAATCTATTCATAGGAGTATTATTTAATATTTATCATGTGTTGTTCTTTAATCCCTTTGGAGAAAACCTAAAAGTTGGTTTTTGAGGCTCAATTTCATTGGAGCCTCCAAGAAAAATTTGTCAGGGGCAAAATGTGGAGGGCCTAGTAGAAACCTATATTACACAGGAGTTCACTTTCCCCTCTCATTATTGTGATGGATATGGTGTTGTAGGAGTGTGTGATTGACTTTGGAAGCTACACATCCAAGTGCTCCCAAGAATGTTCCTAGCACTCATGGGAACACTCCCCATATGGTTGAAAGATGACTAATTATTTTCCTTTTTCTAAAAATATTGTGGACTATGTGAAGGCCCTAGTAGGCCCCAAACACTATGGAGGATGGTTTAGAGATTATAAAAAATCCAATCCATATTCTTTGCATATTCCAATTGTCATCGACTCATTTCATTCATTTCTTATTAGGGTTTTGAGAATTTCTCATTGAAAGAAAAATCAAGAATAGATAGTAGAATTGTTTCTGTTTTATTTTTTAATTTTTATTTCATTACTTGTCATAGACTTCAACTCTATTTAGTTTTTCACTTTCCAGTATCTATTTTATAAATTAGGCACATGGCCTATCTTGTAAACATTATTGTATACATGTTATAACTCTTTGGTGACGATGGCCTCTTACATTTCATATTCTACACCTTCTAATCTGGTTCATAACTTTTATAATTTCTAGATGGATGATGTTATTTGGTTCAATTTCATTCCTATTCTACTTCACACTATTTTTTTTGAATTCAAAACTTATAAATAGTTTAGCACTAATTCTTGAGACTTATACTAAATCCTTGATGTTCTAATCTACTGTGAATCACATTTCTAAGCACTTAATAATATTCTATTTCCTATTATTAGCATTAAAGTCTACATTCTCCCACAACTAATTTGGCATTATATACATTTTTTTTGAAGGTGTTGGCACTAATTATAGGAACTCTAGTTATCATAATATTCATTCCATTTGCACAACCATGGTGGATTATAAGGGGCTAACATGTTTTTTTCTTTTTCTTTTGTTAATTAGGGTGGGTTGGGTGGGGGCGATATCACCACCCTTGATTTATCAATGAGTTAGATCCTATTGTACAAGTCCATTTTAATTGAAAATATATGCATTATAATATACAAAATGTAAATATATGTGTATAGAATGTCCCTGGGAATGCTTCACTCCCAAGTCTTTTTTGTAAAATATTTCTTTAAGAATCCTTCAAAGTTTGAAGGCCTCGTGGCTTTTCATGATTTGTAGATTTGAAAGTAAAGGATGCTAAAGTCAGTATAGAGTTCACAGTCAAGCAATTGAGTTTCTTTGTCAATTCATTAAGATTGATTACTATTGGTGGTTGTTGTGCCTGTGTCTCGATAACCTTGTGACCATTTGTTTCTAGTCATATATATTTTTTCTTAATTTTGATTATCTGGGCCTAAGGTCAAATAATTGAGATACATTGACATTATTCATATATATTTTTTCTTGATTTTAATTATCTGAGCCCAAGGTAGAATAATTAAGATAAATTGACCTTATTCTATGTTATGGTCTTCCTTCATTTTGCATGCATACATTTGAATCACGATAGTGAGTAACTCTCTTTTGTTGCTACCTCATGCTATTTTCTTAGATTGGATTTTGTATTTTTTCTTAAATGAATTGTTCCCACAATTGTTGATTCTTGACCTGTTTGAGTGTTTTGAGTGCGAGAATCTTGGAAGAACCTTTGATAACACACTCTTGTGAAAAACCTATTTGGGAAGAATCTTTAGGGTATGAGGGAGTGTTACATGCCCCCATGGGAGATACTCTTAGAAGTGCACTTTTCTATTGCTTTTGGAATGAACATGAGGAAATTAAAGCACTCCCTAAGTGAGCCTAGAGGTTTCCTTGGGTGACTGAGAGTGATCTCACCATTTAAAAAATTCTCATGAACCATTCTTATGCTTAGTGAAATTGATTTTACAAAAGTTCACATTTGTAGGGTATTTTTCATGAGAGGCCTAAGGGAGGGTCTTAATATCCCTGCAACTCATGTCTATGGTTTATGGAGAACTTGGAGGGGAGTTTAAAAGATACTATAATCATTATTGTTGAATATATGAGAGACAAGCTCTATGTATGCTCTTGCTTGTCTTTTTTTCCCTTTGTGTTGAATGCTCTATTTTCATACTCTTCTCATTCCTTTTCCTTAATTGTGTTGCATGTTTTTAACAAGACGCATGTTGGGTATATGTTTTATTCTTACATGTTTTAATGATGGTGTTTGTTGGAAATACAAATGATGGGAATGGATTTGAGAATCTTCATGCTGAGGATGGCCCATTTTGTGGAGAGGGATTACTCGCTTTGCGATATATTTAATTCCACCATACAGGTTTTTGATATGTTGTTGACCATGGAATGGAGGAAACTCCTCCTAGAAGATTCTAGATTTCATTGCCATCCAAATGGCTCTAAGTGCAATTAGATGAAGAGATCTATGTTTTGATAGATTTATCTTCAAACCATTTCTTTTTACAGTCTAACTAGGATACCTCCTGCCAAGATTCTTGACCTCAAGCTACTGGAAGAATAACCTTTGAGACCTCCTTAGTAAAGGATAGCTTCATGACTAAGATCAAGGATTGGAGAGAGTAGGAAAATATGCCTAGATCAAGGGGATAAAAACAATATTTTTTTCCACCCTTTTACGAATCATTGAAATAACATTAACATTGTTTGGAAAATGCCAAAGGTAGATGGCATGATTGCTTTCTTCCATGACAATGCTCAGGGCACTTATCATTTCACAAATTTTTATGAAGAATAGAAAAGGGTGACTATTGCAGAAGTGGTGCAAATGATGACACCTTTTGCCCAGTTTTGTCAATGTCCTTGGGCTTCTTTGATAAAGCGAGTCAAGGAAAAGTATCTCTTTGTCATACTAGAAGTTGTTTGTATATCATTGATAAACATTTTTTGGTCTTTAAAGTAGGTATGGGCATGGGAAAAAACAACTATGTTGAGATGTTTGCATTGAAGTTCCTACTAAAATTGGCAGCAAACAAAGGGATACCTATGAGGATTATGAGATGATACAAAAATATATAAAAGGAAGCTACATGACAAGAACCTGAAACTAGAGCCAATTCTGGAACAGGTCAAGCTCATGGAACATAGTTCTCTAGCATATCATTCCTTCACATTGATAGGGAACTTAATATATATGTAGATGAGCTTTCAAAGGGTGGTATGTAGCTGGTAGTCAACATTGAATATATATTTGAGTATCAAAGAGACATATTACAGGCTGAATCTCAACTGGTAATTGAGGTCTAATTTTATTTCCTTAAAGAATCTATAGGAGACACAGATTAACCTCTCATAAGGAAGCCTATGGGGACTATTGCATCAAATCAATGGAAATTAGGGGTTATAGAGGACCTTCAGGAAATGGTATTGAAGTTTCCGTGGAAATTTTTGCTGAGGATTCAATGAAGGGTTTATCAAAGTAATGAAAGAACTATTTCAAATAATCATATTAATTTCTAACAAGAATTGAAGTATTTAGTTTCACTAGGAATTTTGCTATGGTGAGATTGTGTTTAGTAAAGTTGTATGACTAGCCTCACTGTGTTTTAAGGACTTAAAAAATAATTAGGGATCCTTTGGGATGTAATTTGATATGACTGCTTGCATGATTCAAAGTGAGTTTCTAAAATTATTATTGGCATCAGTTTTGCAGGCCTTAGAGCTATAAGACAGTTCCATGAATTTGAAGTTTTTCTGACCAGTTATGTCGGTGGCATACTTTTGAGAGCTTGAGGGGAATTCTTATTATTGCTTTAGATTCCTTTGGGAAGATTACTAGTGTGGGATTGGGTTCACCTAATATGAAAAGATAAAGTGCTTGGATGTGTACTTGAAGACTCATTGAACAAGTAAGATTTTATTATGGGAATTATTGGAATTTTGGTATGTGGGGAGGAGCCTCAATGGAAGAAAATCTAAAAACCTGGTGCACAAAGTTGTCTATTAAAAGATAAACCCTCTTCCTTTCTTAGTGGCATGGAAAGTCAGGCTGTCTTGAAATGCTCAATATTTTTATGAGAGGTGCATATCTACCTTCAACATGCAGTTCAAAGTTTGGTGATCCTTGATCTTAGTCATGAAGCTATTATAAAATTTTCCATAATATTACTGTTTCTTGATTTTCTTTGATATAATTCTTTTACCTGTCACCAAAGCTTCTAGTCCCTGGCACTTACTTTTCAACATTTATATACTTCCTCTATTGCTATGTGACAAATGTTGATTTTGTAGCTTAGAATCAATACCATATTAAAGTTGCACATGCACATATGTAGAACACTTGTAATGAGAGGAGGGACATTTGATATAGTATTCAATGTTTAATTATCAATACACAATGATATCTCCATGAGAGAGAGATGTAAGGTAGACTAGTGCCACTGGACAATGCAGCCATAAAGAAAATAAATGTGAATTAAATGCTTAAATCACTTCATAAATGCTTGTAACTCAAAAGTACTCAGTATCTTCCAGTGCAATTTTGGTAGGTCATGTTGGTGGTTGGTACTAGACTTACATTTTGTGCTTCTTCAAGGATAACTTCATTAGTGTGCAAATATTCTTGGTGACTCGGGGTCCTTGTTTTTATCTCAATTCTTAGTTAGGGCTTTGACCTCCTAGATGCTAATTGTGTAGCTTGGCATCATTTCCATATCAAAATTGCACTTGCACATATGCAGAACACTTGTAGAGAGAGGAGAGACATATGATGTATTATTCAAAGTGTGTAATTTATCCATACAGAATGATATATCTGTGAGAGAGAGATGTATGGTAGAGAAGCAACACTGCATAATGCAGCCATGAAAAAAGGACATGTGAGGATTTATGAGAGCCTCAGATTCTGAGCCCATAGGAAGTATGGTATAATTCTGTTAAGGGACCATTACGTATCCTGGTACTTATTGGGTTAACACCATGATTTAAGCATGCCTAGAGGTTAGAATGAGGGATATTGACCTGCAAGCCATCTTATCTTCAACTATCTTAACTATGCCACCTCAATTCATTGAGTAGCAGATAAATTGGAGTTACCATAACCTTCTCCTTGGGAGATTCTGAGTAGAAGTTTGGGTTGGTATGCTCTTAGTGTTGAATTCTAGACATATTTGTTAGTTTCTGCTGCGCACAAAGAAAACAAGATGGAAATAAATTAATTAATGTACTCATGGTTGGCTTCCTCTATATGCAAACATCAGTTTGTAAACAGTCTTTGTGGCCTCCAATTGCACTTCCTGCATACTTACAAGGTGTCACCTTGCTAGGTATAAGGTGTTATTACGACAATATTTATTTTACTATAATTTTGTTTCATGTAATGATTGTTGATGCCAAGTACAGTCAACCAAATGATGTTGTTGTATTGTCACTCCAAAAACCTAACACTAAAGGTGTTGATATGAAAATATTTCTTTTACTATAATTCTTATTTATGTAATGATTGTTGATGCCAAGAACACTCAACGAAATGATGTTGTTGTATATGATAAGTTTGTGAGTCAGCTTCGTTGTATTGTCACTCCATAAATCTAACGCCAAATCCTTGGTCCAAGGACCTAAAGACTCTACAAGTTTTAGGCCAACCCTTGATTGAAGGGCATGTACATACTACATTCTATGCATCCAAGATTTACTTCATCTAGGAATAAAAATGTTTTTGACAATCTATTTATTCCATTACCTACCCAACCGTAAGTGAGGTCCCTAAGGCTTCCCAACAATTGTACCATTTCTGGCTGACAATAACAATTCAAACCAAGCCAAAATGAACAGAGTATTCTCCTCACACTATCAAAAATGTAGGTGTATGTTTTTGGGTGCCTCCCTGTGTGTAGAATAGACCTCCTTGGGGCTAATCAGGTCTGAAGTTTGGTTTCTTTGGAATCTCTTTCTATACTTTTGAGTTTCCTCTTTATGTTTAACAAGAAAATTAGAAAAAGTTGTAAGACTATGAGTCACCACATATCAACTTTCTTGTTTAATATTTTCCTATAACTGAAAGGAACTGTTCTGCTTATCTAGTAATTAATGAGTCACTTTTGTGGAACTGTTGATGGTGTTGGACCCGCCAACATGTAAGGGGATCTCCTTGATAAGAAGTCCCAATTAAACCTCAGACCGTTTGGTGTAGGAGTCCCAGCAGTGAGTTGTATGGTAATGCCTTGACCATGATTTCACACAGAGGAAAGTAAGATAACTTTGTTAGTAGTAAGGGTGTGATAGCTGCGGTAAGCCAAGGAAGGTGCATGAGAGGTTCTAACACACTCAGGGTGAGTTGAGTGCGCCCTTTGGAAACCTGTAATAGTATGTGGCTTGGAAGGGAACACACGAGCGAAGATGCATCACAAGCTGGAAAGCAAGTTAGTGAGCAATCCAAAATGATGGTTAAACCAAAAACACATTTTAGAAAGATTCATACATACTTACACAGAATAGTCCATACATGCATGCGTAAGAAAACAAATACATATATCATTTAGAGTAATAGAATACAATACAACATATGCATGAAACGTGATGGCTCTGTTATATTAAGTGTAAGTTCCAGACATACAATACATCCATGTCCAACCACTAGTTCCAATAGTGGAACGTTACAGCCACAACCGCCTACTCCTCCAAAGAGATGTACTAGCTTTGCGCTGTGGAGAAGCCAAGGCTCATTACAATACTGTCCAAGATTTCTCTAAGATACTCCTATCGAAGCTTGGCAGACCAAAAGCCTTTACAATGAGTTTTATAGTTCTATTTATAGCAAAGGGTGGGGTGACTATTGACATTCCCCTTTGTGATAGTTCATCTACCCTCACGACTCTTCATCTACTCTATGACTATTACATCCAACTATTGACACTTGAACTTCCACTTGACACGAAGTTAGATTATAATGCCCATGTTCTCATGTGAGACAAAATGGCTTGAGCAAGCTATGCAAGACATCACTAACACTCGATCTGTTGTGGTGAGACCAACTCTTTGACATGCTTGTGATGGTGAAGCTGGTGAGATGATGCCAAGCTTGGTCATCCGTGATGGTGTGCATGCACCCCATGGTGACATATTGTTGAAGCGAACTCTTGCTTCCACTGCATCCGGGTGCATTGGTGTGGCTCCTTCATCCAACTCATCTGCTAGCATGCACATGGTCTTCCTGGTGCAACCGAACAGGAAACACACTGATGCATAGTGTCTCTGCGGATCTTCCTGTGTGTCCTGGTGGTCATGCACATCAACTGTCAACTACATGCTAAGCTCTAGTCAGACTTGCTTCTTGTCTTCGCCTTGGTGAGTGTACTGAATGGGTTGGATCGCATGCGTGCGCACAATGACATGCATGTTGTTGAATCCATTGCATGCGATCAACAACACTTCTCACCATATCTACTTCGTTTCAGCTACTGGGATGGATCTATAACTTGTACGGGAGCAGTTTCATCTGTGAGTGCATGTTGTGCCTCCTGCTGTTCCTGTTCCTGCTGCAACTCATTCGCTTGTCTCTGCAGCTCATGTTCTTACTTGAGTTGCTGCTTTAGCACATGCAACTCCTTCTTTTTTGCATTCTTTTTCTTCACGCGATTGCATCATCACCTCATAGCCTGAGTCTCCAAGGTTTATTTCATCATTAGTGGATCTACTTGACCTTGCAACTTTCTTCTGCCTCCATATTGTCAACAACATTCCTCTTGCATTCATTGCATCTGGTATGCTGCCTTCAGTTATTGTTCATGATGTTGCTTGTTGTGATGTTTTTGTCGTCATATCTTGATGTCCTTCTCTATGAACAACTTGATGTCTTTGTGAGTAGGAAAGCTCATAAACACTTGATTGACTGCATCCCCAAGTGTGCTCTGAATGGTGTCTTCGACTCTGCTCTCTTAGAAACCATTGTACATGTGCTGCTGAGAGGCAGATGAACACCTGCGATAACTGGAGACATCGCAACACTCATGGAAAGAAATTTGTTAGTCGAAAACCAAAATGAACTTGAGAATTAACTTGCAACATACCTATGTGACTGATCATGAAGGTTGCGCAATTTCCATCGGTATTTGTGGGACTGGCTGCCAAGACTACGCAAGGCATAGTCTGGGCTGCTAGAAGGCTGACTGACTACTGGAACTGTGCAATGCATAGTCCAGTTTGGCTGCTGACTGCTGGAATTGTGCAATGCACAATCTCAACTGGCAATGAATGCATACTTAGTGACTGCATTGCACAATTTTCTAGGCCAAAAATCACTCTCCCTCAGAAATGTGCAAAATAGTGCCTGGGTAGAAATGCACATTTTTGGAGAGGAAGACAGAGCCTTGCTTCCCTAGATTGTGCAATGTTGTCTCAGTGAAGGCAGAGTCTGGGCCAAGGTTGGCCAGACTTATTGACGGGAAACTGAAATAAAATATGACAGTGAATGCATGGCAACACTAAGTGAAATAGGAAGTGATTGACAATGCATGCAAACATTGAATGAAAGATTCAGTAAAAAAATCAACATGCATGTGGGAGAAGTGAGTCGTCGAATCGACGACTGTTCATGCAAAATAGTTTCATGCATGCGACAACTGAAACAGTGCTACTACAAGCTAGTATGAATCAAAATGATAGCAAGCTCTCATTGAAATCAAGCAGACAGTGTTCACATGAAGCGAAACACAAAAAAGTGCTAGAAATGCAACAAGACATGGAAAGTGGGCTTACCCCAAAAGCACTGAGTTGAATGTGTCGATAGCTCCTAGATGCAATGTGGGATGTCAGAGCTGCAAGATTGATGTGAGGAATGCCATTTGTAGTGTCTGGTTGATAAAATCGAGGTTGTGATGCACATGCCACAAATCTATGGAAAGTAACACATGGTGGGAGGTTTCTAAAATGATCCTTGCATGCAACCTAGAATTGCCAAAAATAGATCCCTGAAACAAGGGATGCCTTTGCATGCTGCCTTGGGAGAAGCAACCCATGCATGAAAGTCTGTTTTTCTTGGTTTTGGAGGGAATTAGTCAAATTATCTCCACATGTAAGAGACTACTAAACTTCTGGGAGAAAATGCACATTTCTGGCTGGGAGCTCAACTGGCTGCTTAGAAGATTTGTGCAATTTCCGGGCAAAGCAGCTGACTGTTGCCTAGATTTGTGCAATTTCTAGGTAAAGCAGCTTACTGCTACCTAGAATTGCACAAATTCTGGGCTAAGTAGCCCAGCTGGGAAGGATTGCGCAATTTTCTGGGTGAAGCTTGCTCAACAGAATTGCACAATTCTGGAGCCCAACAAACTCCAGTTAGGATTGCGCAATTTCTGGAGGGAAGGATAGTTGACCTCCATATTTGTTCAAATTCTTGAAGGAGTTGCTCAGCTTGTTGCTGGACCAAGTCTGGATGAAGAACCTGTGAAGGGAATGCATCACGCTTTGATCGAAAAGTTTTATTTTTGCAGGAAAATCACTGGAGCTTGTGTACTTGATGAAGCAAGACATGCTGATGTGAATGTGGGTAGGGAGGCTCCAAAACAAAGCTAAGGAAAAATTTTGGAGGGTGGTTGTAGCCACTACAACAGGAACCTATTTACATTGCTTTGTCGTATGCAGAGGCATCCCATTGTATTATTTTCCATTCTTCCCGTACCTCATAGGATGCATGATTTCTTTATCCATCATAATAATTTAAATTATAATTGACACCTTTGTAATACCCAGACACTGGTGTTGAAAGACTAGATTACCAGATAATTCTAGTTGTGTCAACTATGAGTCACTTAGACTATTTTGTACCTAGAATAATATGAGCCCACAAAGAAAATGAGGAATTTGGAGAGCTAACTCATTTGATTTCACTATCTGATGTGATTGAATATGAACCAGTCTATGTCAATGCTAAACAATACCATGGAATTTTGTGACGTCAACAATCTCGAGCCAAAGAGGAATTAGAAAATAAGCTCATCAAAGTAAGGAAGGTAAGGAATAGTTGTGTTTATGATTATTTCTCAAATACCTAACATGTTTGTTCAAAATAGTGTTGCATTGGAGCATTTTAGGGCCTCTCACTCCCAGTTTCTCCCAGGACCACTCCTAGGACCACACACACACACACACATTCTAATAATCATATGTATAGAATGCTCCTGGGTTGGCATTGTTCCCTAGATTTTTTGGGGAAGGACCACTCCCTGGTGTCAGAATCCCTGCTCCTTCACAACACTAGTTCAAATGCACTTTCTCTCATCCTCTTTTGGCTAGCCAAATTGTATTGATTTCATCTTCTGAATTAAGCATGTCAACATATTTGGTTATTGATATACTGGCATGTTTTCTGTCTTTTAATGTATTGTTTCTCATACTATGATGTCTTCTCTTCAGCCTTATCTCCATGAATCTTGTCATCTTCATGCAATGCGAAGAGCAAGGGGATGTGGTGGTTGCTTCCTAAATACAAAATTGTTGGAGACAAAAAAAGGTTAATGTTGATGATGGGAAATTAACAGACGAACAACATGCACAGGCTGTTAGTTCATCAAGCACTGAAGCTTTGCAGTCTGAAAATGGAAATATGAATTCTTTAGAGGTACATGGTAATTCAGGGTTGTTAGGATAAGAAGTTACAAGCATGTCAGAATAAATACCTGATGAAACAGGTGATAGTTATACATAAGGGAATAGAGGGTATCTTTACCACCATGCTAGTTCACATTTCCATTTATTGGGTTTCAGTCCTCTTTCAGATGGAAGTGGTGAAGTAGAGAGTGGGCAAGGTATGGGATATAACATCAAATGGGTTGCAGCAGATAACTATTGTGATCCAATGAAAGTTTGACATCAGTTTGGTTGGGCTCTCATTTGTTTCAGTATCATGTTTCATATAATTATAACACTAGAGTATGGGAGAAATTTACTTCAGTTCAAGGAAAGTGAAACTTATGGTACTGGGAGGGGAGGAAGTTGAACTAAATCTTGCATATTTATTTTTGTTTTCCAATGTTATCATATCAGAAAGTAACTTGTTTCAGGTTTCTTTTCGGATGATGATGTTTGATGTAAAAATATCTTGGAAGCTTTGGTCATATCCTTGTGCATTTGAGAGCTTGATTATGGAAGCAACCAGATATAAGACCTGCTAGACTTAAGCATGTTTCTGATACAATGTTGACTATTAGTAGTACTATTATTTAGTGTTTCAATGTTTGTTCAATAAATTTACCTACACCATCTGGTATTTCTAAGAGGGAAATCATTCTTGTTTGGTTATCATTAGACAATTGATCATGTCATGATTTAAATTAGAAAGTATTTTATTTAGGAAAGTATGATTAACACTATGATGTTTGTACGGGTTGCTATATGCATATATTCTAAGACTACATTGGCATACAGAATTACCATAGTGAGTGGATGGTAATCAAAGAACTGGACATGCAACAAAAGAGTAGTTATCCTTTTCAAAAACTATCTCATGGCATGATTAGTACAGTGAAGAATTAAATATTTTGGGTATTGTCCGTATATAAGCTTGACATAGCTACTATTTTGGGGAGTCAAAACACTTTCATGAATTTCATTAAACCATTCATTTTCTTCTTCCAGCTGTCCTCCTTTATACAACCCTTCAATCAATGTAGTATAAGTTGCAACATTAAATACTATACCTTTTCTAATAATTTCATCATGGATTATGTTTAGCTATTTAATATTTCCCTTGAGGCAATTGATCTCCACAACTGCAAATAAAATCGTTGATGTAGGAACCAATACTTAGTCTAACATTTGAAAGATAAGATTATTCACTTCCTCTACCATTCCAAGCTTAGAAAGTATGCTAATGAATGAACTGTAGCTATCCATGTCAAGGAGAAGACCATGTTCTAGCATCTTATTGTGTAGCTCAGTAACATGTCCAATGATTCCCTTCTGAAAATGAGTTTCAATTAAAACTTTATAAATTTCAAAGCTTGTTTTCAATCTCCTTTGATGAATTTGTTGTAGGAGGTAGTTGGCATCCTTCAAATTACCTATCTTGCAAAGACCTTTGATAAGTGCATTATAAGTTTTAATTTGAGGCACAAAGCCTCCTTGTGAAATGAGATCATTCACAAGATCAAGAGCCTCCGACACTCTACTTTCCTTGTAGTGTCCATAAATAATTAAATCATAGGTACAAAGGTGAAAAACACATCTTGTTTGATGGATGGCTTGTATAATTTTGGGGGCTTTTGGTAGCTTACCCCTATAACAAAAAATTTCAACAACATAATTCCAAGTATTAGTAGGACAAAACCCCCTTTCTTTCAATTCTTTAAATATTTCCATCACTAATTCTAGTTGTTCCATATGATCTAAAGCTTTAAGAATCATATTGCAACAATGAACGTCACTTGCAAAGACTTGTGATATGTCAACGACTTCTAGCATCATTTGACGTTGTGCAAAAGTCTTGTTCATCTTGTTAAGCACTATAGGTATTGAATAACCTGGATATGTAGAAATTAATGCCCTAAAAATGCCCAAAATTGAGGTTTGATCCTTGCATGCAATAACAAAATGATCCATTACAACCTGTGCATCATTGTACAACTTTTCCCTTATCAATATATGAATCAAAGTTAAGTGAACTTGTATAATTTGCTAAATATGTTATTTTTCTAACCAGCTGAAGAATTGCAATGCCAATCCAACATTATCCTGGATTTAAAGCAATACATGAATTACAAAACATGGAATCAATTTAGATGATAATTCCTCTAACATATCCCAATGATGTCCCATCAACAAATTACAGATAGTAGCAAGATTACTCGAATTAACTTCCCGAGTGAAAAAATCTTCTCCAAACCGACATTAAAATTACACGAATAGTAGTCAACAGATAGTATTCAACAAATAGTTGTCAACAAATTTCAGTGAAACTCATATAATTATAACACTCGAGTATGGGAAAAATTTACTTCATTTCATGGAAAGTGAAACTTATGGTAATTGTACGGGAGGAAGCTGAACTAAACCTTACAATTTTTTATTTTCCAATGTTATCATATCATAAAGCAACCTGTTTCAAGTTTCTTTTGGGATGATGATGTTTGATGTAAAAATATCTTGGCAGCTTTGGTCAAATCCTTGTGCATTTGAGAGCCTAATTATGGAAGTAACCAGATGGAAGACCTGCTACACTTAAGCGTGTTTATGATACAATGCTGACTGTTAGTAGTACTGTGATTTAGTGTTCCAGTGTTTGGTCAATAAATTGACCTACACCATCTGGTATTTCTAAGAGGCAAATCATTCTTGGCTGGTTACTGTTAGAAAATTGATCATGTCATGATTTAAATTAGAAAGTATTTTATTCAGGAAAGTATGATTAACACTATGATGTTTGGACGGGTTTCTATCTGCACATATTCTAAGACTACAATGGCATACATAATTACCATAGTGAGGGCATGGTAATCAAAGAACTAGACATGCAACAGAAGAGTAGTTCTCTTTTTCAAAAACTATCTCATGGCATGATCAATACAGTGAAGACTTAAGTATTTGGTGTAATGGCCGTATATAAGCTTGACATAGCTACTCTTTTTGGGAGTCAAACCCATTTCCTATAATTCATTAACCATTCAGTTTCTTCTTACAGCTATCCTTCTTTGTACAATCCTTCAATCAGTGTAGTATAATATGAAACATTCAATACTATACCTTTTCTAATAATGTCATCATGAATTATGTTTAGCTGTTCGACATTTCCCTTGTGGCAGTTGATCTCCACAACTGCAAATAAAATCGTTGATGTAGGAACCAATCCTTAGTCTAACATTTGAAAGATAAGATTATTAATCTGAAATGATCATAAACTACAAATTTATATAGAATTGATTAGCCATTATTGAATTGAATGTTAGCTTCAAAATGTGGAAATCGAGGATAACTGCTTGAGAAGATGACTTTACGACAGCTAATTAAATACAAGATAGATGCATAACAGAAATGAAAATAATAAAAACACAGCGATACCAGACAACAAGTTTGATTACGGAGTTCATCCCTAATGGACTAAGTCTCTAGGTCCGCTTTTAAGATGGCCAACCGCTTTATTAGGATTGAAATAGGAGAAGTTGATTACACAAAGAAAAGACCATATTGAATCTGCATGCAAGCACTTCTGATCATTGTCAACAGATAGCCCTCTGAACCAGCTATCCAATTCCTATCACAGTTCCCAATTCCGACTCTGGATGCTCCTATTATACTGAAAACAGAACTGCCTATAACCACCAGAAACTGCAAACAAAAACCAAAACCACCCTCCTTGATCAATGAAGAAAAACCTCCTCTTATAGGCTTGTAGGTACATGAAAACCTCCTTGGTTGAATTCGAGATGGATTTGAATGTTTTTGGACAAGTTTGGGAACTCGGTCTAGTTGTTTAATGACACATAGACTAGGTTCTAGGTCTTCGCATTAGTTGTTTTCATGAAACTGTTAACAAAACCCATAATCAACCATACAATAAAACTTAGAACTGCTGGCGAATTACTTACCGGGCGGAGGGGGAACTGTCACATGTGAGCACTGGGTGGTCGGCTGCCTGACTACCACCTGGTGGTCTTCCCTAGCGGTTCTGGCGATGCCTTCATTAACTGCTCGCATGTGACAACTATCAGCTCTTCCCCACGACGGTTACCTCCAAGGTTGACATTATATACTTATTGTTCACATTACCTGTTGCGGTTTGATACCCCATGCAGTGAACTCTCCGGCGGTGAACTCCCAACACTGGTCACATGTTCTCTACTACGATGAAAACTCAGCGATTCTTGTCTACTCACCTGATGATTTATACACACTGATCACATGCTGACCTTTCTCCGATGCGATTAGGATGCCCACGCGGTCAGAGGTCTATACATTGTATATTGTGTTATTTTATAATGTTAAAACAAGGCCAAAAGTGGGTTTTAAACCATGTATTTGAATTCATAGTGTTAGGGTTAGGTTTTGTGGCATAGTTCTTTTAGAACTAGACTTGATGCATAGTATTAATGTGGTAGGTTAGGCTTAGATTTTAACATAGGTTTTGAATCATAGTTAAAATACAATAGCTCATGTCCTTTTTTTTAAATGAACCACACCAACCCCTTTTTGTCACATTGTGACATTTTCACCATGAGACCTTATCGACGAAACAACCCTGAGAAAACTGAAAACATTGGTGAAAATTGACGAGACTGATGACAACCTGACTTCTCTGGATACATTGGACTGACAGATCCTCCTATATCAATCCTCTCCACTTGAAAGCTTTTGGACCACAAAAGTTTGATTTTAAGCAGATACCATGTGAGGGTACAGTTCCCTCACTTTTCCGATCTCCATCCACCATGCCTTGCTTGGATTCATGCCCTTGAGTCCTACTCGAATATATTCAACATATCCATGCCTCGAAGATCGAGCCTTCGTATCCAAGATGATATCTTCCTGCAACTCATTCATGTACTCAGGTGGGAAATCATGAATAGTTTGAATCTGTGTATCTTCCTCGAGATCCATGATCATTGGAGGTTCATACAATTTCAGATTTTCCACATTTACAACTGAGTAAATTCGCATGTAAGGAGGTAAATTTAATCGAAAAGCATTATTTCCAATATTTTCCATAATCTTGAAAGGGCCATACTTGATGGGTTTCAAGGTCTTACCTTCTCCTTTCAACCTGTCTTTATTGATATACAACCATACCTGATCGCCGACTTGGAAATGATGATCGACTCGATGCTTATCATGGTGCATTTTGTATTTGGCCTGACTCTTCTCTAACTGATCCTGCACTGCTGCATGTATTTGTTGTATCCATTGAGCGAACTTAACTGCTTTGTCCACATCATCATGTTCACCCACTTTGTCCTCTTCACCAAACATGAAATCCATTGGTGACTTTGGTAGATACCCAAAACATGTTTCAAATGGCGATCAATTAGTTGATGAATGTAAGGCTCAATTGTAAGCATGCTGCACATAAGATAAAGATTCATCCCACAATTTAGGATGTTTACTGCAATACCCTCGGATAATATGTATAACTCTCTTGTTTACCACTTTAGTTTCTCCGTTGGTTTGTGGGTGAAAGGTTGTGCTCTTTTTCAACTTTGTTTCCATGAGTTCCTATAAGGTGGACCAAAATTATCCTACAAAACAAGTGTCTCAATTAGAAATAATAGAAGTAGGTAATCCAAAATGAACCCATACCTGATCAAAGAACGTCTTTGTAGTCTGTTCAGTCACTTTCTTTTTGCAGGGAATAAGAATACACATTTTTCTGAATTTGACGACCACAACATACAAGTAATCATGCCCTCTCCTAAACATATGAAGTCCTCCAACAAAATTCATGGAAATGATGTCCCATGGTCGCAAAAGAACTAGAACTGGCATGTATAAACCAACCTTTCAATTGCCTGGTTTGCTGGTCGAACACATCACACATCCTTTAATCTATTTAGCAACAGTTTCATACATATGAGGCTAGTAACAATACCTTTGAACTTGTGCCATTGTTTTGCTTACTCCAAAATGCCTTGAAATGCAAGAAGAATGTGCTTCTCTGACAACATGCACTATTTCTATTAGTGGTGTGCCTAACTTACCTAGATGATATAACAACCTGTCATGAACATGATAATTGATTTCTTCGACCTAAGAACCATGAGTTAGTGATTCATAAATATCTTTGAAATCAGCATCCATTTTATATTGTTCTATATAACTTTCATGTTTTAAAGAACTACTATGTAGAACTACGGAAGCATTCAAAGATGGTATAGATAACATATCAGCTGCTTTGTTTGTGACACCTTTCTTGTACTTAATTACTAAGTGAAATTCTGAAGAAACCCCATCCATCTGTAATGACGAGATTGTTGCAACTTAGTTTGAGATTGTAAGTATTGAAGCGGCTAATGATCTGTGTGAACCATTGTTTCCTTACCCATTAAATAATATTTCTATTTCTTAACACTTTCAACCAAAGCAAATAGTTCTTTATCATATGTCGGATAATTCATTACTAATTTAGAAAAAGTTTCTAAATGAAAACAAATTAGTTTCCCTTTCTGAAGTAAGATTGCACCCATTGCATAACCACTAGCATCTGTTTCAATTTCAAATGGCTGTTGAATGTCCGGTAAAGCTAAGATTGGTGCTGTGACTATTTTCAACTTAAGTGTATCAACTTTTTTTTTGTTGTTTTCCTCCCCATTGAAAGGAAACTTTAGAACCTGTTAAAGCATGTAATGGCAAAGAAATCAAAGAAAACTGAGCAATGAATTTTCTCCAATAATGAATTGCACCTAAAAAACTTCTAACTTCAGTCACATTCTGTGGTCTTGGCCACTTAACAATCACATCAATTTTAGCTGGATCTATTTTTAAACTTCCACCTCCAACTATGTAACCAAGATAATTTAATGAAGTTTTCCAAAACTCACATTTGGAAAGTTTAAGGTACAATTGTTCCCTGTTTAATACTTCAAAAACCTGCTTAACATGTTTAACATGCTATTCTATACTAGAACTGAAAATTAGAATGTCGTCTAAGTAGATTATGACAAATTTATCAATGTATGGGTGAAAAAAATCATTCATAACCCACATGAAAGTTGTTGGTGCATTACACAAACCAAAATAAATTACCAACCATTCAAATAGTCCCTGTCTAGTTTTGAATGCAGTCTTCCAGATGTAATTTTCTGCTATGCGGATTTGATGATACCCACTTCTTAAATCTAACTTAGTGAAATAGACAACATTTTTTAGTTGATTAAGTAAATTATCTATCCTGGGAAGGGGATACCTATTTTTGATTATTATTTTGTTTAAAGCCCTGGAGTCGACACACATTCTCCATGTCCCGTCTTTCTTAGGAACCAAAATTATGGGTGAGCCACATGGAGATGAACTAGGCCGAATAAAACCTTTTTCAGCCAATTCCTCTATGTTTCTTTATTTCTTCGTTCTCTATAAATGACAGGAAATACATTCCAATATTAGGAAGGGGGCATCTGACATTAATTGGATTTCATGTTGTATTTCTCTTTTGGGAGAAAGATTTTTTGGTTCCTTAAATAGATTTTGAAAAGAATCTACCACTTTAAGCAAACTATCTTTAAACTGATATTCACAACCTGAAAAAGCATCCTGTTGATCCTTATGTTGTTCTTTCACAACCATAACTACATATTTCTTACTTGAACTTATTAATCTCTTCATCTGATTAACTGAAACTAAATCCAAGTGTGTTTTAAGTTTATGTGCCTTGACAATAAATTCAATCCCATCTCTCTTAAGATGATATTTATGCTCTTTCCTATAAAAAACCGCATCACGATCATAGAGATAAGGACTTCCCAACACTACTCCACATATATCAGCTTGAATCACATCTAAATCTACTTCATCAATGTAATGGTTTGTAATGGCAAATTTTAATCGACACTGCTTTGTGACATTAATCTAAGTTTCTTTATTCAACCAACCTAGAGGGTATGGTCTTGGATGATTATGTGTCTCCAAACCCAATTTCATAACTAAATCTTCAAATATTAAATTTTCCTGTGATCCACTGTCAAATAATGTATCTATCTTTGTGTGCTTAGAAGTTATCCTTATGTGAAATAATTCAACCCTTTTATCCTCATTTAGATGACTTCGATTGGACGAAGGTATAGAAGTATTAGAACTTGAACCAGTATCATAAGTTTTACCTATTGAAACCACTGCGGTTATTTGACCTTCATCAACTGAGTCGGAACCCAAATCTTGTTGGATTGCTATATTGGCCTTCTTCTCACCTTTCTTCTTCAGAAACTTCTTCGGTTTGAGTTTTGGGTGAAGTTTCTTACATTTTGGACTCATCATGTCTGATCCTCTGGCAATGAGTACAAGTAGGTCTTTCAACTTCCTTCTGAGTTGTTGTTGTTCTCTTTCCCTTCAGATTACCCTTCTTCTTGTTGTCTTTGGAATCCTTGATTTCCAATTGTCTAGTTGGTTTTTGTGAAAACTTGAATGGCCTGCCACCTGATTCAATATGTATGGCCTAAACACACACCTCATCAAAATAATCAGGATTAAACATAATAAAGTATGCTGCAAATATGAATGTAAACTGCTTATGTATTTTAACAAAGTTTCATGTGTATCCAATGAAATACCAAGTGCCAATGCTTTATTTCTGAACTCCTGAGTAAACTCCTGAACACTCTACCCTTTACCTTGCCTCAGATGCTGCCAATCAATCACAACTTGCTACATATATCCTAAAGGATAAAACTATTTCCTAAGAGCTTTCAAAACTTAGACCATGAAGATATGATTTTTCCTTTTCACTTTACATCTATTTGAGTTTTACTTTCCCACTAGATTAAAGTCATTCCCCCCATTCTATGTGTACCTAACTGAATTTTCGTTTTATCGTCAGAGATGTTCTGAATACAACAATACACTTCTATATGCTTAATCCAGTTATCTAACTTTTCGGGATTCATTTCACCAACATAAATAGGTAATTCAAATTTTACATCAAGTTTCAAAAAAGATGTTTTCTTAGGTTTATTTTCCATTTCATATTTTTCACAAGAAGAAGAAGAAGAAGAAGAGGATGATGGAGATTATGGAGATGAAGGTGGTTTATCAGTCTTCCCTTTACCTTTTTCCTTCTTCAATGCCTTTGAATAAGAAGCCGCATCTCTCACCTTCTTGTCTTCATACAATTCTCCCAACGTCTGCTGCATAGTTAAGAATGCTTGCTGAAATTGTTCTTCACTCATCTTATTTTCAATGTTTTCACCTGCATCAGGTCCTGACATGGTCGATTTATGAATGACTCATCACTTTCTAATCTTTGGATTGATCTTCTCAAGGATTCCTTCTCCTTGTTGCTACTTTGACCTGGTTAACATTCAATGGAAATCTACAAACGCAACCTTCTTCGATACCAAATTATATGATCTGAAATGATCATAAACTAAAAAATGATGTAGAATTGATTAGCCATTATTGAATTGAACGTTAGCTGAAAAGTGCAGAAATCAAGGAAAGCTGGTTGAGAAGATGACTTTATGACAACTGATTAAATACAATATAGATGCATAAAAGAAATGAAAACAATAAAAACACAGCGATACCAGACAACAAATTTGATTACAGATTTCATCCTTGATGTACTACGTCTCTGGGTCCACTTTCAAGATGGGTGACCACTTTATTAGGATTGAAACATGAGAAGTTGATTACACAGAGAAAATACCAAACTAAATGTGCACACAGGCGCTTTTGATCACTGTCAACAAATAGCCCTCTGAATGAACTTTCCAATTCCTATCACGATTCCCAATTCTGACTCCGGATACTCTTGTTATACTGAAAACAAAATTACCTGTAACCTCTAGAAACTGCAAACAAAAACCAAAACCACCCTCTTTGATCAATGAAGAAAAACCACCTCTTATAGGCCTGCAGGTACATCAAAACCTCCTTGGCTGAATTTGAGATGGATTTGTTTGCTTCTGGATGAGTTTGGGAACTCTGTTTGGTTGTTTAATGACACATAGGCTAGGTTCTAGGTCTTTGCATTAGTTGTTTTCATGAAACTGTTAACAAAATGCATAATTAACCATATAATAAAACTTAGATTCGCTAGTGGCTTACTAACCAGGCGAAGGAGGAATTATCGCATGTGAGCACTGGGTGGTTGATTGCCTGACTACCACCTGGTGGTCTTCTCCGGCGGTTCCAACAACGGCTTCGTTAACTGCCTGCATGTGACAACTCTCAGCTCTTCCCCACGACAATTACCTCCATGGTTGATGGTTATATACTCAGTGTTCACATTACCTGTTGCAGTTTGTGACCCCGTGCAATGAACTCTCTGGCGGTGAACTCCCAACATTGGTCACATGTTCTCCGCTACAGTGACAACTCAGTGGTTCATGTTGCTAACTCGATGGTTTATACACATTAATCACATGCTGACCTTTCTCCGATGCGGTTAGGCTACCTGCGCGGTCAGAGGTCTATACATTGCAAATTGTGCTATTTTATAATGTTAAAACAAGGCCAAAAGTGGGTTTTAAACCATGTATTTGAATTCATAGTGTTAGGGTTAGGTTTTGTGTCATAGTTTGTTTAGAACTAGACTTGATGCATAGTATTAATGTGGTAGGTTAGGCTTATATTCTAACATAGGTTTTGAATCATAGTTAAAATACAATAGCTCATGTCCTTTTTTAAATGAACCACATCAACCCCTTTTTTTGACATTGTGACATTTTCACCATGAGACCTTATCGATGAAACAACCCTGAGAGAACTGAAAACACTGGCGAAAATTGACGAAACTGTCGACAACCTGACTTCTCTTGATACATTGGATTGACAGATCCTCCTGGATCAATTATTCACTTCCTCTACGATTCCAAGCTTAGAAAGTATGATAATGAATGAATTGTAGCTATCCATGTCAAGGAGAAGACCATGTTCTAGCATCTGATTGTGTAGCTCAGTAACATGTCCAATGCTTCCATTTTGCAAATGAGTTTCAATTAAAACTGTATAAATTTCAAAGCTTGGTTTCAATCTCCTTTGATGGATTTGCTGCAGGAGGCAGTTGGCATCCTTCAAATTACCTATCCTAGAAAGACCTTTGATAAGTGCGTTGTAAGTTTTAATTTAAGGTACAAAGCCTCCTTGTGAAGTGAGATCATTCACAAGATCAAGAGCCTCCGACACTCTACTTTCCTTGTAGTATCCATTAATAAGTAAATTGTAGGTACAAACGTCAAATAATGCAGCTTGTTTGATGGATGGCTTGTATAATTTTGGGTGCTTCTAGTAGCTTACCCCTATAACAAAAAGTTTCAACAACATAATTCCAAGCATTAGTAGGACAAAATCCCATTTCTTGTGTTTCTTTAAAGATTTCCATCTCTAATTTGAGTTGTTCCATATGATCTAAATCTTTAAGAATCATATTGCAACAATTAACGTCACTTGCAAATACTTGTAATATGTTAATGACTTCTGGCATGATTTGACGTTGTGCACAAATCTTGTTCAACTTGTTAAGGACTACAGGTACCAAATAGCCGGAATATGTAGAAATTAATGCCCTAAAAATGCCTGAAATTGATGTTTGATCCTTGCAAAAATAACAAAATGATCCATTACATATTTTGCATCATTGTAAAACTTTTCCCTTATCAAGATATGAATCAAATTTAAGTGAACTTGTATAGTTTGCGAAATATGTTTTTTTTCTAACCAGCTGAAGAATTGTAATGCCAATCCAGCATTATCCTGGATTTCAAGCAATACTTGAATTACAACCAATGGAATCAATTCAGATGATAATTCCTCTATCATATCCCAACAATGTCTCGTCAACAAATTACAGACAATAGCAAGATTACTAGAATTAACTTATTGAGTCAACAAATCTTCTCGAGCTCAACACTGAAATTACACTAATAGTAGTCAACAACTAGTAGTCAACAAATTTTAGTGTTGAGATTCTGCGAGATTGCCTCACCTAAAATATATCTCGTTCTGGTAGCATGATCAGGAAAATAATTAGTCCCATGATCAAAATATTTTGTTCTTATGGCATGAAATCCTTGCCATCTCCCTAAACTATTTTGAAATTCAAGCCTTCTTAGTAGGAGTACTGTTGCAAGTGCTAGGGATTTAAAGCTCATACAGGGTTTAAAACTCATTATTTTAACAACTCTATATAGCCAAGATCACCTCAGTTCATTATTGAGTTCAATGGAGTACGAGGCCTTTCCTACCAGGGCCACATTTTCACTTGGGTTTGCCCAACCCATATGTCATGTCGAAAAAAGGATAAGGCTATGAGCCGTATTAGGGGCCTTGGTAAAACTAATGCCCTCAAACCTCATTAATAAAAAGGCAAGCATCTGAGAAATATTATTCCCATCATTTTTTCTCTCAGTATAGTAACGTGGTTCCAATTAGCTATGGCTGGCTTGTTGTTCGTGGCTTGGTTTTGTATATAGCTTTCTTCTCATTTGGTATGGGTGACGTTCAATGGAAAATCAATTTCGAAATTTATCCTTCAAAATATAGAAGTGTGTGTGGAGGCATTGCTGCAACAGTTTGTTGGATATTAATTTGGTTGTTTAAGAGATTTTCCTATCTTTGATTGATGTGTTAGGCACATCCAAAACATTTATAGTATTCGCCGCTATTGTTGGGGTTGTATTCCTTTTTTTCCTTTCTTTTGTTAATGATATGAAAGGCCTGATCTTCAAGGAGGTTGATAAATTATGGAAAGGGAGATCATATAGCGGTATTATAGGAGAAGAAGGTTCTTTTAACTAACCCCTTTTTTATGATCATCATACATTTTGAAGTAGCAAATTAGATGCTGAAATCTCGCGTGAAAGAGGGCATTCAAATCAGTTGCTGCAAATATGTGGATGACATTTTTGAGGTATTATAGGATAATTTACAAATTAAATGGCATAACACTAATCATATCAACAATTTTTGCATGGTGGCATATTGACATGTTTTACATGGTGGTGGTGTCGTAATTTGCACTACTTCTTGATAAGATATTGTTATTTTTTTTAAATTCGATTGGATATGTTGGATAACGGATGCTTCTACTTGCATCATTCATAAAAATCCCCTTTGAAAATATTTTTTATTGAAAGCACTCCCCAAATATAGGAATTTTAATTTAGCACTACATTTGCACATGTGAAGGATATATATTTTATGCTTTCCTTGATTTAGGATATACATTATTCTGCTCTATTGAAGTTACATCATTTGTAGATTAGGTTATGCACAAACCAATGGGTTTTTTTGGGTTACTCTCCTAACACTTGTTGTGGTCCAAATACTTTAGGTATCAGTATTTGCATACTGTTTTTTTTTTTGGGATGATGGTTTTCCATTGGAAATACAAATATAGACTAAAGAAATGCATCGACAAGTTTAGTTTGGAGTTGTTTCACATTGGAGGTACAAGGAGGGTGAAGAAACACACTCTTCCTTCATTGTTTAGATGGTCGAGTGGGCATGATGGGTGCTAATGTGGAACAGTGATATTATGGACAATAAACTATGGTTATCTCCCTAGGATGCAGACATGAGACCACCTTGCCCTTTCCCTTCCCATAAAGATGGTTGTCCATATATGGATAAATTTTGCAGCCCACCATGTGGCACAAATGATATTCTCCTTATTATTATGTAAGATGATAAAATGAGTATGGTATTCTTAAAAAAACCATATTATGATGTAGTTTCTTTGCAATCTTCTTGTTTTGAAATTCATTTGCTAATCTTTTACGCAATTGTTTATGTATATTGTTTGAAATTTCTACCATCATATCAATTTCATGAATAAAGGATTGGTTATTGTTGTTAAATAGATGGTTGTGGAAGAACTACCTCAAAATTCTATTGTGAAGGATTTGCTAGATAAAATAACTTATGCCAGTTATGATCTCAACATGTCACTTATCGAATTTGAAACTAGGTGGGAAGGATAACAAGCATTCCTCACAACCACCAGAGATAAACCCAATTGACAACTTTCTTTGTGGAGCTTATAATTAATATCATGATGACCACAATTTTTTTGTAGCAAATTCATTCTACTCTTTGAATAATTTAAAGCACATTATTTTAACAAGGCTAGGAGATAGGTATGGATAACTAGGAAAGGAAGGTTTGGATTGTCTAGGCTATTTTGATTATCATATTTCTATTTCACTTCTTTAGAGAAAATTATATATTCAAATACGAACTCAATTCAAATCAAATTAAAATAGAGAAGCCTAATTATGAAGATGTTTCTCTCTCCATAACCTTGCAATGATGTTATTTTTTTGAATTATACTTGAATTTCACTAATAATAACGTGTATTTATAAATTGTTTTTAACACCAAATTGATATCATGGTAAACATACAAATATCCCATTAATTATGACCTAAATATGGTTCAAAGAATCTCAACTTTAGCCCATGCATGTGGCAGAGTAATTTATGAGGTGTGAATTTTTATTAGAGGCACTATTTGTTTGTTTGTTTTTGTTATAAAAAAGGTTTTCTCTTGGTTTTATGTGACTTTAAATTTATCATTTGTATCATGTTGAGAAATGGAAAAGAATAATGTGTGACATTTATCTTATAGAAATTGATGTTGAATGAAACAATATAGAGTTTAACCAAGCTACATTTTACTTTGGTAAAGGCAGAAGAACATCTTAACAAGATGCCTATGAATGAACCATATAGAGAGTTTGAAACAAGTAATATATGGGTTTTTCTTTTGTAGATATGTTATTTTTTCTGCCCACGATATCATAAAAAGAAAGATATTGATATTGTAGGAATTTCTTGAGGACATCATTAAGGTCAATTTTTCTGATGTCCTACTTGATTGATATCTTCTCATGACAGGAATACTTTAAATATGAATTAATATGTTCATAAAACAAATCAGATTCCAATTTTATGATACAAAATATTAAAAAAATGTCAATGTCTTCATTTGATTGTTACTTGACTCTGATGTGGGCAGGTTACAGGAAATGGGATTGGAAATGGGGAGACAATGCAGAGCATGTCTTGGATATGATTCATTTATTGTTGGAGATCCTTCACACACCTGAGCCTTTGACTTTGGAAATGTTTCTAGTAGGGATTCCTATTGTTTTTAATGTTGTGATTATTTCACCTCATGGTTATTTTGAGCAAGAAAATGTTTTAGGAATGCTATACAAGACACCGGTGGATAGGTAAACAAATTTCTTATAATTGTAATGTTCATTCCATGATATTCTCTCTTTATTGTTTGATTTTATTTTGAATGTTTTTTTTTATTTTGTTTTGTCGTTTAACTATGAAATTGAAAATAGTTGGTATCATGTCCATTTAAAAAACATCCAAAGCTTGAAGATGAGTTTAGTATTACACAATATTAATTGAAATCCTTTTAGTTTTTTTGTGTTAAAATATTTTCCTAATTATTAAAAAAGTTTAATTTCATGTTGTTATTTGAGCACAAGTTGTCTATATACTTGACCAAATTCACGTGCTAGAGAATGAAATGTTGTTCCAAGCAAAATGACAAGGGTTAAAAATCACATTGATTATTTATTTTAACAATTTATCTACAATTTGAACTTTTTAACACGTAACTTAGTTGGCATGATTGTGCCTAAGCTTCCTTTGAAGGTTGAATATAACTAAGTTACTAAGGTGTTCCTTTCTATGGTGTTGTTTTATTTTCTTTGTTTATATAGGTCATATGGCCACATAATGGCCACTATCCTGAACTAAAGAAAACTTGTTCGAGTTTCTTTCTTTTATGGGGGAAAATGACATTGACATTGTTGATGTTGAGGTATATGTCGTATAAATATTTTATAGTCTACTTTAGTTTATATTCAATTATTCATCATCTTTCATGTCTTATACTTTAATTGTATCTTCTTTCATTTTCAGGGGAGGAACTCAATATTGATGGTAAGAAGCAGGAATTGAAGAAAGAGGAGAATAATAACCGTCGAGCGACAAATGCAAAATGAGAGGGAGAAGAGAATTGGTCTAGTAATACCCTTAGAGCCAATATATTGCATAAGAAACACACATAGAGATTGATGGTCAAATATTTAAAGTTGGTGAATTCACTTGCAATGCCTTAACAACACAATGATAATGTTTTGAAATGATAAAACAATATTTCATGTGTAAATTGTACTCCAACCAATATTAAGTTGGAAACTCATATTGTAATACTTGACATTTTATATAATAAAATATGTGGTTGAAATTATTTTTATTTGCACTTGATATTATTTAGTCTTGTAATTAACATATGTAAGTTTGTGTTATCATACTAGATGATCATGCACATTCTATGACAATATATTTTTTTAATTAATTTAGTCACAAAATAATACTAATTAATTTACGTCGATTAATAATGAACACATAAAAACAATCTAAAACAACTAAATTATTAGTGTCTATTGATTTATCGTGCACACAAATAAAATGAATATATGACTAAATTAATTGTTTATAATGATTATGAATGATTAAATGAAAAGTATAGAAATTACTAAATGAGACGTTTATATAATGAATATGAAACTACCAAAAAAAGATAAATGACTACCGCAGATGATAAATTTGTGATTACAAATGATGACTAATTTTTGCATATATACGACTATTAGTAGCTAATTTACAATATCTTATAACACAACTAAAATTTAGTCATATTTCTTTGGTCATTAATTCATTTCAAATGATGACTAAAATTTTCATATATATGACCATTCGTAGCTAATTTACAGTATCTTATAACATGACCAACATTTTGGTCATATTTCTTTGGTAATTAATTGGTTTTGTCAGGTAATCATATAGTAATATATTTTGTTGTATATTTGGTCATTAATTGTGGAAATTAATTACTAAATCAATGACTAAATTAATGACCAAATTAATGACTAAATATACTACTAGATGATAAAATTGAGACAACCAATTAATGACTAAGCTAAAAATGACTAAAATTTGGTCGTGCTATAAGATACTATAAATTAGCTGCTATTGGTCACCAACTGAAAAAATGGTCATTTATATGCAAATTTTAGTTTTTTTTTTAGTAACTAATTAACCATTTTGTACTAGTGATTGTTATTGGAATATGCATCTCCTCTTTGAGGTTGACAGTTGCTCATTCATCCACATAACCAATTGTGGAGGCTATGGAGTTACACTAGGATAGACTTGAAAATTCTACGGACCATCCTGTGTTATCATTGATTGTGCAGAACAAGGTTACTTTCTTTTCTACTCCTACTTTTTCGTCTTTTATTAGTAGTTTCTCATAACTGGGGAAGGAATGTAATTTTTTTAGGAATCTATATGTTATGCATAATGATGGGAACCCTTCTTCTCCCATGAAACTGTTTCCAAGTGTTTCCCCTATATCCTCGTTAATAAGATTGATCCTCCTCCTATCATATCATCTCTTGAAGATGACTCCTTGGAACCTAACACCCATGAACCCATCTACTTCTTAAGGACCCAAACCTCCTCTTACTCTACCTCCAGTGTCAACAAAGGTTTAGGTTTCAATCCATCATATGAGAGTGCAAACAATAATCATGTTCGAAAGTTGAACCTTTCCAAAGCACAAAACAAAGCAGTCCTAAAACAAGATTCTCTAAAAAATACACAATTCATGGGGTTTTCAAAGAATTGCAGACCCCAACATAAGCGTCCCCATGATCTTTCTCTCTTTTAATATTCGAGGTCTGACCTACCCATCTAAAAAAATGGCCCTTCATATAATCATTGCTTCAAATCATGTATCGGTGCTCCTTCTGAAAGAAACTTTATGGAACAGGGAAACTATTTGGGGTAACTTACTAAAACTCTTTTCGGGTTGGTAATTCATATGTTTGGATGTAATTGGTAAATCAGGTGGTCTTTCAATTAGGTAGAATCCTTAATTTATAAAGGATTTTAGTTCTTGGGGCATGCCTTAATTTTTTGGGCTCTAATTTCAATCTCTCGAATTGGACAAAGATTTTTTGGTCATCAATGTATATGGTCCCCAACTAGGAAAAGATCTTATTCTAGGAATCTCTTGCAAAAACATCTTTCTTCTTAGTAGGAAACTTAATTCTGGGGGAATATTTAATTTTTTCGATTTGTCTAGTAGAAAGTTAGGGGCTAAGGTCACAAGCTGATCCAAATACATATTTTTTATATACATATTTGAGGGATCATCAACACATCAATGTAGATCTTCTAAAACTAAAGCCTACTTGGAGGAATAATAGAATAGGACTAGAACGGATTGCCATTAGGTTAGATTTTTTTATCTTGGTGGAGTAGCTCATGGATGACATTCCACTTATTCAACAATGGATTGGGGAGGGCAGTGTCTCTGAGCACTCTCTTATATTTTTGGAGCTAAAAGGTCATGGTAAGAAACCACTTGACCCTTTCAAGTTAAATGTTGTATGGCTCATGGATGAATCCTTTTTAGAAATAGTCCAAAATACCTAAAGGCCTTTTTTTCCAGTTGGATATTCAATGATTGCTCAATTTTCCCATAAATTAAAGTCTGTCAAACAAGCTATTATTTCTTGGTCAGTTGTTAAGAGTCTTTAGGAGACTCATGATCTTTGAGCTACTGAGGAGGATCTCAAAGCTATCATTGAAGAGGCTTCCAAAGGTTTTGAATCAGAGGCCTCAAAGGCATGATTAGTTGGATTCGAAGGTAAGAAGAGAAAAATCCTAGATGACCAAGAAGCAACTTGGTGTCTAAAGATTCAAGATGTGTGGCTGAAGGAAGGGGATGAGAATACTAATTTCTTTAAAAATTACGCAAAAGGGTGGAAAATGAGCAACACTATCGAGAAACTAAAATATTAAGATGGTAATAGTGTCTCTTATTTTGATGATTTGGTTACTCTTGGATGCAGAAATTTTATTGGACTCTTCATGGCCCCTCCAGGAGTCCCTATTTCCATGGTAGTTCACACCACATTTCTCTTCCCTCGTTGTTTCTCTTGATGCAAACAACAAGCATCTAATGAAAGAGGTTACAAAGGAGGAACTAATGGGGGTCCTATCTAGTTTCCAAAAATACAAGAGTCTAGGTGTGGATGGATGGTCGATAGAATTTTTCTTGTACTTATTTAATATTATTGATGAAGATATTATTTGATTGGTCGAGGATTCACACACCGCATAAAGTATTCATGCAATTTTCAACACAAGTTTCATTTCTTTTATTCCTAAGGTGGATACCTCAGTCTCTTACAACGATTTGAGACCTACCTCCCTATGAAATGTATCTACAAGGTCATAGAAAAGGTCATTTCTTAAAGATTAAATCCCATTCTATCAAATGCCATCTCAAAGGAACAATTTTCCTTCCTTAAAGGAAAATAGATACATAACGCTATTGGTGTTTCTCAAGAAGGTTTGAACAACCTAAATCAGTGCAGGTTAAGGGGAGCCATTATGAAAATTTCTCTTTCAAAATATTTCAATAGGGAAAGCTGGATATACATTAGGCTACTTCTCACTCATCTAGGGTTTGAAATTGCTTTCATTAATTGGATCATGAGATGTATCACTATAGTCTCCTTTTTGGTTCTCATAAACATATTTTCCTCTCCCTTCTTCTCGACAGAGTGTGATCTTTGTTAGGGATGTTTGTTTTCCACTTTTCTATTTCTACTGATAGCCTAGGGTCTTATCATATCTCTTAATGACCTCAAAATAGGGGGCTCATTGGTTGGCATTAGGGTGGCTCCCAATTACTGCATCACCCATTTGTTGTCATTGATGACATACTCATTTCCTGCAATGGCTTAAGAAGATATGCACTTGCAATTAAAGATGGCTCTCCCTTTTTAGTGAAGTTATAGGTATGAATTTTAACCAATGTAAATTCACTTTAACACCATATAATCTAAGTGTTGATGAGATACATTTTATTCAGGAACTTTTCCACTTTGAACTAACCAATTTGGATGAAGTTATTAAGTATTTTAGGTTTCACCTCAAACTTAACTCATACAAGAAATAATATTGGACTTGGTTTCTTGCCAAGTTGGAAAAGAGATTGAGCACTTGGAGCTTACAATGGTTATCAAGAGAAGGAAGACTTGTCCTTATCAAATCTGTCCTTGAAGCCATCCCTGTCTATTGGATGTCCCTTTTGTGGATTCCAGAAACAGCTTTTAAAAGTGTAAGGAAACTCTATTATATGTTTCTATGGACAGGGACTTTAGACACTCTGATTTTCCATGGGTAAAATGGGAAATATTTGCATTACTAATGAGCCCCAGAAATGGGTAACTATATGGGCTCATTCTGCCTATTATTTTCATTTAATACACCATTCTCCATAGTTTTGTGCATGTTTTTGAATATATTTATGTCAACAGAGTGAATGGGGATAGTCACTTTGCCACATAGTCTAATGAGTGTTTATTGCAGATTTTTGGACTTTTTTGGACAAGGACCAGGCATTTATGAGCAGATTGGCAGCCAAAATCAAGGAAACAGGGCTGAGGACTTATAGGAGGGGTGTCTCATTCATTAATGACCCCTTCCTCGAGTTCTCCATCAGTAGCTCGGAGTACAAAGGCCCACAATGATGATTCCAAGGGGCAACCGAGCAAGTTTAGTAGAGTTGATGTTATCTTCAGTTTTAAGCAGCCGAGTTCCTTAAGTTTAGGAGGACTGTTGGGAGTCCCCACTTGTATAAATAAGAAGGCTTCAAGCCTCAGTAGGTTAGCCATTTCATAGTATATTTTCGCACTTTTGTGCAATTTGTACTCAGCTCATTTTCGAGCTCTTTTTGAAGACAGTTTTGCGATGTAACTCCTACTTTTTGATTAATGAAGATGAATCTAGTTTTGAACCAGCACTGATCTTTCCTAGAGGGCTGAAGCTCTTGGGTTAGGGCCCAACCCAAATTCCCAACACCTACTTTGTGTATTTATATGCTTTTTGCTTGCATTCATAAGATCATTTCTGTTGTTTAGGTTAAATCTTGCTTTGGTGAATTAGGTTGCTTTTGATGGTTAGAATAGTTGTTCTTGCTTCAAGTTGCTTAAGTAGTTTGTTGTAGTAACAGAGAAAGATCCAAAAAGGCTACCAACAGGTCTTGATCTCCTTTCTCCCTCCTTGGGACCATGATTTGAGGTCAAGGCACTGCTGCTGCCACCAAAAACACTGTTTTTGCTTTTCCAATGCAATTGCTAGTGTGATATTTCGAGTTGGAGAAGTTGATATTAGTTGGATTCACATGCTTAGATCCTTTCTTGTTCATTTACCATGGATTTCTCACATAATTTTTTGTCCATAAAGTTCTGTTCAACATTTCTCTATTTTTAGGTCAGATTTTAGGTCAAAATAAACAAACTCTATTTTTTTTGTTTTTGCTTGGGTCAGTTTTGAGAAGTAAGTGTGCAGCTCACTTGTAGAACACTCCAGCTTATCATTCCTCCATAGCACAGCCTGTACCAGTCCATATTTCAAATATTTCCCCACTCTTTCACCATATTTCACCAATCTGCCCTAATTCCTGCATTTTTCCATAAAGTTGCTTTCTTGACCTTTGAACAAATCCAACCATCTCCTTCATTCCTGATCTTCATTAACAGAGTCCTATACCATTCCACACCTTCATCCAACCTTCATTCCCCTTTTCCCATCATTTTTTCCACCTTCAAACCTCCCAAAACCACTTTCGGCCTCCTTTTGTAGATCCTCCTGTAGATCCCCTACAACCTCATGTAGAAGTTCATGAGAGGGATTTTTTGAAGTTTGATCACAATGGAAGTCTCCAGAAGGGTAGTAGGGAATCTTAGGATCCCTCCACACCTTCCTCACCTTCTGCAAAAGCCAACTCCATCTTCCTTTGCTAACAACCCTCTACACGGTCACAACCAGTCAAATCACAAGCATAATAATTCCACATAAAAATACTCAAAAGTACAAAAGATGATTTCTTCTCATTTATTTTCAAAAGTAACTTGAATAAATGCATTTTACCTTTTTCAGTAGTCAATGGCACCTATTTCAGTAGTTTCCATCTCTTTTCTTGCAAAAGTAGGGTTAGTGGGTAAACAAGGGTTTGCTAGGGTTTGTGTTTCACTCCAGTTTTCATTCTCTTTCTGCAAGTAGAATAGCTTCTTTTAAGTTAGCTTTCTTCCATCATAGTTAAAAGGTTCTTTTGAGAACTCATAGAAGTTGGCTTAAGCTCCTAGCAAACTTGTGCCAGCTGATTAAGTGATACCCTGCAGTAAGAGCTAGTACTTGTGCATATAGCACCGTCGCTTCCAAGTTTGTTATGAACTACCGGGTTGATAAAAGTAAAGTAGGGACCCTAGGAGTTGAAGCATTATTGCTGAAATACTGTAGTTCACCACCTTTTTGTCACCATTGCCAGGGAAGTGTCAGAGTATTTTGTGATTACTGCTTTTCTTCTATTTTCTACTACAACATTCTGCTAAATAGTTTATTTCAGCAAGCGTAAATTAGACATTTCCTGCTTTCATTTCAATTATGCAATTTCATTTCAGCAAGTGTAGATTAGGCATTTCCTGCTTTCATTTTAATTCTGCAATTTCATTTAAGCAAGCATAGATTAGGCATTTCCTGCTTTCATTTCAATTCTGCAATTTCCATTCCAGCAAAGTATATTAGACATTTCCTTGCTTTCATTTCAATTCTACAATTTCATTTCAGCAAGTTCATTTCAGCTAGTTGTAATTTTTTGTTCAATCAATTTCAGTTTTGGTAGGTACAAGCAGAAAAAGAAACACAAAAAATCACCAAAAAAAGAGATTTCCTTTCATGCCTCGTAGGAACAGAGACAATTCAGGAAAATTCCTACCCAACAACCCCACCACATTACTAAGTCACCCTTCTCTATTCTTTGGTGGCAGTGATCCAGAAGAACCTATAAGAGAACCTCCAGAGATATATGAAGATCCTATAACAAAAGAAGAGCAAGAAACCATTCCTACTAAGACCATGGCTGAAAACATAAATGTTAGAGGAAATGGGGAAAGAATAGAAGGTGCCTTTTCTATCCAAGAGACCAATGGGGACACAAAGATGAAAAACATAAGTCCCTTAGCCTTACCTCACTTCCATGGATTGAGTACCAAAGACCCTGATACCTTCTTGTTTGAGTTTGCTGTTCTTTGTCGAACCTATGACTACGCAGAAGACGAGCAGAAGTTGAAACTCTTTCCCTCTACCCTCAAGAATGCAACATTATGCTGGTTCATGGGGTTACCTGGAAACAGTGTCACAACTTGGGCTCAGATGCAGCAAGCCTTTAACAACAAATACCAGGACTATTGTAGGTCAAAGGATACCAAGGAATAAATCTTCTGAATGACCATGGGAAGTGATGAATCTTTAGAAGACTATGAAGAGAGAATTCAACTCAGTTATAAAAGGGCCAGGTGCACACTTGACCCCGAATCTTTGAAGTTGGTTCTACTCATAGGAGTCCTTGAAGACCTTCTATATACCCTCCATTTGCTGGCTAGAGGAGACATCTACCAAATACCTTATGATGACAAAAAGGTTGTCTTTAGAAACCATTCTAGGGCAGCCAGAAAGAGAGGTAGGGGAAGTCAACCTTTAGCCAGTACCCCCTTATCCAGTTCATCCCTTAAAAATGAACCTGCGAATCAAATGGAAGATTTCAAAAGCGAGATAAGGTAGAATCTTGCCATGCAAATGGATACCTTGTGGATCCAAAGGAAGCAAGAGGAAGCCGAGAGGGCTTTGGCCATCTTTTGTCCCAGGTGCACTAGAAAGCATCCTAGGAACAAATGTCCATTGCACTCTGTAGAAGTGTGTTTTGTCTGTGAAGAAGACCACCTACAAATCAGTGCCCTTCCTTACCCAGATTTAAAGCTATGTACCAAGGGGCTGAAGGAGCCACTGAACCACTCTATTTCATGAACCAAAGGAGGCCACATGGACCCAGACCTTACCAGCAGGGAATGCAAGGGACATCCCAGACTCATTACAATCCCAATAAATCCACTTCCATGCCTTTTTGGGGTCCCCCTACTCATCCTTCCTAGTCCATACCCCCTCCTTAGTCGTATCCATCTCAATATCATACTCAACCAGCTACTCATTTATCTCTTATGCTCAACCACAACCTTAGTGGAATGCACCTCATCAGGGGTGGAGGCCCCAATACAACTCTCCTCTCACTCTTTTGCCTCCATCACCTACTCAACCACAACCATTACCTCCAGCTCCTCCAAGGCAACCCGAAATACCTACTCAACTGAACCCAAACCCCAATAATAGACAGGCCCAACAGGTATATACTAGAGAAACAACATGCCCTACTTATGCTGTGGAGATTCAAGAGATCAACCTATGATTCGGGAAGGTTCTCCCAGATATCCAACTTCCTCCTAAGGAGGATGAGGAAGAGAAACAGGAAAGTGAACCAAAATCCATTCCACATTTTCCTGAGAGACTAACTGGAACCACACAACTGGCCCCAGAAGAAACTGAACTTCTGGGAGAACTAAAACAATTATGTGTAAAAATACCACTTCTCCAAGCCATAAAAGATGTACCAATCTACAACACATTGATCAAAGAGAAGTGCTTCAGGCACCTAGGCAGGTGCAAGAGAGATGCCCCAACTATCAATGTCATAGGACAACTGCCCGACCTGATGTTGGGGCAGTTAATTTGTCCAAAATATCTGGACCTTGGGAGTCCTGTAGTCGATGTCCACATCAATGGCACCATAATCCCCCACACCTTGATTGATCTAGGGGCTGCCATTAACATGATGACCAACGACACTATGCTCAAACTCAGCTTTTCAACAATATAAGTTGAGACCCTAGGATTCCTGGGAGTTGTGCTATTGATTCCTGGGAGTACCCTGCTGATTTCCTGGTTCTTCAGCCAAAGGAAAAACTCACTGGGTATCCTCTCATCCTGAGAAGGCCTTGGTTGGCCAATGCAGATGCATACATCAGTTGTCGAGTTGGGAGCATGACCATCAAGAATGGGCATATGTCCAAACAACTAGTCCTCTATCCTCCTACCCAACCTCTACTAGAACACGATTTACCTCTCTGGTTGGAGGAGGAAGACGAGGATGAAGTCTACTCCACACCATTGTGCACAGTGGAAGCCACCATGGGGGGTCCACAAACCGAGGATGATCTCATTAAGAACTTGATTCGGAATCCCCCCCCTAGTGTGTTGTCATCAGAAGAGTTGGTGGAAGAGACCCAAGCCAATGCTTTAGTTGATCTCTATGTGGCTGATTCAACCTCTCTCTGAGTTAAGAATGTGGAGTTTGGCTAAGAAAAAACTTTGAAGATCAACTCATCCCTATCCACCTCTCAACAGAAAGAACTGTGTAGCTTATTGAACAACCACTTGGATGCTTTTGCTTGGAGCTATAAGGAGATGAAGGGAGTCCACCCTTCAGTGTGTAATCATCACATTAAATAATATTGTAAACCATTCAAGTAGCCTTAAAGGGGGATGAATCCAACCCTTAAGGACATTGTCAAAGAAGAACTACAAAAGTTGCTGGATGCAGGATTCATCTACCCCATCTCTGACAACGAATGGGTTTCTCCTTTGGTGCTAGTGCCAAAGAAAAATGGGAAGTGGAGAATCTGTGTAGATTATCGGGAATTAAACAAGGCCATCAAGAAGGACCATTTCCATTTGTATTTCATAGATCAAGTGTTAGATGGCTTGGCTGGGAAGAAGTTATTTTCCTTCCTAGATGGGTTTAGTGGGTACAACTAGATCCACATCATCTCGGAAGACCAAGATAAGACCACTTTCACTTGTCCACGGGGTACTTTTTCCTATCGGGTCCTTCCCTTTGGGTTGTGAAATGCTCTTGCCACTTTTCAGAGAGCAGTACTGAGCATATTTGCTGAACTGGTTCACGAATCAGTGGAAATATATATGGATGACTTTACCCCTTATGGTGCTAACTTCCAAGAAGCTTTGACTAACCTAGGAAAAGTTTTAGCCAAGTGTATTGAAATGAACCTATCCCTCAGTCCTGAAAAATGTGAATTCCTGATGACTGAAGTGACCGTGCTAGGTCATACAATTTCTCAGCAAGGATTACAGGTGGATCCCAACAAGATTGCTATCATCCAAAGGGTCTCACCTCCTCAAAAGGTAAGAGATGTTCAGAGTTTTCTCGGCTTAGCAGGGTATTATAGAAGATTCATTAAGGATTTTAGTAAGCTAGACTCTCCATTATTTGGTCTTTTGGGAAAAGATACTGAGTTCATATGGATTGACAACTGTCAAGAGGCTCTGGATGCCTTGAAAGGTAAGCTGGTAACTGCCCCAATCTTGAGAGGTCCAAATTGGTCCCTACCTTTCCACATTCACACAGATGCCTTGAACAAAGCTATAGGAGCAACCTTAGGGAAAGTTGAAGAGAAGTTGTCATATGCCATATATTTTGTCAGTAAAAACCTGTCCAAGGAAAAAGTAAACTACACTGTAACCGAAAAAGAGGTCCTAGCTATAGTCCATTCCCTAAACAAGTTCAGACACTACATCATCGGCTATCAAACATTCGTACACATTGATCATGCTGCAATTAGATGTTTGATGAATAAACGAGATGTAAATGCTCGTATCATTAGATGGTTACTTTTATTGCAACTATTTGATTTGACCATTGTTGATAAACCGGGTAAGGAAAATGTTGTTGCTGATTTTCTGTCTAGACTAGATCTGCCTAGAGGTGAAGCAGGAATTGTGGATGATCAAATGCCAGATTAACACCTATTTTCTATTTCAGTACTCGCTCCATGGTTCGCTGATATAGCAAATTATTTGGTTTCAGCACAGTTTTCGCCACACCTGTCCTCAAAAGAGAAGAGCAAGATCGTGAGGAAAAGTGCCCCATTCACCTGGATTGGGGGCAATCTTTTTAAACTTGGCCCAGATCAGATTTTGAGGTGATGTGTCAGGGAGGAGGAAGTTTTTGACATCCTCCTAACCTGTCATGATGGGCCCTGTGGGGGCCACTTTACAACAAAGAGGATTGCCTTCAAAATTCTGCAAGTAGGTTACTATTGGCCCACTCTTCGTCAAGATGTCAGGAGATACATCAGCCGATGTGACCGATGTCAAAGGATGGGGAAACCTACTCCAAGGGATGAGATGCCCCTACAACCTCAAGTGACGTTTGAGCCATTTGAGAAGTGGGGCATGGACTTTGTGGGTCCTATAAACCCTTCGTCAAAACAGAAATCTTACATCATTGTGTGTACAGATTACCTGAGAAAATGGGTAGAAACAAAGGCAATCAAGGTAGCAACAGAAGGAAAAGTAGCTGAGTTTTTGAGGGTAAACATCTTCTACAAGTTTGGCTATCCAAGAGAATTATTCATAGATTAAGGAAGTCAGTTTACCTCCAATATGATTGAAGACCTGCTCTCACATCACAAGATTAAGCACTGAACTTCCACCCCTTATCATCTGCAAGCAAATGGACAGGTGTAGGTCACTAACAGAGCTTTGGAAGGGATTTTGACTAAGGTAGTGAGCAGCAGCAGAAAAGATTGGGCAGATCGATTGGTTGAGGCCACCTGGGCCTATAACACCACTTGGAAATTCACCACAGGATTTATACCTAATTGTGAGCTAGTCTATGGGAAGAAGGCTCTGCTGTCAATAGAATTTGAATATAACACATTAAGGATGGCAGCTCAGTTGGACCTAGATCTCAGCCATGCACAAAAGGAAAGATTGCTTCAGTTAAATGGATTAGATGAACAGAGATTGCAGGCCTTTCTATACTCTAAGGTAGTCCAACTTCAATGGAAAATATGGCATGACAGACACCTCAAAGAAAAACAATTCCAGTAAGGGAATTGGGCGCTACTGTATGATTCGAGATGTAAAGATTTCAAGGGAAAACTGAGGACAAGATGGCTGGGACCATACACAATAGAAAAATGCAATGACAATGGTTCAGTCCTTATCCAGACCATTGATGAAGAAGCCATCCCCATGCTCGTCAATGGGCATAGGTTGAAGATCTACAGGAAGCCCCTTTCCAAGCAGGAATTCATCGAGAATATGGGTAAAACAGTGTTGGTAGTGGAGCAGGTCCCTGTCTCCACTCTACCCACACCTTGAACCAACAAAAAAAAAAAAACAGAAAAAACAGAAAAGAAATAAAAGATCCCTGGATTAAAACCTCTTGGAGGCACCTAGGGTAGGCAGTGAGGGTGAAAAACTCTTGGAGGTGCCCTAGCTATCTCAAAAAAAAAAAGAGAAAAAGAAAAAACAAAAAGAAAAAACAAAAAAAACCTAACTTCTTTTGAATGAATTGCAGGTTGCAAGAGGGTCACACAAGAGAAAAAGACATGGCTAGGCTGCATACACCCTTCATAGTCCATCCCTCCATCGCCATTCTCCTTTCCCAAGCCTTGGTCTCATTTGTTCTGAAAAATTTCACATCCTACAAGAGACTCTATGTATTCTACAGGAGGCTCCTGTAGAAATCACAGAAAGGGCAAGATCAAGTTTAGAGAAGAACCCGAGGGCTGGAAATTTGTCTAGAAGGCTTGTGAACCTCCCTGCCACCATCCATCCTCCTATTTCTCCATTCCATCCCTGAACACCCACATTTCCACTCGTTTTTTTCTTTCCCTGCACAGACAAATAAAGAAATTATGTTTCTTTCATTTTGTAGACACAAGAAAAGGGTGATAAATAAAGTAGCAACGTTCTTGGCTTATTTTTACCTAATACCCTCCAACTGCTATTTATTTTCATTCGAGACCTTCTTCAGCAGTCTTTCTAGCCCCTGCTCAAGCATCAGCTTGGAATTTCAGAAGGAGAAGCAGCTACAGGAAATCCCACAGGATCCTTGTAGCAGTTGATGCCTTTGAAAAACACACTCCAGAGATAGGTTCAGCTCAACAAGATGTACGAAGCATGCAAGGAGCAGAGTTTGATTGAGAAATCATTAGCATAAGACAAGGGCTAAACATGCAGAGCACCAGTAGCAACAGCAACGAGGAAATGAAGTGCCGAAGTCCGGAGCATGCATCGCACAACAGTGACTACGTAGGTAAGTGGCTAAACCTATTCCTCGATTGCATGAATATTATTTACAAACTACATGACTATGGGAATGGTCATGATTAAATGGAATCGGTGGCCAGCTAACTGGCCACCCTAGTTCAATTCACACACCCTCGTGGAGTTCAAATGAGCCTCGTCCAAATTCAAACCATAGATCAGATACGCAGTCAGCAAGTCTGGCCTATCAACTCAGGAAGAAAGAGCTCATAACCGGTAGTGGTGGCAGCGTATAATGGGACTGAGGGAGAGGATGGCAGTCAGGCAACACGAAGGACCATAATGACACTGGCATGGGATCAATGGTCCGGATGGGGATAACGTACCCATCTAGCCACCTCACCTCCTCACCGCGGATTATGCCAAAAGTTAAGTACAGTGCGGTCTAAGCCTCCACCACCCTTTGTTTCATTTTGATTTACGAAGTTCTCGACTGCAGTACTCATATACCACCTCTAGAACAGTGAACCAGTCATTTTTTGCTAGTTTCTGCAGTCTTGCAAAATCCTCCTGCCCATCGGGCTCTATAGGAGCACTATTGCATTCTACAGGAGCCGGAACACCGTCTACAGGAGGTTTTCTACAAGAAGGGCAGAGAACAGCTTTGCAGAAGGAAAATCTGAGATTTTTGTCAATTTCGAGCTTGAAATGAGGTAGGCTCAGGAAACCGCTCTGCATATGATATATTTATATAAGATGGTGGATTAAAAACACAGTAGTGAGTGAAAGAAAAAAGAAAGTGAAGCTTAAAAGTCTGCCTGTATTCTTTCTGAGTTCTACACAGTCTCCCCGTTTTCTTCTCTGCTTTCAAAGACTGTCTTTTCTTTCTTCCTCACATTCTTCTGTAAAGAAAAAAAGGATGGAACCATGGAAACCAACCTGTGAAAAAACCGAATTTGCAAGCTTGTCTACTCTTTGAAGAAAAAACACTGTGTTATTTTTTCTTTGTTCTATCAAAAAAAATATTTTTTTCCAAAAACTGAGAATCAAATTCAAATTAAAAAAATAGTTTGAAAAAGAGGGAAAAATTGCAAATTGGGGTTGTGAAGAAGAAGCACATGAGGGATTCCTTTTACAGTTCAGAAGGAAAGAAAAAAACAAAACTCAGTTATCTCTTTGTTTCTGGTTTTGGGAGTTATTGCCTTCCTCCTCACCTAGCATTTTCAGAAACCATTAAACACCATGCCAGGAGGTTTTATGAGAAAGGAGCCTTTGAACTCCAACAAATTGCATGAGCACCCTGAAGTGGTGGACCTCTTCACCAGGGAAAACTGGATATTGTTCTTTGAGAGAATCCATGGACATGATGATGAGGTGACTGAAGAATTTTTAATGTCCTTAAGACCTCATTCGAAAACACATGCTATAGTCAGTTTCAGGGGTCTGACCCTAGAGCTTACACCAGATTTTATCAGCAGAATCACAGGTCTTCCACTTGGGCTCCCTTGGAGCAAAGAGGAAAAACCATTGGGGCAGGTTGCTAAAAAGACATTTTTTCAGCCTGATGAGCATCCTATAGAGGATAAAAATGGGGTCAAAATGACAAGCTTGCCTCCTCCATGGAGTGAAGTCAGCTACCAAATCATGAAATACATCACTTGTGAAGGAAGGTTGAGTATTGTTTATGGAAATCACTTCAGGTTATTGCATGAACTGAGATATGTGATGGATCTACCAACAGCTAGAAGACTCAGTCTCCCATACTTCCTCCTCCAGTCTTTAATAGAATATGGCACCAAGTTGAATGGAGGGGTCCTAGACCAGCTGGCCCACCATGGCCTCATAAAATTATTGGTGGAATATTCCCTACACACTTACACCATCCCCATAGCTTGGGAAATTTTCAGGAATATGTCTAGAGGAGATGACATCAAAACTTTGACTGAGAACATTAGCCCATCTAGCAGTGGGGAAGAGGAGCAGAAAGAGGAAATTGAGAAGGAAATTCCTAAGGAGACACAAGATATTCAAACAGAAAGAAAAACAAAGGAGAAATATAAAGAAGAGGAGGAACTTGAAAAAACCACAGTTCAACCTAAGGCAAAAAAGAAAACAGCACCAAAGGCAGAGAAGAGGAAAAGGACAAAAGTTGAGAAGAAAGAGCCCAAGAAAGCCCAGAAGAAGACTGCCATAGGAAAGGTAGGGACTCAACAAGAAAAGGAGAAGACACCACCAGGAATAGTAGAGACACAAACAAAAATAGCAGACACAGGAAAAATTGCAGAGGGTAAAGAAGAAGAACAGCAGGAAGAAACATCCCCTGAAACATTGGCAAGGGAAGCAGCAGCTGTGCTTGCTGCATTAAGCACTCCAGCAAAACAAAAGGGAAAAAGAAAAAGGAAAACATCTATGTATTTCAAAGCCAAGAGGAGCACCAAGATTAAGGTTGGCAAGCCCCAACCACCATCAAAAGAACCAATTATCATTGAGGATGCACCTACTGAGAAGAAGGAGGAATCTCCCTCCAAGATCTCTATCACCTATGAGAGAGGGAGTCCCAAAACCTCCACCTGGAAGGAAAGAATCAAATTGATGGACTCCAAAGTAGTCCTACAGGAAGCTCAAACTTCTCTACAGGAGACACTGGCCAAGCTTAACGAAACTAAGAAATTGGAAAAGCAAGTAAAAGAATAGTCACAAGAGGAAGGAAAGGAAAAAGAAATACCTGAGCCAAGCCCTCAGCCTAATTTAGGCTCCTATTACAATCTTCTAGAAGGTGGGAAGATCATCCCACAAAAATTCATTGTACCTCTTTTCTTTGAATTAGAAAAAGAGAGGGTCAGAACCCATACCTGGATGCAGATCGCTAAATCTAAAGGAGTTGAAGATATAGGGCACATGGAAGATAAGTTGAGAGAGTTGAGAAGGGAGTTGGGCATGGTAAGGCACATAGAGAGCATTAGAAGAGCCCAACTACAGGAAGAAAATGAACTGCTGAAAAAGTTGTTACAGGACCGAGAACCTCAAGGGAGAGACAAGTTGCCAATTTTGGAAGGACAGCAGCAGCAAGAAGGTCCCCTAGCAGATAATGAAGCAGCAGAGAAACAACAGCAAGAGGAAGAGCCACAGACTGAAGTGGAAATGCTAATGAAACAGCAGCAAGAAACAGAATCTCAGGCAGCAACTGAAGTGATGATTTTGAAACAGCAGTTGCAGGAAAAGGAAGCCTAGATGGCCTGCATGGCTAGCTAGGCAATGGAAGCCTTGCAGTGCAGACAACTAGCTAGATCCTATGCACTGTATCTCAAAGACCAGTGGCTCCAATTCCAGATTAAAACATTGGCCCAAAGGGGCACAATCCCATTTCAAGATTATGGTCAGTTTATGCATTTATGTGATAATAGTTCAGTCGAGGATAAGGCCAAATTAGTAGAATTTTACCTCCACAATATGGCACTTCCAGACATGAACCTATGGGATCCGAATGCTGCATTGGGAGACCTACAGCTCATGGCTATGGCTTCCTGGATGAGCCATGAGGAAAAGAGAGCCGGGAAATTCAAAAGATAATGGAAAAGGAGCTAAGTGAGCCCCTCATGATACGGGCAGAACCAACAAATCCATTAGCTCTCATTTATGCCCATCAACACCTTGCATCCAATCCTCAAGTTCTCCCTGATTATGTTGACAGGCAAGCACAAGCTATCGCTCATTTTGAAGATATGGAAATATTATTTAGCGATGATTGCCTTCGTGCATGCATGAGAAGGTGGAATACACTGTCGCATAGCCTAAAAATCAGGGAGTATCACTCCCCAACCAGAATGAGGGAAGCTATGTTGAGAGTGCCTCTATATAAACAATCAATGAAAAACTTGAAAGCCAACTGGATTGGTCTTAAGTTCAGTCCTCCCCTACTGTTAGGACTGTTGGAAGGGGTTAAGGAGGAAGAAGAACAGAAACATTGGGAGGAAGTGGACAGAAAAGCAGGTTTCCATGACAGAGAAGAAGAAATCAAATCAGAAGCTTGGGATGTTAGGGAAGCTCTTAAAGCTATTAAAGACGAAGAACTGGATTAGTTGCTCAGAGGATGAGCAACCCATCCAGCAGGGGGGTGATGATGATCCCTAGAAATGGGTAACTATATGGGCTCATTCTGCCTATTATTTTCATTTAATCCACCACTCTCCATAGTTTTTTGCATGTTTTGGAATATATTTATGTCAATAGAGTGAATGGAGATAGTCACTTTGTCACATAGTCTAATGAGTGTTTATTGCAGATTTTTGGAAATTTTTGGAAAAGGACCAGGCATTTATGAGTAGATTGGCAGCCAAACTCGAGGAAACAGGGCTGAGGACTTATAGGAGGGGTGTCTCCTTCATTAATGACCCCTTCCTCAAGTTCTCCATTAGCAGCTCGGAGTACAAAGGCCCACAATGATGATTCCAAGGGGCAGCCGAGCAAGTCTAGTAGAGCTGTTATTATCTTTAGTTTTAGGCAGCCGAGTTCCTTAAGTTTAGGAGGACTGTTGGGAGTCCCCACTTGTATAAATAAGAAGGCTTCAAGCCTCAGTAGGTTATCCATTTCATAGTATATTTTCGCACTTTTTTGCAGCCTTGTACTCAACTCATTTTCGAGCTCTTTTTGAAGACAGTTTTGTGATGTAACTGCTACTTTTTGATAAATGAAGATGAATCTAGTTTTGAACCAACACTGATCTTTCCTAGAGGGCTGAAGCTCTTGGGTTATGGCCCAACCCAAGTGCCCAGCACCTCCTTTGTTTATTTATATGCTTTTTGCTTGTATTCATAAGATCATTTCTGTTGTTTAAGTTAAATCTTGCTTTGGTGAATTAGGTTTCTTTTGATGGTTAGAATAGTTGTTCTTGCTTCAAGTTGCTTAATTAGTTTGCTGTAGTAGTAGAGAAAGATCCAAAAAGGCTACCAACAGGTCTTGATCTCCTTTCTCCCTCCTTGGGACCATGATTTGAGGTCAAGGTGCTACTGCTACCACCAAAAACATTGCTTTTTCTTTTCCAATGCAATTGCTAGTGTGATATTTCGAGTTGGAGAAGTTTCTATTAGTTGGATTCACATGCTTAGATCCTTCCTTGTTCATTTACCATGGCTTTCTCACATAATTTTTTGTCCATAAAGTCTTGTCCAACAATTCTTTGTTTTTAGGTCAGATTTTAGGTTAAAATAAACAAACTTTGTTTTTTTGGTTTTTGCTTGGGTCAGTTTTGAGAAGTAAGTGTGTAGATGACTTGTAGAACACTCTAGATTATCATTCCTCCATAGCACAACCTATGCCAGTCCATATTTCAAATATTTCCCCACTCTTTTTCCATATTTCACTAATCTGCCCTAATTCCTGCATTTTTCCATAAAGTTGCTTTCTTGACCTTTGAACAAATCCAACCATCTCCTTCATTCCTGATCTTCATTAACAGAGTCCTAGACCCTTCCACACCTTCATCCAGCCTTCATTCCCCTTTTCCCATCATTTTTTCCACCTTCAAACCTCCCAAAACCACTTTTGGCCTCCTCCTATAGATCCTCCTGTAGAACCTCTTGTAGATCCCCTGCAGCCTCCTGTAGAAGTTCATGCGAGGGATTTTTCAGTCTGATTGCAATGGATGTCTCCAGAAGGGTACTAGGGACTTCTTAGGACCCCTCCACACCTTCCTCACCTTCTGCAAAAGTCAAATCCATCTTCCTTTGCCACCAACCCTCTGCACGGTCACAACCAGTCAAATCACAAGCATAATAATTCCACATAAAAATACTCAAAAGTACAAAAAGATGATTTCTTCTCATTTATTTTCATAAGTAGCTTGAATAAATGCATTTTACCTTTTCTGTAGTCAATGGCACCCATTTTAGTAGTTTCCATCTCTTTTCTTGCAAAAGTAGGGTTAGTGGGTAAACTAGGGTTTGCTAGGGTTTGTGTTTCACTCAAGTTTTCATTCTCTTTCTGCAAGTAGAATAGCCTCTTTCGAGTTAGCTTTCTTCCTTCATAGTTAAAATCTTCTTCTAAGAACTCATAGAAGTTGGCTTAAGCTCCTAGCGAACTTGTGCCAGCTGATTAAGTGACAACCTGTAGTAAGAGCTAGTACTTGTGCATATAGCACCGTCGCTTCCAAGTTTTTTACGAACTACCGGGTTGATACAAGTAAAGTAGGGAGCCCCAGGAGTTGCAGCATTATTGCTACAATACTGGAGTTCACCAATTACCAAAGGCCTGGGGAGACTAGGGTAAAAAACCACCTCTATTCGCCAACGAACTGGTCGCAAAAATGCAAAAATGTTTGAGATTAATATCTACACAATGTATCTAGGTAACAATTGTATACAGGAAATAAATTTTCCCTCTGTGACTGGAAGATTGGATACGGTCTCGAAATAAACTTCATCAAAATTGTTCTATTATGTGGAAATTTGTCATCTCTTCTTTTCCCATTATCAAATCTAGCTTGGTTTGGAAGATAGGAAATGGTGTATGCCTAAAGATAGGAGTAGATCCATGGTATGGATGTAATGATGAATACCAACTACCAGGGGATCTTCTTAATTGTCTATAGGAAAGGGGCTTATACACCTTGGCACATGTTGCAAGGGTGGATGGAAATCCCCTAGTGTCTCAAACTTAGATTTATGCACAACTTCTTGAGCTTCCATGGATACACTGTCTTAGTTGGAACAAATATATCTCAGCTTTAGGCGAAGGCCGCATTAGGCTATCTCGAGAGGAGGATGAATTGGTTTGAAAACATTCTACATATGGCTTATATACTCCCAAGTTGTGTTATTCCTTCCTCATTGTGAACCACTTACCATAGGTACAAAGGGGATGGTGGAAATATCTTTGGATGCTAAAATGTCCTATAAAATCAAGACTCTTCATGTGGTGTGTGCTCGAGAACAAGGTCCCAACCTAGGATTTTCTTTAGAAAAGGAAATAGGAAGGATTGGGTTGGTGTTATTTATGTAGGAACTAAGTGGAATATGTTAAAAATATATTCATTTCCTGTTCACATACCTTGACTATTTGGGATATTTTTGCTCCAACATTTGGTTTGGAGTGTCATTGGTAGGGGGATGCCATTTTAGATATTTGGGAACAATGGCGCAACAACTGAGTAGTGAAGGATTACAAGGTTCTCCCACTTCTTGGATGTTGGGGTATATGGCTGACCCAGAAAAAATCTATTCAACAATAAGATTATTCCTCCTGAGATCACTACTACACATTCCTTGGCCATACTCGACCTTCTACCCAAACCAAATCCTGCACAATCTCATAGCATTATTTCTTAGGTTCCCATAGACAAATCAAAGCCATGCACATTTTTTGATGGTGCTTCTCAAGGTAATTCCCGCCTATGTGGTGGTGGGGCATTGTTATATCTAAATGAGACACAGTTCTTACACTTACAAATGGGGTTCAGAGCTTGTACAAATAATTTTGATGAGTTGTTGGCATTAAAAATTCTCCTTATCTATGCACATGAGAAGGTTATAACTAATCTACAAGTTTTTGGGGATTCTCTTCTAGTGATCAACTGGATCAAAGGTACCCATCAATGTCTCAAGCTATGTATCCTTCCTCAAGTGGCTAAAACTTCTACTCTCAAAAAATTGTTTAATTCTTTTACTATCTCATATATTTACAGAGAAAACAATGCCTTTGCAAATGCATTATCTAAGGGAGTGTCAAAGGAGTTTGGGTTGTGGCTAATTATTGAGGAGCAAAGAAAAATGATCAGTTTTAAATTTTTTTCATAGAACTTTGATGGACAGAGTACCGCTGCAATAATTTCCACTGTTTTGGTATTAGTAACATATATACATGTACAAAGTTATTTCTGGATTTTATTGAATATATTTTTGTCTATATATTCAACGTAGAATATTTCTATGCATCATAACAACTTTTGTATATGATCAATCACCAAAGATCAATTTGTTTTGCAAAGTTCGCTTTGCCTTCTATATGTAAAGATCCACTCCCAAGAGATCACAAAACCAAATAAATCACAAAACTGAATACATGCAAGAGAAGTACCAACAAAATGTAATTTTATTTTAATATGAAATAAAATTACGCTTTTCTATCTTTCCATGGGAAAAAGCACCCCCTTACCATTTTTTGATTTTTCATAAAAATATAAAAAATAATCAACTATGTAAACACAAACGGTTTCCATAATTGAATCATAAAGAAATTAACAATGACTTCCTGCCTTATTGGCACCACTTTGTGTGTCAAGTGTCGCCATGTCTTTCTCGTCTAACTTTTTGTACCTACCTATAGGCAGGTAATAATGTAATCATTTTATAGTCAAAATGATATGACTTTTAATTAGTTTTGAAAATTTTAAAAATATTTTGTAAAGTTTATTAAAGTTTTGAAAAAAATAACTATTAAATTGAATATTTTGAAAATTATAAATAATTTTTGAAATTTGAATTTCTATTTTCTTATTGACTCATATAGATGACATGACTAATTTTGTGGGGTTATAAATAGAATTTTTCAGAAATTCAATTTATTTTAAAAGTAAAAAAAAAATCTATATGGCACCAAGTGTCATAATAATACACACATAAATTCTCAATATTTATGAATGACTAATTTTATGGGGTTATAAATATAATTTGTGAAATAAAATTTATTTAAAAAAAATATCTGTATCGCACCAAGTGTCATAATAGTATACACATCAAATTTCTATATCTATGAAAAATAATACACACATCAAATTTCAATGTTTATAAAAATTTCATTATTTATGGAAATTAAAAAAAAAATCTATATGCTACCACGTGTCATAATAGTATGCACATCAAGTCTCATTGTTTATGAAAAGCAATACACAAATCAAATCTCCATATTTATGAAAATTTCATTTCTAGGTAAGTGCATCAAACTCATGTTTGCCTCTTAATTAATTTGTAACTTTTGAAAATAACTTACAAAATTTACTCAAGTTTTTGAAAAATTTAACAATCACATTTTTATTTTATGATTTTTTTGTGGTTTAATATATATATATATATATATATATATATATATATATATATATATTTTAAATGTGAAATCACTTTATATATAGATTCACCTTTATATATAATATAATCTCTTAATATAAGAAAAAACATCTAAAATTATTATATCATTACTTGAATAAAGAATTCCTAAATTATAATGGGAAATTTTTAACAAAATCTCTTTTAAGAATTACTACTAGCACTCCAATATTATTGCAACAACTACAAAAAAAATCCAACAAACACATTTATGATATTCTATCACTTCCTATATCAATATAGAAATATTTTTGAAAATGCAATCTAAGTTCTCTCTTTAAACTCTTGTTGCATTTGAGTCCCTTTCTACATTAATACAAGTTCTTTAAATTGATGATCAACCTTTTGACTTGAATTATAAACATTGGAATTGATTTTTACTTTCATAAATTCATTTTTAATCGGAACTGGTATTATAGTCTCAATTTTACATTTATTGCCTATCTAATCTATTAATAATTTAAAGTCTCTTAGTACTTGTAATATGTTTTTATTGTTTTTTCCATAAAAATATAAAAATATAAAATGCCTAAAACTTAACTATTCCTTTACTAACAAAATATTTATAAATAGTATAATGTATTGATAAGGAAAAACAATGTGCCCTCCATTATAATATTTATAGCTATTTGATATGCCCTTAAGTCAACATGTATTTTTTATAGTTAATTATTTATTCCTTTAATATTATATAATGTTTTCTTTCAAACATTTTTCCCTATTATTAATAGCTAGCTTGATTTTATGGGAAACTTGTGTAGGAGTCATATAAGGCCTTGAAATATCAAGTTGTCAAATAATGCAAGATAAATACTTATAAGCATTTGTAGATGCATTAGTTATTTAAGAATATAAAGAGTAAATAAAAGCCAATTGATGTCATTAGTTGTGGAAATTTTTGTTAGAAATGATTTTAATGCAAAATAGAAATTTCAACTATAAAAATCTCCCTAAAAAACTTTAACAATTCTATTTGTTTTAATAATTTTAAAATTTGTTTTAATATTCTCAAGTAGAAATTTAAATTCAAAAGTTAAAGAAGATCTAAACTATTATAATGCTGCTTAAAAAAATGGAACCTTGCAAATCACAAGTTTTAATAATTAACAATAACTTTTGCTATCAATTACTTTTTGCACAAGAAGTAAGTACTAAGCAACAACACTACATATTACACTTGCTTGTTATGCTTTAGTTATTACACTTTTGCTATCGTTTCTTCAGGGTTTTTCTATCTCAACAAAATACGAATAGTTTTTGTCTCGAGCATAAAAATAGTTGTTGTTTCACAATAAACTAAAGCATAACAAGAAAATGTAATATGTAGTGTTGTTTCTTAGTACTTCTTGTGAAAAATCACCCTAATACGCTTCCATAAATATGGCTTTACTTTTTTCTATCAAAATATAAAGAAAATCAACAACATAGACAAAAACAATTTTCTTAATTAAATGAATAAAAAAGTAGACTGTGAGTGGCTTCTTATTGCACCACTTTGTGTGTCAGTTGTCACCATATCTTTGTCGTCCCACTTCTTCATTCTGGTTCTGTTTTTGACCAGGCACTCATTACTTTGGTTGGAGAGAGAAATAATGTGAAACAAATCATAGAGAATCTATAACTACTCAAAACACATTTGTTGGAATGAATGTTAATAGCAAATTTTTTCGAGAAACATTTATATAACAATTAAATTTAATTGAAAAAGGATGAAATATATGATTAAATTTGGTAAAACATTCAAATAGAAAATAACTGTAGTGGTATAAAGTAAATCATGAAATAAAATGAAAAAACTAAAATTTGTAGCATTAATTTTATGAAATTTAGTGAAATAAAACAAAATATTTATAACTTTTAAATATTTTAAGATTATTCAATAAAATTATAAATTTATTCGAAAACTTTACAATAAGATTATCTAGGTATTTATTTAAGGTCGAAGCTCCAAGATCAACACCACTCTCTTTACTTTGGATACAAATATCATCATAGGTTGGACATGTCTTTCCAAGCGTCTTGTCGCCCCAAGAAGCTTCATCTCTCCGTATAAACTAAATCAGGTATATCCATGAGTCCAAGCATGCTTCAAAAATGTTCAACCTTCTTATGGAGAGATCATGCACAATCACAACCATAATAATAAACTTTATATATATATATATATATATATATATATATATATATATATATATATATATATCACAAACCTTCGTGGTCTTTTGTTATTCTGATGTTGCTTAAATAATCATCATATTATCCAAATACATCTCGTTAAAAGCTTCCTTCTTTAATTTTTAAGCAACAACAAACTCAGTCTTAACATTTTTCAATGTAGCCAAGATTTTGTTTACAACTTCAATAGTCGTGAACAACCTATATGTAGTGCTTTAGCTATTCTTTGATCTCAATCATCCTTTTGATCTTTATATCAAGTTATCAACTCGAGGAGATTAACTTATCAACCAAGCTCCCTCTCAAGTAGGGAAATATACACTTTTCCTTTATCCCATTTTCTTCTTAACTAGGGAATAAGTCCATCAGCCACACATAATATTTCTTTTGCATCATCATTATATCAAAGAACTTCAATATTTAAAAGCTTTTTTATTAGGAACATCATCCTTTCTATGGTAATAAGATTATCTATTCTTTTTCAATTTCATGAGTTCCCTCTATCCCTCATGCTCATTATTATTATCAAGTCATATTTAATTATGAACATCTTCAACATCTTAAAGATTATGTACCTGCAAATATTTAATAGCAAGTACAACCAAGTAAAAATATACAAAATCATGAAGTCAACTATATCAAAATCATGTCATTACAATGGAAGCATCAAAATAATCAAGCTTTAGACATCAAATACATAAATCTAGTTAGGTTCATAGTCAACAAGGGTTATTTTATATTCTGGACTTTAACAACTTGCTAGGGTTTTTTATCATAAACCCTAGATTTCATCATCGTGACTTAAAGCCTTAGATATCAACAACTAAATCAAGTTAGCAATCTAGTCATAGCCTTTTACATTTTAAATATTATGCCCTAGAATTGTATGTCAAGATTTACTAGGGTTTTGTCACAAACCCTAGATTTCATCAATGAAATGATATCAACAATCAATATAGCATTTCATATCAATCTCTACTAGGGTTTCAAAACATCAAAACTTTAATCTTAGCTTATACAAAAACTTGACCAAGCTAGGGTTTCATTCCTAAGAATTTATATTGACTTATTGCAAGGGTTTTCTCATAAACCCTAACCCACCAAACCCTAAAAATATAGGGTTTCATCATATAACCTAGATATCATTGACAAACCCTTAAAGGTTAGGGTTTCTTAATAACATTACCAAAGTCCTAAACATCAAGAGAGTAGGATATCATTATGTGTTCTAGAATTTATTAATGAACCCTAAGTAGACTAGGGTTTCTTTATAATTATCAACATACCCTAAGCATAAAAAAGGCTAGGGTTTTACAGTGAACCCTAAAGATTAGGGTTTCACCAAAATAAAAAAATGGTGAGATATAATATAACAAGGGTAGATTCAATCTAATTATTAATCACCATAACAAGAATTTTTATGATTCAAGACCTTAGTCATAAGAGAGTTAGTAATATGAAGAGAATTTTTAAATGATCATGCTCTTTTAATGAAAAAGATTAACTACAATTTTTTGTGGTATTGAACATACGTAAATTTTCTCCTTTTATAAACCTTATAGGGTTCATTACTCAAGGGCTCCCTCTGAATTATGATAATGTCTTCATTGTTCATTTCCTTATGAGTCAACTTGTGCCCAAAGATCCCACATGATATATCAAGCTACCACTCCTGCAATATTGATTGGCAAGCACAACCAAAATATACAAGTATAATAACATAATGGCCATATATGGATTCCATTACTTTTAATGAGTTTCAAGGGATTTTGAGTACTAACCCTAACTAGCTCTATGGGCAATATAATCATCATTCAAATCTATTTTCATAAATAATTGTCATACCCTAGATAACCTTAGTTAGGAACAAGAGTATTGGGGTAAGGGTTTCCATATATATTCAATGTTCATCTCAAAGAGAAACTTGTAGACCTCAGAACATAAAACTTTTCATACTAGATAATGACCATATAATACATACCTTAGACTTCTTTTGATTGAAGGATTGGTGTTCCATAGGACGATGCTTTTCTTGGAGACTGAAAAAATATTAGTAGGTGACTAAAACATAAAAATAAAAATACTTGATTTTAATAAAATCTTCAAGGCTTCTTCCACATGTTGGAGTATGACAATTAGATGGCTTCCTTACTTGAGATGAGTTCTTCCTTTGTTCAATGATTTATTATGCATTGTTATAGTAGACTGATCTTACAACATAGATTTCTAATCAAATTCTCTACCAATTATGTGTCATGGTCTCCATGTATATATATATGTATATATATATATATATATATATATATATATATATATATATATATATATATGTCTCTTTAGTCTTAAGATATTTTGTTTACGATATTATGGAGTTATTACCAAAGGTCACTTTTATTAATGATTGTAGAACTTGTGGAGACTGAAGTATTTGGTAATTTTTTCTAACGAGATTATGAATGTCTCTATGTTACCAAGTCAGATAAATTCCTTACAAGGTTCAAGAGCTATCTCCAAACTTCAAAACATATAATTTGGTTACTCTTACTTCTTGGAATGTTCTATGAAATTTTGGATCTACCTGAAGGTTCATATTCTTTTGAATTGATTTCATACCTTAACATCTGAGCATAGTACTTATCTCTCTCCTTAAAAATACTTGGCCTTGAATGGATTTTTTACTTAGCCTTTCATATTTATGAAGTATAGCTTTAATGCTCCTCAAAATCCCTTGTTCTTCCTTTCTTAGGCCTGTGACCTAGTCACTATGGCAAGGACTAATAGAATGTGCCCATAATTCATTTTTCCTTTCTCTTAGGAGCTCAGTCTTAGATATCTAGTGTTTCTCCTTTGTTCTAAAGCATGTTTGATCTTCTTACTTCCCTTATTCCATCAAATGAAGCTCTAATACCATGTTGAGAAATCTAGGGCAACATTTAGATTAGGATTCTTCAAATGATTTCTCTTAACTTGACAAATTCTTGTGATGTACTTTAATTCTTATTCATTATATTATTATTCTTTCCATCATCAACACAAATGCGAAAACAAGTGAAGATCACAAACACAAGAAAAAGGACACAAAATTTAGGAATTCAGCTAGGGACAAACCTTTATGAAGGGGAAAACCTAGTCAAACTCTTCCACTATAAATGTAAATCAAATTGAGACAACCAAGACCCATTTTGACCAAAACATAAATTTCTTCCATCCACCAAGTTAGCTTCCACGTACAAGATTCTTTCCTTTTAGTCAACGTAAGTCTTCTCCTTTAATAAATTTGGCCTGCACTACATTTTTGTAGCTAGGTTTGTACCTTCAACCTTGTAATAAGTGGTAGAATCTTGGCTCCCTAGGATTTCCTTGTGATGATAAAACCATTCCTTTCATGGGATAATAAACAACTTCTTCTTGGACACTTTCACACATGTTATTTTAGATAGAATTCATAAAATCAAATCTCCTACAAAATTGGTCAATAGCATGGTTATATAATGGTTTTGTCTACATTATAAGGCCGACTTGATAGAGTGATTAAGGCTGACTTGTTAAGAGAGGAAGCCAACTTGGTGGGGGACAGATAAGACTCATAAAATATTTTTTATTTCTTGACTTTGAGGAGCCCAAGAAGGGTCTCTTACAAATAATTACTTTGACTTTGACTCAACAAAAATCCTAGAATCCTGCAATGGAGGCTTGAACTATAGACTATTGACCCAAGCATGAAACTCTTGCTTTAATAAGTCAATTTATTTTATAATAAAAAATAATTTTTCTTTTCTTAAACAAATACAATTATGAAGACCAACACTAGTTACATTCTTAGACAACTACAACGACCCTTAACCTCTTGTTGTTGGGCTCATATGATGCCCTAATGAGAATGGACTGACTAACAAGCCATAAAACTAAGGTGGAATTACATAAAGTCACTGGAACGTTGTTGTGACTCATCTGATTGGGAAATCAATTTTCATTGTGCTAAAATTCCTTTTCAGAATATATTAAATATGCTTGAGGATTTATGAAATTATTTGCAAGTTTAAACATGCGTTTTTGAGTGATTTTATGTAATTTTTATGTGCAAATTAACATAAACAAATGACTGAACAATAGCATATAACAGACATAAAAATCACCATAAACAATATCACAACAGCACATGATGAAGGAATTAACCCCTCCTAGGCTACGTCTCCTTGGTCCAATTTCCAATGGCGTGGCCCTATTTATTATGCTCAAAAGTGTGAATACATCAACTTACAGTGCTTAGAAAGCTCTAAAACCTATTCCAATGGCTCTAGAATGCCCAAAAACAACTGTGTAGCCTCTTTTTTCTCTTGATTTGGTAAAAAACCTGAAGAAGTTATGGCCTTTCCCAACCTTCTACTAATCGCACTGCAAAAAACCCAAAATCCAGCACCATCCTACAATCTTTCCCCAAAATTCACTAATGGAGCGACAATTTCACCGAAAATCATGCGAATTTGTTGGATGCGTTAAATGTACTGTAACGCCTTATTTCCAAAAAATGTGGCCACGTGGGGAGCACACGCCCGGGGCTATGGCCAACAACCCGTCCCCGCTGGCTGGGCCCCTGCTCCCATTAGGTTGGTGGTCATATGACAGTTGCACAACCAAGGCCGACCACCGTGGGTTGGCCCCTCCCCAGAATTGGCACGCATGTCAATTTAAATTAATGTGAAGTTCTTACATAGTTAAGAAATATGTGTATGGTGTATTGGCGGAGGATTTGGATTAGTTTTATGTTGTTGTGGATTCAAATCCTACTGCTGCTACCCTGACTTCGATCCAAATTTTTAGTCGCCCCAGGCTGCCATGTGGCAGCCTCTCTCTGGGCCACGTGTCAGCCTGTGGTTGGCCACCAATCCAACCAATCAAAAATGTTGAAACCGAACCAATAACAAATTGACACTTGTCAGCTTACCATTAACCAAAGGATCCCATTGACCAATCAAACTACCACATACACTTGCACAATGAGCACCATGTCAGCAATATGGACCATTGACTGGGCTATCCAATTTTTGCAAAAATTCATCAGTTTGGGAAAGTGAACAAAACATGATTTTGGGAGCATATGACATCCGTTTCATGCAAAACAAGTTGCACTAGATTCAGGATGACGAGAACTACGTGGTCATCTAGGTTCCAAATTGATCCAACAACTTTGAATTTTGAGCTTCTTTTTGAGCACCTGATCATTCCTCCCCACTGGAGGCCTTTTGGACCCCAAAATATCACTTTCACTTGTCCAACAGGTGAGGGTACAGTGCCCTCACCTTTCCACTCTCGATCCATTTGGTTTTTGAAGGATTCGTTCCCTTGAGCCCCACTTGAAGTTCATCCACATTCCCTAGTTTTGAAGCCCTTGTTCTTGTGTCAAGAATGGTGTCTTGTTGTACTTCATCAAGGTATTTAGGAGAAAAATCCTCAATGGAAGGAATTTGGACATTTTCTCCTTGATCTTCAATCAAATCAGGCTCATACAACCTTAAGTTCTCAACATTAACAACAACATAAATTTGCATATATGAAGGCAAATCCAATCTGAAGGCATTGTTACCAATCTTTTCCAAAATTCTAAATGGACCATATCTAATTGGTTTTAGTTTCTTACCTTATCCTTGGAGCCTCTCTTTGCTAATGTGAAGCCAAAATTCATCAATGACTTGGAACTTGTGATCTACATGATGCTTATTGTGCCTTGATTTGTACTTGTGTTGGTGTTTTTTAAGCTGTTCTTGAACTCTTTGGTGTACCAATTGGATTTCTTCACCTTTCCACTCTCGATCCATTTGGCTTTTGAAGGATTCGTTCCCTTGAGCCCCGCTTGAAGTTCATCCACATTCCCTAGTTTTGAAGCCCTTGTTCTTGTGTCAAGAATGGTGTCTTGTTGTACTTAATCAAGGTATTTAGGAGAAAACTCCTCAATGGAAGGAATTTGGACATTTTCTCCTTGATCTTCAATCAAATCAGGCTCATACAACCTTAAGTTCTCAACATTAACAACAACATAAATTTGCATATATGAAGGCAAATCCAATCTGAAGGCATTGTTACCAATCTTTTCCAAAATTCTAAATGGACCATATCTAATTGGTTTTAGTTTCTTACCTTATCCTTGGAGCCTCTCTTTGCTAATGTGAAGCCAAAATTCATCAATGACTTGGAACTTGTGATCTACATGATGCTTATTGTGCCTTGATTTGTACTTGTGTTGGTGTTTTTTAAGCTGTTCTTGAACTCTTTGGTGTACCAATTGGATTTCTTCACCTTTCCACTCTCGATCCATTTGGCTTTTGAAGGATTTGTTCCCTTGAGCCCCACTTGAAGTTCATCCACATTCCCTAGTTTTGAAGCCCTTGTTCTTGTGTCAAGAATGGTGTCTTGTTGTACTTCATCAAGGTATTTAGGAGAAAAATCCTCAATGGAAGGAATTTGGACATTTTCTCCTTGATCTTCAATCAAATCAGGCTCATACAACCTTAAGTTCTCAACATTAACAACAACATAAATTTTCATATATGAAGGCAAATCCAATCTGAAGGCATTGTTACCAATCTTTTCCAAAATTCTAAATGGACCATATCTAATTGGTTTTAGTTTCTTACCTTATCCTTGGAGCCTCTCTTTGCTAATGTGAAGCCAAAATTCATCAATGACTTGGAACTTGTGATCTACATGATGCTTATTGTGCCTTGATTTGTACTTGTGTTGGTGTTTTTTAAGCTGTTCTTGAACTCTTTGGTGTACCAATTAGATTTCTTCACCTTTCCACTCTCGATCCATTTGGCTTTTGAAGGATTTGTTCCCTTGAGCCCCACTTGAAGTTCATCCACATTCCCTAGTTTTGAAGCCCTTGTTCTTGTGTCAAGAATGGTGTCTTGTTGTACTTCATCAAGGTATTTAGGAGAAAAATCCTCAATGGAAGGAATTTGGACATTTCCTCCTTGATCTTCAATCAAATCAGGCTCATACAACCTTAAGTTCTCAACATTAACAACAACATAAATTTGCATATATGAAGGCAAATCCAATCTGAAGGCATTGTTACCAATATTTTCCAAAATTCTAAATGGACCATATCTAATTGGTTTTAGTTTCTTACCTTATCCTTGGAGCCTCTCTTTGCTAATGTGAAGCCAAAATTCATCAATGAATTGGAACTTGTGATCTACATGATGCTTATTGTGCCTTGATTTGTACTTGTGTTGGTGTTTTTCAAGCTGTTCTTGAACTCTTTGGTGTACCAATTGGATTTCTTTAATTAACCTTCTTTCTTTGTCCATGTGACTATGACCATCAATAGAAACATCTTTTCCAAAAATGAAATCCAAAGGAGACTTAGGAAAGCATCCCAAACATGCTTCAAATGGTTATGTTTGAGTTGAAGAGTGCTTGGCCCAGTTGTAAGCATGTTGAATGTAGTGAAAATGTTTATCCAACAACTTAGGAGGCTTGCTGCAATACCCACGAAGAAGATGTATCATTGTCTTGTTCACCACCTTTTTTTGACCATCTTTTTTCGGATGAATGTTTTACTCTTTTTTAATTTGGTGTCCATGAATCCCCACAAGCTTGACCAAAAATTCCCAACAAAGTGAGAATCTTGATCACTAACAATGGATGTGGGAAATCCAAAATGTACCCATACATTCTGAAAGAATAATTGAGAAATTTGTGCTGGAAAATACTCAGAGTGGGGGGTGAATCAGTATTCCTTAGCAATTAGCACTTTTAAATCTTTTCATATCATTAGTTAATCTTCAATTATTATTAAAATTTATGCAATAATAATAGTAAATAAAAGAACCCAGGAGGCACAAATATTATAGGTGGAAAAACCCCTCCGGGTCAAAAACCACCGAACTCTTCTCTAATAAACTCTTTAATCTTCAGCCCCAACTGAAATGAAAGCAACAACTTCCTAGAATTCTAGAAAATAATTCTTCTCCAGCTCCCACTGGATGGATGCTCCAATGCCCGAGATTCTTCAGTAGTCAACTGAACAGATGCTCCAACACCCAATGAGCTACAAGTCACCCTAGCACCGCCCTACCACCCTAAAGTTTTCACAGGCTTGAACCTGTTGGTGACTTCATGCACTAGCCCAGCACGGGCCTACCACCCTATAGAAGAATAAAAGAAGAATGTACTCCTGTACAAAGGAAAATGGTCCACTTTACAATGATATAGAATGATGTAGAAGAAGAAGACACACTAGACCATAATCCCAACTATGACACAACCACCTAATCATGATCCTAGACCTCCCAACGCTGCCTCTTCAACCCTTGGTAGATAGACACTTGTACAAATTTTACAATGATGCTTTTACAATGACTCTGTACAATTATACTTTTACAATGATTGTATGCAGTGCTTCCCACTTGAAGACTTCATATGGTGAACTTCTTGCTATTGTTTTGCACCTTGATTGCTGCTCTTTTCATGCTACCCTTTCTCACTCTTCAGAACATTAGATTATGCATTGAGTCTTCTCTTGATGAATATATAATCCCTGCAGATTGTCTTCAAGGAAATACCCATGACATGATAATAGCAAAACTTACCTTGAGCATCCTGCAGAGCATATGTCAGTACTAAACAAAAAAAACAAATTAAAATACAAAGAACCTAATGAAATTAAGAAATGAACATGCATATACATAAGATACTTACTTGTAGCTTACCTTTGCTGCATCATTTTGCTGCACCTTTCTCTTTGCTACCGTAGAAAGTCTGGTCCTTTGCACCCCTTGACAACACTTGATCTAGTTTTTCTCGCCTTCTAGGAGCACACTATTTAATCTGATGTATCTCTGATCCAAAAATGGATCCTGGATAACCTCTAAGTCTAAAAGACTTCATATAAGAGGTAAAAGGTGTCAAATGGCACAAATCCTTTGTAAATTAGAGGAAAATCAAAATCACATGCTGCTCTCAGAAATAGTCCCATTCCATATACCTATTCATTCTGAATTCGACGCAATTTGAATGGACCAAATGAACTCTGGATGAAGGAGTTATTGTAAAATGAAAATTTCCCAATGCCCTTAGAAAAGGAAGAAATTTCATTAAATTTTGAACTATATTGAAAATTTTGATTTTAGTATAGGCTCACGGGCCAATCCACAGCTGACACATGGTAGGCCGGGATTGGGCCATGTGGCCCTGTTTGAATGGAACAATGGAAATATCGCATCGTAATTATTTCAAAGGGAAGGACCTCGGGCCATCAACAATTGTGATAAGAGATTGCCGCTTTATCGCATCACACAGATCCATGGGAGAGGGACTAGTGCCCTGAGGCCTCAAGATGTGCGATGGGCCGATTGTGATGAGTGCATTACAGCCGTCAGATCGGAAAAGGGAAGCAACGGTCAAGATCTGATCGTTGATCGGTGATCGGGGAAGCATAAGGAATCACCACCGGGCCGTAACACTGCGATATGCCGATTTCCGATGTCGGCGGATCGCAATTGGAGATACCCAATAGCATGGGGCTATATGTTAGAGATATATGTGATCCGATAGCTGGACCCGACGGTGATATAAACTGGGTTTTATATATTTTAAAGTCCACTGAAAGGCGTTTTTAATGCATTTTTGTATATCTCACTTATTAAGTGAAATACAAAGGGGAAGCATGATGTGATGTAAACCGAACTTGAAAGGGTTTTGGAATTGAAATATATATAATTACAAATCCTCCCAAAGCCATTTTTTACGTTAATTTCATCGTTTTTAATGTATTTCCAAAATACAAAGGGACGGGCCATTTCAGCATGTGATGGCGACTTGCAAGTGGACTCGATAAGAAAATAAGTGGATTTAAGGACTTTTGAAGTTCGATACATTGAGTTTTGGTGGATTTTCTCTGTTTAAAATACATTTTCCTGTGTAAAATAGAAGGCAACTGCGTTTCGGATTCTGAAGGATTTCAAGAGGCTCGAGGCACTCTTACGTTACAGAAATGGTGGCTACCTCCCCTTTTAGCGTTAAGCAATGATTGTATAACACCTGGAAGAGGAATCTGAAACAAATAGGCAGCACAACTTTGGCTTTGAAGCCATAAATAGAGAGCTAAAAAAATGATAATGATTCCAAAGAACTCGGGGAACAAAGTGCTCGAGAGCAAAATAGCTGAGGGACAGAGAGCTGAGAGCTGAAGAGCCTTAATCCCAAGAGGGACAGAGAGCCACAATCCCACAGAGAAGCAGGAGGAGGAGCGAAAGAGGCCAAGAGACCCACAGAGAGCCTGAGAGCTAGAGAGTCAGGGCCAGTCTGAATTTGAGCGTGTTGTTAGCTTCAACAGTTGAGGAAATGTAGAATTCTGATGGAGTTAGTGTTTGAAGAAGCTCAAGATAGCCAGGAGCACTGATTGAAGGAATCAAGTCCAAGGGAGTTTGGATCTGTTTGCAGCAACAGCCAGGGGTAAGATGGTATTCTGAGCCCATTGGTTCATTTGTAAACCATATGGAGTTGAGTCACGGACTTGTAAAAGAATTCAAGCCATAATCCCAAAGAACCAAGTCAAATTGACAAGAGCTCATGCAGATGTAGCCCATAAGAGTTTTGGGTGAACTCCTCATTAAGTTGTTGTCTTTTGTATATTGTTGTACTGCTGCATTATTCACTATTATATGCATTTATGTATATGTTCAAGCACATTGAAATATCAACATACACAACAGATTTTAAAGAACATAACAGCCAACAATAAAAACAAGCATATGCCTATATTTTCAAGCATTTCTTAATTCTGCATTGGTTAATCATTAAAGACTTGGGAATATTCAAGCTTTGGAAATGGGAGAGGTTCTTGTAAGTGAGACAAGAAGCCTAAGTTCCCCATTTTCGTTTCAGGTGGTATCAGAGCTTAAGATTGATTAAGCACACCTTCAAGGAAGGATTATATTAGAATGCTTGATTGACAAAGCAAAGACTGCTTATCTGAAGGGTGTTTGAACAACAAAAGGCTGATTGTATGCTTGTTTACAAACTGATTATTTTCTAAGTTTGCAGAGGTAAAGGGGAAGCTATTAATAGCTCAGTCCAGGAAGGACAAGAAGGAGAAGGGCTGAAGGAATTCTTATATCCCAAAGGACCTCAAGGCAATCTTTGGAGCACAACAAGTTTGTTTCAAGAGGTTTCTTAAATAAGCCCTTTATTTATCTTATTGAAGTTTTTTTTTGTTCATTGGCATAATGACAACTTCTACAAGTGGGTCCTCAAATTCTGCTCTCTTCACAAGACTCTTTAATGAAGACATGAAGCAAGAATTGTCCACCATGATGGATATGGTGAGAGAAATGTATGAGGATGGAAGGAAGAACAACATGCTTAGAAATCAGATGAATTCCATGAAGGAAGAGAAGTAATTGCTTGCTGAAAAATTGCAGGAAATGGAGAGGAAACTTCATATTTCAAATATGAACCTGAAAAGGATGCATGAGTTGGAGTCATAGCTCTTTGTTTCCCAAGAAGCGTTAGTAAAGTATCAGCTTGAAGAAGAGGTAAGCCATTCCAGTTTGTCTTCAAATTCTTCTAAGAATGCTTGTATTGGTTCTTTTGAAAAACATACTAGAGGCATAGGTTCCAAGCTAATGTCCAAGAGGGGCTATGAAGGAAAGGGCTTGGGAAAGCATGCACAATGTATTATTGTAATAATAATGATTAAGCAAAGGCCAAAGTATTTGGGTCTTGGCTATGGACAGTCTTATGAAGAGAGTTCCAAAGTTGCCATGAAGGCCATTGAAACCATTCCAAGAAGGAGTTTCATTGCAGGTCCTCTATCTCAAGAGTGTGAAGATTATGTTCAGGAGGAATGAAATGGCTTGAAACATCATTTGCAGGGTGTAGGTGTTCAGAAGCACACCCTTAAACCAGAGAGTTGTGGAAACTATAACAACCTTGAAGAGATTGATGGGATTCCAAAGGAAGCCACTTCTTCATTTGCTTCACCTCCTCATGAAGGCAATAAAGGTGAAAGAGGCGGGTATAAATCTGGTTTTGAAGATTTTCCTTTTGATTGTGCAAAGCATGATAAATTTCCACATAGATATGGGAAAATAATTGTATGTTCCTTTTGTGGTTTGGATAACCATCATGTTTCTAGATGTTGGCAGAGAATGGCCACATATGGGAAACTTTTGAAGGAAAGAAAGCAAGCAGCCAAAGGTCCATTGGATAAGGCAAATCATGTTGTCAAGAGGATGCACATGCAGTGCACTTACTACCATAAGCAAGGGCATCTTGCTGAAAGATGTTGGACTCTGAATCCAGCAATGCTTCCACAAAAGCTAAAGGAGAAGGTGGAAAGAGAGAATGGCAAAAATGGAAAGGAAGATTCCATGAATGATATGTCTCAAGATGATCCACATGTCGATGCTGATGTGCAGATAAAAGAAGGACATTTGAAATGGATTGGTAATAAATGGTTAGAATTCTTATCCAATTAAGATTACATGTCTATTGATGCATCTATTTGCATTTCTTTGTTAATCGAATGAAAGTTGCAGGATTTTACCAAGAAGGTGAATGGAGAAGTTGAGTGGGAAGCTCACTTTGTTGCTACAACATTATATTTTATTTCAGCTTCGAAAGTACAAGGTGCTTAAGTGAAATTTGAAGGATGAAATGCACGCATGAGATGATGTGCGTGAACACAGGGATGTTGATGTTTTCCTTGTTTTCGGAGCATGTGTGTGTGATTGACTTGAAGGGCTGATTTTTTTGTTGTAAACATGCATGTAATGTCAATTTGGGAAAAGTTGACTTGGTCTCTAAATGGAGAAAATGGCGAAGTGTTTCATCTTTTGAAAAAGAGTCCTAATGGTCTTTTTCTACATGCTTGACTTGAAGGGTCATTCGCTTTAAAGGCATTTTTTGTGGGCTTGTTATCTAGTCCATCATTTGTATGCAGATGTAAGACATGGAGGTGTTCACAAGATGTGAAAATCTGTTTCTTTTGTTGAAGCAGGAGTTTAGTCCATCCAGTTGTTGTTTGTATGCCTGTTGTTGTTAACAGTGTTGTTGGCAGCTTGTCAAACAGGTACAAATGAAAGTTTTGTGGAGCAGATGTACTTCACATTTGTTGAGCCACCTTGGATCAATGATCAAGGCAAAGAAGCTCAAAAATACCTTCTATGACCATTTCAGTAGAAGTTTTGCAGGAAGGCAAGCAGGAAGACAATTCTTCTCAAGAAGACCATCCCATCCAAGAAGGGAAGTGGTCAGAAACTTTGGTTCAAAGGCACTATGCAAAGGCAAGTGTAGGGAGGCTAAAAGAAGAGGGTGAGTCACTCTCATTTACTATTCAGATTAGTATATCAGTCTTTTGAAGACCAAAATTTCTTTTAGTGGGAAGGCGTGATCCAAAAATGGATCTTGGATAAACCTCTAAGTCTAAAAGACTTCATATAAGAGGTAAAAGGTGCCAAATGGCACAAATCCTTTGTAAATAAGAGTAAAATCAAATTTCAGGCTACTCTCATAAATAGTCCCATTGCATAGATCTATTCATTCTGAATTCGACGCAATTTTAACGGACCAAAACGAACTTTGGATGAAGGAGTTATTGTAAAATGAAAATTGCCCAATGTCCTTAGAAAAGGAGGCAATTTCATTAAATTTTGAACTATATTGAAAATTTTGATTTTAGTATAGCCTCACGGGCCAATCCACAGCTGACACGTGGTAGGCTAGGATTGGGCCACATGGCCTTGTTTGAATGGAACAATGGAGATATCGCATGCCAATTATTTCAAAGGGAAGGACCTTGGGCCATCAGCAATTGCTGCTTTATCGCATCACACAGATCCATGGGAGAAGGACCAGTGCCTTGAGGCCTTCAGATGTGTGATGGGCCAATTGCGATCAGTGCATTATAGTCGTTGGATTGGCAAAGGGAAGTAACGGTCAAGATCTGATCGCTGATCGGCGATCAAGGAAGCATAAGGGAAGACCCTCGGGCCGTAACACCACGATATGTCGATCGCCGATGTCGGCGGATTGCAATCAGAGATACATAATAGCGCAAGGCTATATGTTATAGATCTATGCGATCCGATAGCCAACCCCGATAGTGATATAAACGTGGTTTTATATATTTTAATGTCCGCCGAAAGGCGTTTTTAATGCATTTTCGTATAACTCGCTTATTAAGTGAAATCCAAAGGGGAAGTGCGATGCGATGTAAATCAGACCTGAAAGGGTTCCAGAATGGAAATATATATAATTATAAATCTACCCAAAGCCATTTTTTACGTTAATTTCACCATTTTTAATGTATTTCCAAAATACAAAGGGACAGGCCATTTCTGCATGCGATGGTGACTTGCGAGCAGACCTGATAGGAGAATAGGGTGGTTTTAAGGACTTTTGAAGTCCGATACATTGAGTTTTGGTGGATTTTCTCCGTTTAAAATAAATTTTCCTATGTAAAATAGAAGGTGACTGCATTTGGGATTCTGAAGGATTTCAAGAGGCCCGAGGCATTCTTACGTTACAGAAATGGTGGACACCTCCCCTTTTGGCGTTAAGCAATGATTGTATAATTCCTGGAAGAGGAATCTGAAACAAACAGGTAGTGCAGCTTTGGCTTTGAAGCCACAGATAGAGAGCTCAAAAAAACGATAATGATTCCAAAGAACCTGGGGAACAAAGAGCCCGAGAGCAAAAGAGCCGAGGGACAGAGAGCTAAGAGCCGAAGAGCCTTAATCCCAAGAGGGATAGAGAGCCACAACCCCACAGAGAAGCAAGAGGAGGAGCGAAAGAGGCCAAGAGACCCACAGAGAGCCCAAGAGCCAAAGAGTCAGGGCCAGTCTAAATTCGAGCATGTTGTTAGCTTCAACAGTTGAGGAAATGTAGAATTTTGATGGAGTCAGTGTTTGAAGAAGCTCAAGATAGCCAGGAGCACTAATTGAAGGAATCAAGTCCAAGGGAGTTTGGATCTGTTTGCAGCAATAACCAAGGGTAAGATGGTATTCTGAGCCCATTGGTTCATTTGTAAACCATATGGAGTTGAGTCACAGACTTGTAAAAGAATTTAAGCCATAATCCCAAAGAGCCAAGTCAAATTGACAAGAGCTCACAGAGACGTAGCCCACAAGAGTTTTGGGTGAACTCCTCATTAAATTGTTGTCTTCTGTATATTGTTTTACTGCTGCATTATTCATTGTTATATGCATTTATGTATATGTTCAAGCACATTTAAATATCAACGTACACAACAGATTTTAAAGCACATAACAACCAACAATAAAAACAAGCATATGCCTATATTTTCAAGCATTTCTTAATTCCGCATTGGTTAATCATTAAAGACTTGGGAATATTCAAGCTTTGGAAATGGGAGAGGTTCTTGTAAGTGAGACAAGAAGCCTAAGTGCCCCATTTTCAGATCAATCTCTTTGATTTCAGATCCCCAATATGTGATCTTCAGTCATGTAGTATCACTCTGAGTCTTCTTTTCAATGCCATATATCTGACTCGATTTGGACTCTTCAAGGCAAAGTTATGCTCAGTCTCTCACGATGACCTAATTATGGACTAGTTCAATAGTACGAACTTGTACGTCATGCCACGTGTCAATTTTTCCTCCTTTGGCTTTGAAATTGATACACAGAAAACTACAGTCTGTGCACTATGCACCACTTATTATAGAATTCCAATTCTCTTCTCTGAGAGAGAGTTATGACGATATTCCCAAGGTCACTTCTTTGAGATGAAATTCAGGATCCTGCAAAAGCCCTAACTTCCACAGATCATATCTCCAAAAATATAGCCAACCAAGATCTGAAATTCGGTCACGACATTCATTAGGATTTCGAATCAAATGGGTTTTCATTGTAGAATCTAAGACTTTGTGGAAATGAAGTTATAGCAAACATTCGACGATCACTACATTTGGAGGATATATGAGATTTCTTTTTATAGAGTTGAGAGGGGCTTCAATAGAGAATGTTGAAGGGATTTTAGGAGCTTAAAAAATTATTAATTAATAACTATTCAATGACCAAAACCAATTATGAGTGCCATGCCACAACCCCATAGGGTTTTAGCGCACTAGCTGTGGTTACTAACTTCAAACATGAATATCTCTCAAACCGTGAAGAATTACATGGCGTGCCATATATCAACGGAAACATCTCGACGATTAGAATCTATATAGAAGATCCTTGACTCAAAATAGAGTAAGTTGTCAAGTCAAAATTCGCTTTCAATATCAGGGTAGCCCCTGGTGCTGCTTAGGTTGACATTAATGACAACCTTAGATCATGTTCAGATCAACAGTTTGTTCAGCTGTAATTTTCTTTTTACATGGCATCAAAATACACATTTTGTTGAACCTATCCATAACTACATACAAATAATCATGACATTTTTTTGAAAATGGAAGACCTCCTACAAAATCCATAGAAACACTCTCCCATGGTCGTGAAGGAACTAGAAGTGGTGTGTACAATCCTAACTTCCTATTGCTAGGATTATTGACTGCACATAATGAACTTCCTTTAATAAAACATGACACATGTTCAAGCATACGAGGCCAATAAAAATACCTTTGTAGACGTGCCACCGTCTTACTTACACCGAAATGACCAACAATACGAGAAGTATGTGCCTCTCTTATGATGTTTACTCTTTCTCCATGTGGAATACAAATCTTGCCAAGATGATACAACAAGTTATCATGCAACTGATAATCTAATTCCTCTACTTGGTTACCTTGACTCAAGATTGCATAAAGATCCTAAAAGTCATTGTCTAATTCATACTTCTCAATATAGCTTTCATGCAAAATAGAATTATTCTTGAGTAAATTAGCTGCATTGATAATAGGCCTACAAAGCATATCAACATCTTTATTGTAGATACCTTTCTTATACCTTATTACCAAGTGGAATTGTTGAAGCAAACCCATCCATTGAAAGTGCCTTGATTGCTGCAACTTATATTGAGATTGCAAGTATTGCAATGGCTGATGATGGGTGTGAATGATTGTTTCCTTACCCATCAAGTAGAGTTTCCACTTGTTCACACTTTACACCAATGCATACAATTCCTTGTCATATGTTGGATAATTAATCACTGCACCATTGAAAGTTTCCAAATGAAAACATATAGGCTTACCATGTTGCATGAGGACTACACCCATGGTGTAGTCACTAGCATCAGTTTGGATCTCAAATGATTGTCTCAAGTCTGGAAGTGCAAGTTTTGGAGCTGAACTAATCTTTTCCTTCAATGCATCAAAGGCCTTTTGTTGTTTTCCTCCCCACTGAATAACATTTTTCACACTTGTCAATGCATGCAAATGACTTGCTATAGAAGAAAAGTTAGCATTCAATTTCCTCCAATTTTGGGTTGCTCCCATAAAACTTCTTACCTCAGTAATTGTCTTGGGCCTTGGCCAATTCAAAATGACATCAACCTTGGAGGGATCTATTTTCAACTCACCTCCTCCAACAATATGACCCAAGTAAACTAAACAATTTTTTCCAAACTGACACTTTGACATCTTTAGATACAACTGTTCTTTCTTTAAGACATCAAGTTATTTTCTCACATGCATGACATGTTCATCACGAGATTTACTGAAAATTAAGATGTCATATAAGTAGACTATAAAAAACTCATCAAGAAATGGCCTCAACACATCATTCGTCACACGCATGAAGGTAGCAGGAGCATTACATAAACCAAAAGGCATAACTAGACATTCAAACAAACCTTGTTTTTTTTTAATGTTGTCTTCCAAATGTCTCCTTCAATAATTATAATTTGATGGTAGCCACTCCTTAAGTCCAACTTACTAAAATAATTTGAATCTTTCAATTGATCAAGTAAATCATTTATTTTAGGCATTGGGTAATGATTCTTTACCGTAATCTTGTTCAATGCACAAAAGTCCACACACATGCACCATGTTCCATCCTTCTTTAGCACCAAAACAATAGGTGAACCACATGGTGAAGAAGATGGCCTGATGATCCCTTTATCCAACAACTTTTTAATTTTCTTTTTAATTTATCCACTTTCTATCACTGACATCTTGTATATGCTAATGTTAGGAAGAGGACTATCTTGCTTCAACTGTATCTCATGTTGTATTCCTCTCTTCGGAGGCAATCCTTTTGGTTCTTGAAACATCTCATCATATTGGTTAACAACATCAACCAATTCATATTTCAATCTTGAATCACAACCTTGAAAATCTTCATTATCAACATCATTCTTGGGTTTGATCATTACAAGCACAAAATTCTTGCTTGAATTCACTATTCTTTTCATCTTCCCCACATTAACAAGTGAAAGATTTGGTTTCTTGCTATGAGCTCTCACAATATATTCTACTCCATCTTTGAACAAATGGTATTTGTTTTCATGTCTATGGAAGATAGCTTTTCTGTCATAGAAATACGGGCTGCCCAAAAATACATCACATATGTCTAATGGAACAACATCAAGCTCCACTTCATCTATGCATCAAGCTCCACTTCATCTATGAAATTTGTAGTAATGGCGAATTTCAGCTTACACTTTCTAGTTACCTGCAATTGTGGATTGTCACACACCCATTCAAGTGGATATGGTTTATGATGTGAAATGGTTTCCAAGTTTAAAATTTTGACAATGTTTTCAGAGATAATATTGGCTTGAGAGCCACTATCAAAAAGATTATCAATTTTGCTATGTTTTGAGATTACCCTTATGTGAAAAAGTTATATCCTCTTCTTTTCATTTGGAGTTTCATTGTGTGAATTTGAAGTACTAGTGTTAGCATTGGATTCTTTTCCCTTCATACCCATGGCTATAATTTTAGTTTCATCGCCCGAATCGGATCCCAAATCCTGTTGAGTGGTTGTGGTTGTCTTTTGTTTTCCCTTGTTGTTGAATTTCTTTGGTTTCATCTTGGGATGAAGCTTCCTACAATGAGCTTCATCGTGACCCTCTTTGGAACAATGCTTGCATGTTAAATTCTCTCCTTCCTTTTTAATGGATGCATTTTTCTTTCCCTTCCCTTTGAAAACATTTTCTTTTCCTTTACCCTTAAATGGATTTTTACTACCCTCTTTTGGAGTGTTTTTCCCTCTTGCCTCAATATGAGTGGCTTGCACACACACCTCATCTATATTATTGGGATTAAACATAAGGATAGTATGCATAACATAACTGTGTAATCCCCCTATGTACTTCAACAATGTGTCTTATGATTGCAAATCTACACCTAACATTAGAGACCTTTTTCTGAATTCTCGAGTGTAATATTTCACATTTTGACCTTTAATTTGTCTAAAGTTATGCCAATTCATGATGGCTTTCTGCATAAAAGCTAGAGGGTAGAATTGTATTTTAATTGTAACAATGAAATCATACCAAGAAATTGAGATCTTACCATGTTTTTTTTTATCTCTTCTTGTGTCTTTGATTCCCACCATACTAGTGTTGCACCCTCCATCCTCAAGGAAGCTAATTGAATCTTTATGTGATCCTCTTGAAGGTTTTGAATTATGCAATAGACCTCCAATTGATGAACCCAATTGTCAAGATTTTTTGCATTCACTTCATCATTATACATGGGGAGTTAAAATTTAACATCAAGTTTTAATAAGGGTGATTTACTAGTTCCTTTTGAGGTATCTTGATGAGTATGAATAATGGTTGTGTTAGTGGAAGAGGGTGAAGATGCTTGTGAAGAAGAAGATGAAGAATATGGTGGAGAGGGTGGAGGCTTACCTCCATTTCCATTACCTCCTCCTGAAGAACCTTCTCCTTTGGGAGGTTTGGAGATTTCACCCTGCAGTCAGGTATTTCTCTCTTCATAGAGGACCTTCACCATCTCTTTCATATCAAAGAAAGCCGTCCTGAAGACATTCTCATCCTCTGTCATGTTTGTAGGTTTTCCTTCATGAGACATGCTCACTAGAGTCTCAACTGCAACTTGAGGAAGAAATGGTGATGGAGATTGTGGAAACCTTTCCCTCCTTCCCTTTGACCCAACTTTAGGGCTTTCAACCAGCTTCCCTTCTCCTCTCTTGAGCTTTAACCTTGTAAGCATGACATACAATTGCAAACAATTAAATACTTTTTGCACAGTTAAAACCAAGGGCTCTGATACCAAACTTGGTCTAATTGGGAAAATTACTTTTTTTCTGTGCTAAAATTCCTTTTCAGAATATATTAAATATGCTTAAGGATTTATGAAATTATTTGCAAGTTTAAACATGGGTTCTTGAGTGCTTTTATGTAATTTTTATGTGCAAATTAACGTAAACAAATGACTGAACAACAACATATAACAAACATAAACATCACCATAAATAGTATCACAACAACACATGATCAAGGAGTTAACCCCTCCTGGGCTACGTCTCCTTGGTCTAGCTTCCAATGGCTAGGCCTTCTCTATTATGTTCAAAAGTGTGAATACATCAGTTTACAATGCTCAGAAAGCTCTGAAACTTGTTCCAAAGGCTCCATAATGCCCAAAAATGCTTGTGTACCCTTTTTCTGCTCCCGATTTGGTAAAAAATTGAAGAAATTATGGCCTTTCCCAATATTTTGCTAATCGCACCACAAATTCCCCAAAAACTGGCACAATCCTACAATTTTTCCCCAAAACGCGCTAACGGAACGACAATTTCGTCAAAAATTGGGTGAATTTGTTGGATGCATTAAATGTCCTCTAATGCCTTACTTCTGAAAAATGTGGCCACGTGGAGGGTCATGTGCCCAGGGCTAAGGCCAATGACCCACCCCCGTCGACCGAGCTCCTACTCCCATCTATCTGGTGGTCATATGATGGTTGTGCGGCTAAGGGCCAACTCCTGTGGGTTGGCCCTTCCCCAGAATTGGCCCGCATGTCAATTTAAATAAATGTGAAGTTCTTACATAGTTAAGAACTATGTGTATGGTGTATTGGCAGAGGCTTTGGATTAGTGTTGTGTGGTCGTGGGTCTGGTCCCCACTGTCGCTACCTGGGCCTTGACCCAAATTTTTGGTGGTCCTTGGGTTGCCACATGGTGGCCTCTGGCTGGGCCCCATGTTAGCCCGTGGTCAGCCACCAATCCAACCAATCAAAAATGTCGAAATCGAACTAGTAACAAACTGACTCTTGTCAGCCTACCATTTTCCAGAGGATCCTATTGACTAATCAAACTGCCACATACACCTGCTTCCAAGAGCTAAGTTGGAATGCAATGTCTGAGAGCTAGTGTTCAAAATCATGGGGTGTTATTCCTTGCATATCTTATATTTAGGCCACTAAATGGTGAGTCTAATATTGAATGGTTAGAGTTAATCCTAGGATTCTTAAGCTACTGGGTGGTTTTGGTTGGTTGATGAAACAATTGACATGGAAATATAATCATTGTAGTCCTTGCTAAAAGAGATGTAAAATTGCTTATTCATTGATTATAAACCCCTGTGATGCTTGCTAGGAAAGAACAACTATGAAAATTCCTACAGTGTAGGGTCATCCTACTGGAGTTTAGCAATAACCATCTGAATATCGAGTGAATCCCTATGTTTTTTATTCAAGGAGCAAGTGAGCTATTGTGGCTCTTAAAGTTGAGAGTAGTTTTTATAAACTCACAAGATAGTGGAATCCTTCTCTTGGTTATGTGACTAAACATTGGTTGTGAATTTCCCTAAAGAAGCATCCCCTTAGAATTTTGATCTAGCTCAAGGGTGGTCAACTACAAGGAATATTGTAGTGCAGTTGGCCTATTGTTGGGCAGAGAGTAGAAATCCCTCCTTAAGCTTCAGTGTAAATTTCTTATGTATATTATGTTATGGATTGTACTAATTATTGTCATATGTTAATGATGTAATACTTTATGTGTTTATTGACAACCCTGATGAATTCCACCTTATTGTAAATATTATATCTATTTATGTTAAAATTAAAATGATTGAGAAATTGGGACACATATTCTATAGTTTGAGGAAGGTTATTTACTTAAGGAAACTAGGTAAATATTAATGCCATCTTTCGTGCTATAGTTAACTAATTGCACAATATATTCAACTGGAAAAAGGAATGGTTGAGGACCATGCGAGCTCCCTAGAAAAATATACAAGAGAGAGATTGGTAATTAAATGGAAATCTAGCTATGTTGGTAGATTGATAGGGGAAATGAACAAGTTATGCCCACATAACTAGAAATGTAAGTGATAACCTTTAGTAGGAGAAATTAATTAAACAGAGAATTACCTCTATGCGTAGTGGAAGAGTCCAACATCTTTGTGCACCAAATAAGGGAAAACATCATAATTGGAGGATGATGATACAATTATTTAAGAGATTGGCGATTGGAGTAAGGGGATTTTGTTTTTGTGTTGTGTTGCTTAGTTTGGTTTTGTTATGATCTATTTCTTCCTAGACTTGAAACAAAGTTCATTTTGATAGAGAGAGAGTTTGCTCTATGGCAACATAGTTAATGAAACCACTATGTGTGGGTTACTAGATCACATGAAAGAATTTATAGAGTAGTGGCTTGACATGAGGATGATGAAACCATTGTAAGTGGCCATCGGGGCTTCACCAGGGGAGTAATACCATACCACATGCATTCATATATTGGGATATATATTTATGAAAAAAATGACATAATATATTGAGCATATATTAGGGGTAAAGGGTTTTTATATTGGAAGGTATAAAAATGGAGCTCAAAGTTAATGGAAAAATATAAATGGGTATAAAAAATGTTAATGAAAAAATGGATATCTACAATTTATAGTGAAATTAGGGGTCTTTATAATTAGAAAGGTGTATTGGATTCATATTGGCAGGGGGTTAAATAATGTGATTTTTATAGGTATTTTCCAATATGTATTCAAATTAGGGGTATTGTTTAGTATGCCATAAATGCACGTGATATGTCAAAGGTTCATTAAATGAAGCCCCCGTGTAAGTGGCTTACAAAGTTCTGAAGAAAACACTGGGAAATTTTCATATTGATGAAGCATCTGGGCAGTAGGTGGATACACTCAGGTACTTTGGAGGACAATGAATCAATAAGTATTGCCTTGGGGTTGAAGCACTAATGCTTTCCTTCACTAAAAAACTACCTGCAAGGGTGATTTCCACACTCCCATGGTAGCTTGTCTGCAGATGAACCTTCCCAAAAGTTGAAAGAACTCTCCTCTTAGTATTGAATTGTGAGTCTTTATGCTAGGAAGAACCTTGGAGTTGAGGTTGACTAAGTTAGTAATCTTTGTTATGTAATGTTGGCATTATGATACAAGTGTTGTCCTTGATGGCAACTCACTCACAGGTCAATTCAGTTTCGATAAAAGGCAACTCTCAGTACAACAGGTATATTCAGAGGTCACAGGGAAATGGTACAAAGGATCAGGAAAGTGGAACTAAGGTCTATTGACTAGAATAAAGAAGTTGAAGGAAGAAGATGATGTAAGAGCAGTTTAAGAGATACACGCAGGTTCACTTAGTCCAAGCAGCATATACATGCAGGTACGCAAAATAGAAATAGTGTATAACGTACACACGCACTCCCACAGAAGGCAAAGTGCATACATGTTGAAAACCATGGTTTTGGTTTGAGGTATTTGGTCTAAGGTATCTTTGGACCATGATATTGACCCTAGGTATTTAGTCCGAGGTATTTGGTCCATGGTATTTGATCCAAGGTATTGGTCCTAAGTGGATTCGGTCCATGGTATTGAGAAAGGCCAAAAACTATATAAATAAGAGAGGATCATAAAGCCATATGTGCAAGTGAATAAGATTCTAAGGAATAATGCTATCTAAAGTATATTTTATGTTGCAGGGTAATGTTTGGGACTAGATCTGAAATATTTATGTGCACCTTGAGTTCAATATTGGATTAGGATCATGAGACCTGAAATGACTTATTCTTGAATGATCTGATCTTGTTTGAGGCTAGATCTGATGTTTTGCATCTGTTTTATTCGTTATCTATCATCATTTGGGTTTGTTTGAAGTTTGAAATTGTAGCAAAGTTCTGAGTCAATATTTGCAGATTTGTACACAGGTTCATCTCGGCAAAAGAGTGTATACACACAGGTTCTGTTCTTTCAAGTAGCATATACATAAAAAAATGTTCAGAGATGACTGATCTATCAGATCAGTATTGTTGATTTATTGCTACTTCTATTTTACTGTTGTTTGTCAAAGAAGTCTTCTGAGATCTGAATGTAAATATGAATGCATAAGGAGGTTGATATTTGATTGATTTTATAAGTAAGAAGAAGTGTTTTCTGTTGCTTGCCTATGTAAAGTTCTATAAGTTGACAGTAGATGTTCAATATACTATTGGTTGGTACAGTTTGTGATTTAGAGATTTTATGATTCAGAATATTTAGAGGTATACGCAGGTTGGGCTAAAGGAAGTAGCATATACATGCAGGTTTTCTTCATTGAAGTAGCGTATATAGTTTGACACATGAATTTTTGAGGTTTCAGTTGGTTCTGAATGTTGATGCAGGTTTCTAGGTTCATCATAGTGTTTTGATGACAGTGATATGATTGTTTCAGATTAACTGCATGTTGGTTGATGAAGTTTGAGTTTCTAAAATTTTGATGGGTTATTAGGTCTTCATATGTTTTGATATGTGCCAGGAGCATCTAATTTGAAAATTCATGAAACATGGTCCTTGGTGGAAGAGTGGAGTTTTTTGTAGGATGGCACCTATGTACATATTGCCTAGTACAAGAGCTAGGGGGTTGTAGCTCCCTTCCAGTAGAAGCTGAAGAATGAGAGAAGGTTGTAACCTTCTGCAGATAGAAGCCTGCGTACTGGTATGAGTCTGCACTAGTACAAGATTGTAAACATATTTTCTTATTATTAAAAGAAGACAAAGATGAGAGCAACAGGTGGTTTTCACCCACATTGGGTTTCCACCTTAAATCTTGGTGTTCATGTGTGTTTCTTATGTGTGATGGTTTTTTTTGTTATTACTGCACATGGTTACTGTTTATATGGTTAATGAAGTACTCATGCACTAATTAAAGATCAACATATGATGAATTAACTGAATCATAAGTCTTTTGGATATACGCTCGTTGCCTTAAATATAGTTGTGTGTACATGTGAGTTACTTCAATGTAGTAGCATATATAAATCTGACTATGGAAATGAAAAAGTTATAGATTTGATAATATTGATTCACCCCCCCTCTCAATATTATTTCCAACAATTGGTATTAGAGCAAGTCCTTCAAAAGAAGCTTGATCGCTTGAAGGAAGATCCATCAAGATGAATAATCACGAAAGCATGGGATCCATCAGATCACCAATCTTCGATGGGAACAACTTTGTTTATTGGAAAATAAGAACCACAACCTATCTACAATCTCCTGGAACAGATGTCTGGGAAATTGTGGAAGGAGGATATAATTTACCAACAACAATTCCTATAGACACAGTAGGTAAAAAGCAATATGAAACCAATGCGAAAGTTGTTAACACTTTATCGGGAAGTTTGTCACAAACAGAGTTTTTCAAAGTCATGCAGCTCAAATCATCCAAAGAGATATGGGACAAAATCATTTAGAGCTACGAAGGAGACTCTCAGGTAAAATGTGCTAAGCTTCAAACTCTCAGAATTTAGTATGAAACTCTTAAGATGCATAGTGATGAGAGTATAGCTAGTTACTTCTTATGTATAGATGAGGTTGTTAATTGTATGAAGAATCTGGGTGAATAAATAAAGGAAGTTACCTTAGTTGAGAAAATTTTGAGATCCTTGTCTGCTAAATTTGAATCAAAAGTGTCTGCCATAGAAGAAAACAGGATCTGCAGAATATCACTATGACACAGCTTCACAGAATCCTAACTGCTTTTGAGATGAGAAAAGGAGGTCCATCAGATATGAGAGAAGCCACATTTAAAGCTTCAGCAAAAGGAAAAGAAAAGGAAGAACACAATGAATCAGGACACATTTTAGAAGAAGAAGAAGATGAGGTAAATTTTGTCAAGAAGCTTCAACGAGGTTCTAGAAGGTTCAGAGGTAAGCTACCTTTCAAATGCTTTGCTTGTGGTAGAGTCGGTCATTATGCTGCCAGATGTCCTCATAAATATAAATATGAAAAAGGAAAGGAATATGCAAAAGGGAATAGGAAACAAGTTGTGAATAGGAGTTACTATACTCATGAAGATAGCAATGGTTTATCTAATAGTGATGAAGATGAAACTGGACAAGATTACAAACTTCTCATGGCTTATGATAGCGTTGATTTTTGGGATAGTTTAGAAGATGATAGTGATGGTTTATCTAATAGTGATGATTATAGACTTCTCATGGCTTATGACAATGATGAATTTTGGGATGCTTTAGAAGAGGAAAAATTTCATGAAGAAATCCCTAAACTCAAAATTTGTTTAGAAGAAAAGAATATGATCATAAATACCTTGACATACCAACTTGCTAAAAAATAAAAACACAATGAAAAACTAGAATGTGAAATTGTGGGTCTAAGAAAAGATCTTGAGAAAACAAAATCTCTCAATATTAGATTTGCTAAAGGATCAGAAACTTTAAATGAAATTATCAAAGTTTAGTCTTCTCCTCTGATAAAGACAGGTCTTGGATATACTGAAGAAGCATCTCAATCACAGAAGCTGTCAACCTCCACCAAAATCTATCTTGATGTAGCAAAGACCAGTGAACAGTATGACAATCATCAGCAATGGCATAAAGATGATCACTGGGTAGATCATACTCAGTTTTCTCCAAGGATGAATATCAATAGAAGCCACAACCAACCTCAGGCAAATCATACTCAATTTGCACCAAAGATGAATGTTGGGTCAAGGCCATGGATGAATAACTTGAGCAAATTGAAAAGAATGATACTTGGGAATTAGTTCCTAGACCTCATGATAAAAATATTATAGGAACTAAATGGATATTCAAGAACAAGTTGAATGAAAATGGAGAATTAATTAGAAACAAGGCCAGACTTGTTTGTAAAGGGTATGCTCAACAAGAAGGTATAGATTTTGAAGAAACTTTTGCACTTGTTGCCAGACTTGAAGCCATAAGGATGTTTCTTTCTCTTTCCAGCTTCCAGAAATTCAAAGTATACCAAATGGATGTAAAATCAACCTTCCTTAATGGAGATTTATAAGAAGAAGTTTATATTGAACACAAGAAGGATTCATTCTTGGAAATGGTGCAAAACTTGTATGCAGACTCAAAAAGGCTCACTATGGTCTGAAATGGGCTCCAAGGGCCTGGTATTAGCGCCTTGACAAATATCTACACCAACAAGGTTTTACAAAAGGTTCTGCAGATAGAAATTTATATACAAATATTGAAAATGATAAATTGCTAATTATTATTTTTTATGTTGATGATATCATTTTTGGTAGCAATGAAGAATCCATGAGTCAGAATTTTGCTTCAATAATGCAGCAAGAATTTGAAATGTCCTTGCTTGGTGAACTTACCTATTTTCTTGGTCTACAACTTGAGCAAACTAAAGATGGTATTTTTCTTTCAAAAACCAAATATCTCAAGCAAATCTTGAAAAATTACTGAATGGAAGATTCTAAACCTTTATGTACTCCAATGGTAACATGATGTAGTCTCAGCTAAAATGATGAATCAGTAGTAGTACATCAACCAACTTACAGATCCATGATTAGCAGTCTGCTTTATCTAATAGGGACTCGACCTGACATCATGCATGCAGTAGGAATAGTTGGAAGATTCCAAGCAAATCCAATGGAATCACACCTTCAGGCAGCCAAAAGTAGTTTTCAAATATCTTCAAGGAACTCAAGACTTTGGACTATGGTATCCTAGAGATGCATATCTTACTCTTCATGCATTTACAGATGCAGATTGGGTAGGAAGTGTTGATGATAGAAAAAGAACTAGTGGTGGTGCATTCTATATGGGTTCCAGGTTAGTGTCTTGTTTCGGCAAGAAACAAAGTTCAATTGCTTTATCTATAGCTGAAATAAAATATGTGGCTGCTGCATCTTGCAGCACACAACTACTTTGGATGATGCAAACTTTGCGAGACATTTAGATCACATGTACTCCACCCATCTCCATTCTATGTGATAATACACGTGTCATCAGTATTTCAAAGAATCCAATCATGCACTCCAGACCAAGCACATACCCATCAAGTACCATTTTCCACTAGAACAAGTGCTTGAACAAAAGGTCAAATTAGAGTATGTCCCCTCCAAAGAACAAGTTTATGATATATTCACTAAACCACTGCCTAGAGAAACATTTGAATATCTCAGACAAAAGCAGGGAGTAGTTGTTGCATCATCTTGCTGTTAAATCCAGTTTTTCAGAGGAAGGTTATTATACGCGGGTTTTATGAAGTATAGTCGTGTATACACGCGAGTTTCTATGGCTGAAGAAGCATATATGTTTTTCTGACAGGAAAAACAGTGGGTCAGACTCTGATATGGGTGCTCTATCTGATGTTGATGATTATAGTCTAACGATATGCTTTGCTCATTAAATTCTTATTTGCTAAAAAAAATGTTTTGATGAATAACTTGCTGGAAATGCACAGGTAGCACAGGTTCAGGGGGAGCATTAGCCTTCAAATGCATTCTGCATTATTGGCATTATGGTTGCTGAGTCCAGCTATGGCTTTAGATATTTATACCATTTGTTGTTTAAGTCATGTAAAAGTCTAGGCTGTGATATGACTTCTCATACATTTGAATGAGTCCTATTGGACAAATGATGTAATTTGTATCCCCACTTTGCATGGGATGGATGATGTAATATTTATTGTATTTTTGTCATGTATAAACAATTGGTATATCCCCACTTGGTTGGGTGGATGAGTCAAATTTGGTATATCCCCACTTGATTTGGAGATTGATGTATGTATGAGTCATTCATGATAGGAAGGTCAAACTCACATAGTTGAGTTATAGAGTCATGTTATTCTTTTGGAAGATATTTTTACAGACTCTACATGTGCTCAGAGGGATCATGGACGGTTAGTGCATCACAACATGTACAATGATATGAGAACATGCACAAAGAGGGAGTTTAATCAGAGAATTCAGCATGTACCTAGGGGGAGCATGATCATATTCAGTTGTTTAGATATGAAGAGTATCATGGTTTTCCATTTTCCCTTGATGTCAAAGGGGGAGAGAATTTTGGTGTTGCTTGTTATCTCTAACAGTTTCTATAGCTTGCGGAAATCAACATCATCATGGTTTCCGTCAAGTCCAAATGGGGAGATTGTTGGCATTATGATACAGGTGTTTTCCTTGATGGCAACTCACTCACAAGTCAATTCAGTTTTGGTAAAAGGAAACTCACAGTACAATAGGTATATTCAGAGGTTACAGGGCAATGGCACAAAGGATCAAGAAGATGGAACTAAGGTCTATTGATCATAATAAAGAAGTTGAAGGAAGAAGATGATGTAAGAGAATTTTTAGAGATACACGTAGGTTCACTTAGTCCAAGCAGTGTATACACGCAGGTACGCAGAATAGAAATAGCGTATAATGTACACACGCAGTTCCAAAAAAGGCAAAGCATGTACATGTTGAAAACCATGGTTTTGGTCCGAGGTATTTGGTCCAAGGTATCTTTGGACCATGATATTGATCTTAGGTATTTAGTCTGAGGTATTCGGTCCATGGTATTTGATCCAAGGTATTGGTACTAAGTGGATTCGGTCCATGGTATTGAGAAAGGCCAAAAACTATATAAAGAAGAGAGGATCATAAGGCCAGATGTGCAAGTGAATAAGATTCTAAGGAATACATCTATCTGAAGTATATTTTATGTTGCAAGGTTATGTTTGGGACTACATCTGAAATATTTATGTGCAGCTTGAGTTTAATATTGGATCAGGATCATGAGACCTGAAATGACTTATTCTTAAATGATCTGATATTGGTTGAGGTTAGATCTGATGTTTTGCATCTATTTTATTTGTTATCTATCATGATATGGGTTTACTGAAGTCTGAAATTTCAGCAAAGTTCTGAGTCAATATTTGCAGATCTGTACAGAGGTTCGTCTCTGCAAAAGAGCGTATACACGTAGGTTCTGTTCTTTCAAGTACCGTATACAAAATAAAGGTTTGATGTTCAGAGATGACTGATCTATCAGATCAGTATTGCTGATTTATTGCTGCTGCTATTTTACTGTTGTTTGTCAATGAAGTCTTCTGAGATCTGAATGTATATCTAAATGCATAAGGAGGTTGACATTTGATTTATTGTATAAGAAGAAGTGTTTTCTGTTGCCTGCCAATGTAAAGTTCTATAATTTGACAGTAGATGTTGAGTATACTGTTGGTTGGTATAGTTTGTGATATTTTATTATTCAGAATCTTTAGAGGTATACACAGGTTGGGTTGAAGGAAGTAGCATATACACACAGGTTTTCTTCATTGAAGTAGCGTATACAGTCTGACACATGAATTTTTGAGGTTTCAATTGGTTCTGAACGTTGATGCAGGTTTCTGGGTTCAACGTAGTGTTTTGATGACAGTGATATGATTGTTTCAGATTAACTGCATGTCGGTTGATGAAGTTTGAGTTTCTAAACTTCTGATGGGTTATTGATGAATCAAGGTCTTCAATGTTTTGATATGTGTTAGGATCATCCAGTCTGAAAATTCATGAAACATGGTCCCTGGTGGAAGAGTGGAGTTTTTCTATAGGTTGGCACCTACATACTAATAAAAATATTCACTAGTACAAGAGCTAGGGGGTTGTAGCTCCCTCCCGGTAGAAGCTAGAGAACGAGAGAAGGTTGTAACCATCTGCAGATTGAAGCCTACATACTAGTATGAGTTTGCACTAGTACAAGGTTGTAAACATATTTTCTTATTATTAAAAGAAGACAGAGATGACCGTAATAGGTGGTTTTCAACCACATTGGGTTTCCACCTTAAATCTTGGTGTTCATGTGTGTTTCTTATGTGTGATGGTTTGTTTTGTTATTACTACACATGGTTACTATTTATATGGTTAATAAAGTACTCATGCACAGATTAAATATCAACATATGATGAATTAACTGAATCATAAGTTTGTTGGATATACGTTGGTTGCCTTAAATACAATTGCATATACACGCGAGTTACCTTCAATGAAGTAGCGTATATAAATCTAACTATGGAAATGAAAAAGTTATAGATTTGATAATACTGATTCACACCCCCCCCCCCCCCACAGTATTATTTCCAACATGTAATAGCTATAGGTTGTTGAGAAAACCTCAGCGATGTGAATTCCTTCTCCTTATATTAGCTTCTTACTGGCTGGTGGGTAATGGTGGCTTACCTTTGGAGGCCTTGCTTCAGTCAAAAGTACTAATTTTTGCACTCCTCCTCAAGCTTTAGAATTTGTCTTAGGGGTGACTACTGCAAGAAAGGCTTGGTTGCAGTGTGTCTATGGTTGGGTGGATAGTTGAAGGCCCAATCTCAGTTTCCAAGATTTGGATATAATAGAAGTGTTTATTTCATTAATATGTGCAAGTGAGCTTCCCATGAATACTTGTTGTGTTGATTTTAAATGTTACTTGAATGTATGAAACTTGGTTTCATGAATGACTTGGAGTGCTAATATCTTTAGTATTGGTTATGTTGAGTAAAATTATAGAATACTAATCATTTCTATGATATTTGGTTCCTATAGGTTGATGCCCTAGTTAATCTTCTGTGTAAAGATGTATTAAGTGCATGGACTAGTGTTGAAGAATGGTATAATTCTGATTTTTCTATGCAGTAGTGCTTAATATGATTAATGTGCTAGTGATTTTATATGCATGTTGGTTATAGGTTTAATTATCATGTATGTGAAGGATATGTACCCCCCATATGAAAAGGAATGTGATTTTTGTAATTTCTACATCAATAATGGATTCCTGTATAATTTCCTGAATAATGGTTTAATTTTTGTATGTGCCATGTGAACATGAATATATGTATTGCGTTCATTAAATTGATGAGTATGAATTGTTGGCCCATTTTCTATTCATATGCTTTGTATAGTTGAGTTTTTCTAAGCTAAAAATAAATGCATACATCTACGTGTTGTGGCTGGGACGCAAGATTGGATTTCTATGATTTGAGAAATGCACTCAAATCACATGTTCTCTGTGTATTTTATTGGGTGAGCAATAGCCCATGTTTTTGTTATCACCCCAACAAATTTCAGGAGTAAGCTCATCTATGTGGTTCAACTTAGCTGATAGTGTGCATGCATCATTGGATGGATTCCATGATCAATGGGTGTTGGAAAGGGTTTGTGATATCTTTGGATTTCAATTGTTGATCTTGTAGATGGTAAGTTGCATCCCTTTGCAGGAAGTCAGACTCGGTATGGTTCAGGCTTGTGGGAAATCATAAAGAGATTCAAAAAGTTTTCTATGTATAAAAACTTTCAAAACAAGTTAAAATCCACCTATGGGACCTTCAAAGTCAAGGGACGGGTGAGTTAAATAGAAGACGGAACTTGAGTGAGTTCACACCTTACTAGGTAATGTGTGAGATAAAGTTAGGCTGACCTCTAGGTTAGGGGTCAGGGGGTCGAGAAGTCATGCTACTCAAGTTAGTTGTGGTTGGGGACTCTAGTGTAAGTAGTTGGTGGCTCACGAGGAAGGGTTGATCGCTGACAATGAAGGCTAACACACTTTCCACATAGACTCGCCAGGTGGTAGAGTGGCCATGTGGTGTTCCACATAATAGGTTAGATGATGTGGCAAGGCCTAATAGGATAGTTTTTAGTAAGTCATATCTCTTGATCTAGGAATCAGATTGAAGAATATTTTATATTATTGGAAAGGTCTTGATGAGACGAATGCAATGATGTCATCCATTTTAACTTTTGAGGAATTGGAGAAGATAGATAATGTTTTACCCCATTTCCATAACTAGACCATGGAGATTAGGTCAACATAGTAACTACCTCCTTCTAATCCTTAGTTGGGGTTGAGGTTAGTAGGGGTTATGTTACTGAGTGGTATTGTAGCCTCTTAGTTCAACACTTTTAATGGATGAGCTCCATCTCTGACGTAACCAAGCAAAGTTTCAACATTATAATTTGAAGATCCAGTGAGACATTAAAGACTCATGAGAAATGCTAGAACCTTGATTATTATTATGAATTGATTATTTGTATCGTATGGGGTATCCATGTATATATGTAGCATGGAATTAATGATGCAATTGATTTTACCTATACTATTGTAATAAATGAGGTGAAATGTGCAACTAACTATACACCAACATATTTCCATCAACAAGCCAAGGCTTTATTGTTTATTATGTAGTTGAATTTTGTTAGAATTTAATAGTTATGTGAGTGTATGGAAGCACATAAAAGACACATAAGCCCTAATAGATGAAGCACAAAGACCCATAGAATACCAAAGGATGGTACAACATATAACCAACAGGCCAAGAAAAAATAAAATGGTAGTGTATAGTTTTGACCAGACACAACATGAGCAAGAAGAAAAAGTTGTTGAACAAGGAAGATGGGAAATTATCCTAATTTAATGGATACCTTAAGAAGTTTAAGGGAATAAATAATAAGTTGCAAGTGTCACAATGAAAGGCTTGTCAAAGAAAATGAGAGACAAGCATAAGTCAATATAGTCATATTACAGAGCTTCTTAGACTTTTAGAGGCAAAAGTAGCATGAGTTGGGAACTAGCCATAGAGGTAAGCAAAGTTCCACAAAACTAGAAGAAAATATTAGTGGAGTAGATGAGAGCAGATCCAAGAATAGGTATAGGTTGTTAAGTGAGGAAAATAACAAAATTGTGTTATAATTTGATGGAAGAGCATGCCAAAGATGACAAAGGAGGGCACATGTGTTCAGGATCAGGCAGAAGAAGAAGGATGAAGATCAACATTAGTGGAGATTGGTGCAGTACCTTTGAAGGAATTTCTAGTGCAGAAAATACCTTTAAGAGTATATGGAACCCAAGTAGATGGGAGGAGATTTGAAATGGATTTCCAGTGGTGTGTGGAAATCTAGAAATGGCCTCTTATATTAAAAGTTAGTCAAATTTGCATGACCCCTAAGTCAATGTTTGCAAAGATAAAGGCGGTTGGAGAGATTTTTTGCATAGTTTAGTTTGGTAGAGTTTCCAAACCCGATGATGAGAATGGTGGAATAGCTATAAAAAGAATTAGGTGTACATTGAGCGAACAACAAAGAATCAAGTATCATGATCATTGACCCTTGGAAAATCCTGCACAAAAACTTGGCCGGGTGGTAGTACCCCAGAAGGATTCAAGGCACGAATAAGAGGAGCACCAACTCGACGAAATGTTTTCTTAGAATAACCTTGAGTATTGCAAAAAAAATTTTAATAGAAAAATCAATGGAGATGCCAAATAAAGCTCTGAAATTAATTGGAGCAACAACACAACAGAAAAGAGGCAATTTTATTGGTCAAGGTGCAACCCCCATACACATCATTCCAACATAGTTACCCTAAAGGGTTTTCAAGGAGTGCAATAAGGAGCAAGAAAAATGATGTTTGTCGAGTTGACAATGGAAGCCAGAGTAGCATAACAAAGGTTTTATTATTTGCGAAGACTTATAGAAGGAGGTCTCCACTTAACACCTCAACCCACAAATTCTAGCCCAAAGGTTGCAAAGGGTGCACAAAGAGTCAGAGTTGGGATGACATAGCAAAGTAGGAGGAGAGGAAACACAACGTTGAAAAGAGACAAGGACCCTTAGATAATTTTACAAATGAAATAAGTCGAATAGCCAAAGTCTGGGAACCTTTCTCTCTCCTCTAACAACAAACATGTGGCAACATTTGATTGGCTCACAAGGTGCACAGGTGGATGATGATTTCAGAAGTGGTGTGGCTCAATGAGGTGTGGACATGTGGCATGCAAAATTAATGTTTTCATGTACCCAAGTGGTCCATTTCTCGGTGACACGTGTAACCACTTGAAAGGCACCAAATGGCATGAGTGACATCAACATGATTTCATCCCACTAGCAGGACCACAAAGGATTTGAAGAAACACACAGATGAGAATAGGAAGGATGACTAGGTGTCAGGTAAGAATGGTTGTGTTAGATCCAAGTTAGTTCGTGTGTGAAATGATTGGCACAATACTCAATGGGAGGACCCCACTAGGACACATCATCCCTGAGGAATGATCCTAGAAGAATTTTATGGTGTGGAGTAGGAAAGGGCTAGGATGATAGAGTCAATACATGTCATCATTGGCAGGCAACAAAGAAGCGATCAATAAGAGGTCCAATGGGTAGACCACACTTGACAATTAAGCCTGCAAGGTGAAGCCCAAAATAAAATTAATGTAGCAAAGTGAAAGCACCAAGAGATAGACTTCGGGACATGAAGACAGTACGGTTGTCAACAGAAACCAATGAGAAGTGGAGCAGACATACCCCACTAATAGCTCATGTTGCTAAGAGGAGCCTAGAAGATTTGAAGGAAGTAAAACAAAAGTGTCGAGATTTGAGGAAACAGACAGAACGAGAGACAAAAAAATTCCCAACAATTGATGATTCTGTCAAGTTGTGGAAATCTGCCAAGGACACGATTTTGTGGTGTTTTCATGTGTTAGAGGAAACTAAGAGCATAAATGAATTTGCATTGTATGATAAGCCCTCAGGGCTATAATTTAAAAAGGGTCACAAAGTTATGCTTGACATTGTTTTAAAACACTTGGCCCACAAAAATTATATGCAGTGCTTTGTAGTGGTGGTCTATTAAAAGGACTTGGGCTTATGATAAAGTGCTTTGGGAACATGAATGGGTGGTTGATTATGCATCTATATATGAAGTAATTTGGTATAAAGTGTTTGGGCCATAATCAAAGGCCTTGGATGGATGTGTCGACAACTTGGAATTTGGTATTTTGGACAAAAATAATAACAAAGCTAAATTTGGAATTATAGTTAGAACTATAGCTAAAGCTCGTTAAAGAGCTTGAATAACCAAACCAGTAGAAAAAGTTAGGGTTTGAGTTTAGAATATGAGAATTAGAAATTAAAACTTGTAGAACACATCTAGGTGACTAAAATAAACAAGATAAATCCATAAATAAAGATTCATGCAAGAACTACTAGTAGGTCTTCTCATCTTCTCATCTTATCTATTGCTTATAGGAAAAGACTAAAATAATTTACACTGCTGTTCTAGATATGGCTACTTATCTAGGGAGTTAGTATTTATCCCTAGATACCAAATTCTCCAAAACACCTAGGGCTTGGTCTTCCAAGTTGGAAAACTACCTACTCAATTGTGTATCTAGCGAAGGTAAGGCTAACAACAATTTGTATGTCAAAGAAAGGATGGAAAAATTATTGCAGTGGTTGTATATGTTGATTACATTAATTTTCCAATGATTCATATTTTCTAACCAGTCAATTTGCAACTAATATGAAGGTCGAGTTTGAGATGTCCATGCTTGGAGAAATTTATTATTTCCTTGGATTGTAGATTGTGTAGCCCCCCAAAGGGATATTTATTTAACAAAGCAAATATCTCAAGGAACTGTTGAAGAAGTTTGGAATGGAGGAATTCTCTTTAGTGAGCACACCAATGGTGAGAGGTTTCAAGCTTAGTAAGATAGATGAATCACCTAAAGTTGATCAAACTCTATACATATCCATAATTGGAAACCTATTATATTTGATATCTTCAAGGCTAGACATTATGCAGGTTGTTATCATTGTTGGAAGATTCCAAGAAGCTGCCAGACAAATCCATCTTCTAACAGCCAAGAGGATTCTTACATATCTCAGAGAAATAATGGATTATGGACTGTGGTACCCCAGAGGTAAATATTTTTTATTAACTATTTATACTAATGTTGATTAGGCATGTGATGTAGATGACCAAAATAGCACTAGTGGTGATGCTTTCTTTCTTGGAGATTGTCTAGTTTCATGGTTGAGCAAGAAGCAAGCTTCTATCTCTTTATCTATAGTTGAAGCAGAGTATATTGCAGCAGCTTCTTGTTGCACTCAACTATTGTGGATGAAGTAGACCTTACAAGATGTAAAAGTGTTTTATGAGTAGCCTATACTTATTATTTGTGACAACACAAGTGACATAAGCATGTCAAAGAATCGTGTTCTTCACTCCAATACAAATAATATTGAAATAAAATATCATTTCTTGAGAGAGAAAGTTTCCAATCATATGCTGGAGCTAGAGCATGTACCTCCAAAAGAACAAGTTTTTGATATTTTCACCGAACCTCTTCCTAGAGAAAAAATTAAGTACTTGAGGCAAATATTGGGAGTTGTTCCTCTTGCCTCACTCCACTAGATCTTCCTTCAAGAGGAAGAAAGGCAATGGGTATATATTTAACATATCAAGATAAAGTTACTAGGTCCAAATGATCAACAAGACAAAGGGAGATTGTTGAAAGTGGAAGTAAGGTTGTAGGGGGAGAAAATTGGTGTCTTTTCCATTGATGTCAAAGGGAGAGAAGTGCTTGGTGATCAAACAAAAGCAATGAGAAGTCATGATGCACATTAGGAAAAGAAGCTAAGCATAAAAAAAGTGAATCTCATGGGGAGAAGCATTCAAAGGATAAATATGCATCCAAAGGATAGATTTAGGACAATCATATTTGGTATGTCTTCATGAGGATGTTTTTCTTGCTAAAGGTGTTTCCATTAATGCTAAAGGGGGAGAATGTTAGAATTTTCTTGTCAATGATGGAAAAGCATGCAAAATATGGCAAAGGAGGACACATGTGTTCAATATCAAGCACAAGAAGAAGGATGAGGTTCATTATTAGTGGATATTGGTGCAGTGCCTTTGAAGGGATTTAAAGTGTAGTATATCACTTCAAGTGTATACGGAACCCAAGCAGATGGGAAGAGATCTAAAAGAGTTTTCAAGTGGTGTGTGGAAATCTATAAATGGCCTCCTAGATCAAAAGTTAGAGCTAGTCAAAGTTGTAGGACCCCCAAGTCAAAGTTTGTAGAGCTAAAGGCGATTAGATACCATTTGGGCATAGTTTAGTTTGGCAGATTTTTGAAATCCAATGACAAGAATGGTGGAGCCACTATCAAAAGTGTCAAGTGTATGTGGAGCAAAGATCACTACAGTAGCGAGCATGGTCATTTTCCCATGGAAGAGCCCACACAATAACTTGGCTTGACAATAACACCCTGGAATGATTCAAGGAATGCATAAGAGGAGAGCTAGCCCAATGAAAGGTTTTTTTGAAAGAACCTTGAGCAGTGCAAAGAAAATTTTAGCAGAAAAGGCAATGGAGCATCCAAATAAAGCTTCAGGATGACTTGAAGCAATAATGCAGTGGAAGGGCGACACTTTTATTGGTCAAGGTGGAGCCCCCATACATGTCATCCTAACACAATTACCCAGATAGGTTTTTAAGGAGTGCACTAAGGAGCAAGTAGGATGACGTTATCTAGGCTGATGGTTGCAATCGTAGCAGCGCAATGGAGGTTATTTTATTGGTGGAGAATTATAGTGGGAGGTCCCCACTTAAAAACTCAGCTTATAGAGGCTAGATCAGAGGTTGCAAGGGTGCACAAAGAGTCAAAGTCAGGATAACATAGAAAAGTAGGAGGAGAGGCGACAAAGTGTTAAAAAGAGGCAACGACACTTAGAAAATTTTACAAAGGAAATCCGTCAAGAAATCAAACTCTAGGAACCCTTTCTCTCTCCTCTGATAGTAGATAGGTGGTAGCATGTGATTGTCTCACAAGGTGCACAGGTGGATGATGATGTTAGCAGTAACATGGCTCAATTATGGGTGGAAACATGGCATGTAGAATCAATGTTTTCAGGTACCCAAGTGGGACATTTTTGGGTGACACATCGCACGAATGATGTTAGCATTATGTTATCTCACTAGCAATACCCTGGAGGATTTGAATGGGTGCATAATGGAGAATAGGTAGGCTAACTAGGCATTGGGTAGACATGGATGTGTCACAACTACTTCAACTTGGGCGTGTAGTGTTTGGCGCATGATATAGAAGTAGGACCCACTGGGACACATCATCCCTGAGGAATGATCTTGAAATAATTTTATGGTGCGCAAAAGGAAAGGTTGGGACAGCAAAGTCAGAACACATTGAAACTAATAGAGAGTATACCAATAAGAGGTCTAGCAGGTGGACTCCACTTGAAAACTAAGCTCTTAAGGTCAGTCTTGGAATAAAAATAATGCAGCAGAGAAAAACGTCAGGAGACAAATGTCGGGACACAGAAGCAGTGCGGTTTTTAGTAGCAACCAATGAGAAGCGGAGTGGGTGGAACCCACTAAACTCATCCTTCTAAAAGGAGCCTAGAATATTTAGAAGGAAATAAAACAAGAGCTCCAAGATTTATGGCAAGAGATGAAACGGGAGACGAAAAAATTCCCAACAATTGATGATTCTGTTGAGTCATGGAAAGCTACCCAAGACACAGTTTTACGGTGTTTTCATGTCTTAGTGTAAACCAAGAGCATGGAGGAATTTACATTGTATGGTAAGCCCTTAGGGCCATAATTTGAAAAGGTCGGCAAAGTTATGTTTGGCATTGTTTTAAAATGCTTGGCCCGCATAGCTTATATGAATTTCTTTGTAGCAGTGGTCTATTAGAAGGTGTTGGACCTATGATAAAGTGCTTTGGGGACATGAATGGGTGGTTGATTCAACAACTATATATGGTATCACTTTGGTATAAAGAATTCCGGCCATAATCGAAGGCCTTGGATGTATGAGTTGGCAACTTGGAATTTTGTATTTTGTCCAAAAATAACAACAAAACTAAAGTTGGAACTTTAGTTAGAACTACAACTAAATCTTGTTAAAGAGGTAAAATAGCCAAATTAGTAGAAAAACTTAGAATTTGAGTTTAGAACAATAGAATTAGAATCTGAAACTTATAGAGAAAATCCATATGATTTAAATAAATAGGAGAAAGCTAGAAATAAAGATTCATCCAAGAATACAAGAAAAGCAAAGATGCCAAAATAACAAAGAAAAAAAATCTTTATAAGAAGGATCGATTGAGGAATTTTGCAATTATGTAATAGATCATAATGCAAGTTGAGTTGGTGATGTTGTTGGTGTGATAAAAAATGAAAAATTGCTAAAGGTATTGGTGATTGAGGAAGAAGGAAAAATTATTTTGAAAGCAGAGGTGGCATTCATGGTTCTATTTTGAAAATGGATGAAAGATGAATCATTGACGTCAAGCAAGTTATAGCTTGCAGATCAAGGGTTGGTGCTCCTTTAGTAGGTGCTGGTAAATATTTGGGGTTGTAGCTCCATTCAGTTGTAGCTGATAAATCAAGAAGTTGTAGCTTCATACAGGTTGTGGCTAGAGAAATTTGTTAGAACAAATTGTAGTTTGCCTTGTGGAGTAATTGAACTAAAGTTTTGAAGAATTTGTGTGTTACTAAAATTTCGATGTGTTACTGAAATTATTTCATGTCATGATCATTTGAATTTTTTTTTTTATGATGTCCTAATATAATTACATAAGTGAAATAAATAATTTAAATTGTGAAAATTCCTATAATACTGATTCAACCCCCACCCCCACCCCAAGTATTGTCTTGGTTTCTAACAAAAAATATAAGATAGGGTACTCAATTGGATACCCAAAAAGAGAGGACAAAACACCAAAGACAATGACCTAGTGACATTCATAGACACCATCATAATCATCATCATCACGAAAAGGGAAAATAAAAGGAGTATGTACCAAAAGAATTTAAACCCAAACATGTTATATTTGACGGTGAGGAAAAGAAAGCATAAGATTTGGATGCATGGTTGCTCAGGATGAAAAAGTTCTTTAGGGTTCATGATTACTCTGAGAATATGAAAGAAAAGGTGGGCTACCTTCAACCTAGAAGGAAAGGCTGGCATATGGTGGGAATACTTAAAGAATGTAAAAAACATAAAAGAAGAAAAATTGTCTCGGGGTGAATTTGAGGGGCATCTCAGGAGAAAACATATATCCAAAAGGTGTTATGAGAACAAATCCAAGTAGTTCTATGAGCTTAGAATGGGGTGGATGTTTGATGAGCAGTATATTACTAAATTCTTCGAGCTATTACAATATGTTCCTTAACTTAGGGAGGAAAATGCAAGGGTTCTATGATTCATCAGTGGACTTCCATAGTCCTTTAAAGACATAATCGAATTTGATGAGCAACAAACACTAGAAGATGAAATTTGAAAATTCAAGTACTATTATGAATAGTCAAAACACAGATCATAATCTAAGAGTGATTGGAAGGAAATAAGTGTTATGAGATACAAAGGAAAAGGGAATAAGAACGAGTGGAGGCCACAAGATACGAACAAAAGGGAAGGGATGACCCTAGCAAATCAAAACTGACCCCAACAAAAATTTAATTCTAAGAATAAAGTTTGAATTACCTAGCCCATGAGATGAGAGATCAATAATTTTGGTAGATGAATACATAAATTTTGTACTTGTAAATCACCTAAGGAAGGATTTCCCACAGCATAAAAATGATGGGGTCAAGGTTTTACAACATATGGGATGATAAAATAATCCAAGAAGTGGTCTAAAGCATACCTATGATTTGTGAAATATTGGATAGAAAACAAGTTGACTATCAATAATCCATAATTGAGATGCAACATAATATTTGCAGCCAAACTATCTCTATTTTAATTGATATGAGATCTAACTATAGTTGTGTTATTGTAGAAATCATGGAGAAATTCCAATTAGCCAAGAAATCACATGTGGAATCATGGCAGGTTCAACAGAAAGGAATGAAGCATTGGGTGAGAGTCTTCCCATTAAATTTGAATGGCATGCCAACTATTTCCAATTCTAACATATTACCACTAGGAGCATAAAACAAACTGTTGAGAATGTCCCTATTTTATATGCATCGCACTAAGTAGATTGCTTTGAGAAAGCCATAGAATGCTTAGATGAGTCTAGGGAGAGAAGAATATTGCAAGGGAAATTAAAACCCACGTGATTAATGACAACCATGCAAGCCAAAAGAATTAGTAGGAAGTGGTACATCTTATTTAGTATTCAAAATAACAACATTATCAAAGCTAAAAATAGTGTTGAAAGTGATGGACGAGAAATTCTAATGAAGCATCCCATTTTAAACCAATTCCAAGATTTATTTCTTAAATAAATCGCATGGTTTCCTTCTCACAAAGAACTAGAATTTCCCATTGAATTAATGTTAGGGGAAGCCCCAACATCCAAGGTTCCATATAGAATAAGAACTCGATATATAATTGGGCTAAAGCTACAACTCAAAGAAATGCTAAAAAAAGGCTACATAAGGCCGAGTGTGTCTCCATAGGAGCACCAATCTTATTTCTGGAAAAAAAAATGACACACTCAAGTTGTGCATTGATTAAAAACAATTGAATAAAGTAACCATTAAGAAAATATACCTACTATCATGGATCGATGATTTATTTGATCAACAAAGTGGAGTAGCTGTCATCTCCAATATTGATTTAAGATTTGGATACCATAAAGTGCACATTAAATATAAATACATCCATAAGACGACATTCTGAAACAAGTATGGGAATCATAAGTTTGTGGTAGTGCCCTTTGGGATTACAAATACACTTACAAATTTTATGTGCTTAATGAACAATGTGTTGCACCCTTACCTGGATAAATTCGTAGTGGTTTTTTTGGATGACATATTGTTCTATTCAAAGGCAAAGGAGGAGCATGAGGAACATTTAACTGTAGTGATACATTTTTTAAGAGAACACAAACTTTATGGAAAGCTTAGTAAATGTTACTTCTTCTAGTCATAAATCCATTAGTTGGGACACATTGTCCCAAAGTAGGGAGTAGTTGTTGATCCAAATAAGATCAAGGCCATGATGGAGTGGTCAACACGAAAGTATGTGACTAATATTAGATCCTTTGTGGGACTGGTAGGCTAATATAGGGTATTTGTAAAACAAATCACGAATATTGGTTATCCAATCACTGCGTTACAAAAGAAGGGGAATAAGTTTGAATGGAAAACTGAATGTGTTGCAAGTTTCGATCAACTAATTCAATTTCTCACCAATGCACAGGTGCTAAGAATTATAGAGAAAAATATTTTATGGTTTACAAGGATTCCTACAAAGATGGACTCAGAGGATTCTTATGTAGGAAGGCCAATTAGTTTGTTATGATCCTGAAATTTAAATGAGCGTGATCAGAACTATGTAATCCACGACTTAGAGTTGGTTATGATCAACCATGCATTGAAGATGTGGATGCACTACCTCCTTGGAAGAATATTCACTCTAATGAATTCTCATGGAGGGTTGAAGTATTTGATTGATTATCCTAAGCTAAATTCCAGGAAAGCTATATGGCTAGCCATGATCAGTGAGTTTGATTTCGAGATTAAGTATATTAAGGGAAAGGAGAATCAAGTGGTTGTTGCACTCAACAGAAGGGTGAAATTGTACCATTTATCAACCATAAGTTCTTATGCAACTAATCTCAAGGAAAGAATTGAAGTGGTTGGAAACCAGATGAAAAATATGATAACTTAAAAGGAAATCTATAGGCATATCCCAAGGGTGAAAAGGACAAGGAATATTGCCTCATAAAGGATGGGCTGATTTGATTCAAAAACAAAATTTATGTGTCGAATGAAGATAATCTAAATAATCTTATATTAAAATAATTTCATGCAAAACAATATTATGGCCACTCAAGTTACTAAAAGACCCTAGAAATGTTCAAGAAATTCTACTATTGGTTTGATTTGAAAAGAAAGGTGGCTGATTTTATTTCTAGATGCATAGAATGCCAACAAATGAAAGTTGAATGCAAGCATCTAGCTGTTTTATTGCAACCTATTCCCATTCCAAAATGGAAATGGAAGGTGATTTCCATGGAATTTGTTATAGGGATGCCAAGGACTTCCATGAAGAATGACACAATCATGGCAATGTGGCTCACATTGTAGCTATTAAGTCTACAAACTCAACTAGTGACATGGCTCAAGAATTCATAAAATAAATCGTAACATTGCCTGTAGTCTCCAAGAAAATTATCTCAAATAGATATGCCAAGTTCACTTCAAGTTTTTGGAAGGAACTATTTGCAGGCTAAGGGAAAAAACTAGTTTATAGTACAACTTATTGCCTAGAGATGAATGGGAAAATAGAGAGCATAAATAGGATCCTCGAGGACATGTTGAGGATATATGTGATGCACCAACCAAAGAAATGGGAAGAATATCTTCCAATTGTAGGGTTCACATAAAATAATGGGTACCAAGAATCTTTGAATATGAGGCTATTTGAAGCATCGTATGGGAGGAATTGTAACACTCCTATTAGATAGAGTGGTCTAGTGAAAAGGTTCCTCATTGGGCCTGATGTGTTAATAGAAATGGAAATTATTAGAAGAAATTTGAAAATGGCACAAGAAAAATAGAAGTTCCACGCAGACTATCATAGTGTACAAAAAGAGTTCAAAGTTAGAGAGCATGTACATCTACAAGTTAAACCCAAGAAAATATCCCTCCAAAATTGGGTCACGTGCTAAGACAGAACCATGCTTTTGTGGACATTTGAATTACTTGAAAGAATAGGGTCAATAGCCTATAGGTTTGAATTTCCTCCATTAGTGAATGTTAACGATGTTTTTCATGTTTCTTTTCTTAAAACATATGTGTTGGATTCTAATCATGTGATTGACTATTCTATGCTATAGGTAGAACCAAAGGGAGAATTCCAGCTAAAACCTCTATGCATCCTAGAACAAAGGCAATAGCACAAGTCAAGGTGTAGTGGATGCACTTTGGGCTGGAGGAAGCTACATGGGAAATGACTAATCAAATGCAAGCAACATATCTTTTTTTTTTATTAAATGAAGCAAATGTAAATAAAGTTGTAAATAAATTGTACAAACTTATGTTTATAAAGCTTCAGATAATTTTTTTTTGGACTAATTCCTGTTTTGATTTGTGTTTGGTTATATAACATCGAGTATGGTGTTCCTCCAAGGGGTAGGGGTTTGTTACAACCCTGGAAAGTTCCATCTTATTGTAAATATTATCTCTATTTTCGTTAAAATTAAAATGACTGAGAAATTGGGGGATTAATTCTAGAGTTTGGGGAAGGATATTTGTTTGATGAGACTAGGTTAGTATTAATTCTAGATTTCATGATTTAGTGAACTAGTTGCACAATAAATCTAACTATTAAAAGGAATGATCAGGAACCATACTGTCTCCCTAGAAAAATCTGCAAGAAAGAGTATGAATTAAATGGAAATCTAGTTGCACTAGGAGATTAACTGGAACAACAAAGAATTTATGCCAACGTAACTAGAAATGGCGATGATAGGCTTTAGTGGGAGAAATGAATTAGAAAGATAATTACCTTTGTGCATAATGGAAGAGGCAAGCACCTTTACACACGACAAAAGAGGTTAGCATCTCTATGCACCACGAAAGGGAAAACATCAGAATTGGAGGATAAGGAGATAATTATTTAAGAGATTAGTGATGGGGTTCTGATTTTGTGTTGTGTTACTCATTTTGGTTCCATTATGGTCTTTTTTTTCCTAGAATTAGAAATCTTATAGAGAGAGTTCGCTCTGTGGTAGCGGAACCGATGAAACCATTGTGTGTGGCTTGTAGGCTCAGAGGAAATAATTTATAGAGTAATTTCTTGACATGAGGCTGATGAGACCACTGTAAGTGGCTTATTAGGGTCTAAAGAACCCACGAGGAAATTTACAAATTGATGAGCCTAATAGTGAGGAGGTGGAGACCCTTGGGTACTTGTGAGGTTGATGAACCACCAGGTGTTTCCTTAGGGTTGAAGCACTAGTTATTTCCTTCACTGAAGAACTACCTGAAAGAGTGATTTCCACACTCCCATGGTAGATTTTCTTGTGATGAACCTTCCCAAAAGTTGAAATAAGTCTCCTCTTGGTAGTGAATTGTAAGTATTTATGCTAGGAAGAATCTTAGAGTTGAGGTTGACTAAGTTAGCAAACTTTGTTAGGTAACAATCGGGAGTTGTTGATAAAAACTAAGGGAAGTGAATTCCTACTCATTGTGTTAAATTCTGACTAGATGGTGGGTAAAGGTGTGTTACCTTTGGAGGCCATGTTTTACTCATAATTACTAACTTTTACAATTTAAGCGCTCCTCCTCAATTCTAAAATATTACTCGAGTCTGACTGCTACAAGAAAGGCTTGGCTATAGTGTGTCTAAGGTTGGGTTGAGAGTTTAAGGCCCAATTTCTGTTGTCAGGATTTTCATATAAGGTAAGTTTTTATTTCAATTATATGTGCAAGTGAATTTCCCATGAATACTTGTTGTGTTGATTTTAAATGTTACTTGAATGTATGGAACTTCATTTCATGAATGACTTGGAGTGTCGATATATTGAGTATTGGTTATGTTGAGTAAACTACTTGAATACTAATAATATTTGTGATATTTGGTTCTTATAGGCTAATGACCTAGTCAATCTTCTAAGTAAATATGTATTAAGTGCATGGACTAGTACTTAAGAATTGTATAATTCTAATTTTTTTGTGCAATAGTGCTTAGTATGATTGATGTGCCAGTGATTTAATTTGCATTTTAGTTATGATGTTTAATTATCATGGTATATGTGAAGGATATGTATCCCTTGTATGAAAAGGAATGTGGTTCCTGTAATTGCTACAAGAATGTTGGATTCCTGTATAATTTCTTGAAGAATGGTTTATTTTTTGTATGTTTTGCGTGAACATGAAACTTTTTATTATTTTCATTAAATGAATATGATTAGCAAGAATGTTTGTTATTCATATGCTTTGTATAGTTGAGCCATTATAAGATTAAAATAAATTCATACATGTATATGTTCTGGCTGGGAGGTGAGATCAAATTCCTATGATTCTAGGAAATGCACTCAAATCACATGTTCTTTGTGTATTTTATTGGGTAAGTAATATCCCAAGTTTTTGTTGTCATCCCATCAAATTATGGGAGTAAGCTCATCTTTGCGCTTTAGTTTAGTTGAAATTTTGATCACATCATTGGATGGCTTCCATGCTCAACAACCACTGGAAAGGGTTTGTGAGACCTTAGAATTTCAATTCTTGATATCATACATGGAAATTCATATCTCTTTGTAGGTAGTCATATTTGGTATGGGTTAGGATTGTGGAAGTCATAAAGAGATTCATTTTTTTCATAAGTATAAGAACTCATAGAATAGGATGAAATCCACCCATGGGGCCCACCAAGTTTGGATTCAAGCGAGTCGACCAGAAGGCAGAACTCGAGTGAGTTTGCACCCAACCAAGCAATGTTATAGATAAAATTGGTTTGAATTCTAGGTTGGGTGATCCAAAATGGATTTTGGATAGACTCCTATGTCTAAGTGTTCCTCACAGAGGAAAAATTAAAGTCCATGGAAGTTCCTAGAACAAGCCCCATTGCAGAGATCGTCTCATTCTGAATCTGTTGCAACTTGAATGGGCAAAATTGGACTTAGGATGCAAAAGTTATCACCAAAAGAAGATGCCCTATGTTCTTTAGAAAAATAGGAAAAATCCTTTAAAATGAGAAAAAACCCTTATAAAGGGAAATTGCATCGGGGGAGGGCCAAAGGTAGACTTAAGCGGGGAGTGAAGCCACCCCCAATTGCCAATCGCCGACAAATCAGGTCGGAGGCGGCACATGCATATAACATAAGGTGAGACTAGGGCCGATGATCTGGGTGGATATTGGTGGCCACCTCCCAATCCCACTTAGACCCCTGCCATTGTTTCTTTTAGTTTTTCAGTTTCCTTAGTTGTAGCACAGTTTACTATTTTTAGCATTTTTTCGGGTCCTGAACTTCCAGAGCTGTTTTGAGGCCCTAAACAACGTTTTTTGGGAAAACTCATGGACTGTTGTTGCTCTTCCCAAAGTTGTAGTTCTCGGATATATATTTCTAATGAGATACTATGCACGTCAAACGGAGATCGTATGCCAAAGTTATGACCTCAGGAAGTTGATGTACCAATTTACCCAAACGGGGCCCACAATTTGGCGTTTCATCTTCTAGGGTTAGGTTTTAGGATGTTTAGGGTTTTTCATTGTTTCTCAACAATAAATAGGCCTTCGAGCCTCATTGTAAGACAGTTCAGAGGCATGTAGCCGCCACATCTCTTCTCAGAGATAAGCTACCATTGCCCTAGCTGGTTTATTTCCATTGTTGTTTGTAAGCATATTTCAGTATTTTACATTAATGAAATGAAGTATTATTTCCGCTACATCTCTGTGTTTATGGTTATCTTTGTAATTTGTTGTGTTCCTCTTTAAATCTGGATTAGCCAATGCGATATCACAATCGCCGATATCGGTGGATCGCAATCGGCGATGGCATAAGGCAAAGGACGGACCCCCGGGTCGAGCGACGTTGATATCGCCAAAATCGGCAGATCGACATCAGTGATGGCATGGGACTTAAGGTAGGACCCCGGGCCGAGTGACATTGCGATCGCCGAAATCGGCATATCGGGAGATCGGCTGTCCCCGATACAAAGAGCCGATGCAATGAGCGATACCGATAAAAAGGCCGAACCCGATAAGTTTTCAAATCCGAGTTGTATAAAATTTCGGGTCCGGGAATTCAGATTTTCACGTATTGCCCATGTATTTGGGATTTTACCCAAAACACACCTGTGATGTGATAAGCAATGAAACCGGATCCGAAAGGGTTTGTAAATGCAGTTGCATAACATTTCAACTCCGCCATAAAGCCATTTTGTGATATTTTCAATGTTATAATGTATTTTTCAAATACAAAGGGAAACCACGAAATAAGCAGGATTTCAGGCGGGCCATAGGTGGTAAGTGGTTTTGGCCAGGCTCTGCCTAAGCCCATACACTAGCTGCCATGTGGCTAGGCACTAGAGAGGGAAAACCACCCTTTTCGGGCAAGTAATCCCCGTGCGCATTAGCCACCCGAAATCAATAACAGTCGTTGGTCAACATCACTTGTGATTGCGCCCAAAGACGGATCTAAAGAGAATATAGGGAAGAACTAACGATTTTTGAAGTCCAATAGACCATGTTTGGGCGAATTTTCCTGTGTATTTGTGTATTTCTCTGTGTAAATAGAGAACGACTATTTTTGGGTTTTTGCTTATGAAATGGCCTCGATTCCTTCTGTAACAGCTACTAATCATCATTCCACGCTACAAGAAAGCATTTTGGTAGACGACGAGGCGTTTTGATAGTCATAGAGCCGCACAGCCAGATGGCAAGTTGAACAGACAACGCAGAGAAGCCACAGAGCCATAAGGGAATGATTGAATGCAGGGAAACAGCTGGGGAAGCTGAAAAGCCAGGAAAATGCCTCAAAGGAGCCCATAGAGTTCAATTGAGGAGGAGTTGAATACTGAAAGCAGTTACAGAGCCGAGAGAGCAGAGAGAGTGGAAAGCTACTGTGTAGAGTAGCTGAGGGAGCCTTTGGGGTCACTTGAATTTCAAGTGAAAAGCCACAGAATTGAAGGTTGCAGAGAGCGAAGGAAGCCAAAGCTGAAGAGATAGAGCTAGAGCTAGAGCTGAAGAGCCAAAGCCAGAGCCAAGAGCTAGAGCCAAGAGTTAGAGCCAGAGCCGAGAGTGAGAGCCGAGAGCCAGAAAGCCGAGAGCTTCAAGAGATAGGGATAAAATGGTGTCTAAACCCATTGTTTTTGTGTAAAACAGTGGAGTTGAGCCAAGAGCTTGTAAAAGGACTTTGCCATAATTCCAGATGTAGAGTTGTAACTAGGGTCTCTCACACCGCTAATTATCCTACATTAATAAGTCAATCCGGGAACGTTTTGTTATTGCAAGGAGTAACTCAATCCGAGGCTGTTTGTCCAAGTAATGCTCGGTAGTATAGTGTCCTAATGGTCTGAAAGGAAACAGATGCTTAGCTGTAATGAAACTAACCCAAAAGATAAAATCACGCAAGGCAGTTAATCAGTCAAGGGTATGGAAACAATAACCTATCCCTTTAGAAACTGATAAAGAAAGGAAATCAGAGCATGGACTTATAGGTCTGGGGCTAGGCAGCGTCTTGCTGAGGCTCACGACAGCCTTAGGCCTGCTCTCACACTAAAACAACAAAGGTAGGTAAATCAAGCAGCGAAAAGTAAAATGGAACAGCAATCTGGAAATGGAACAACAGTAAAGAAATGGAACAGCAGTAAGGAAATGGAACAGCAATGATAAATGGAACAGCAAATAGTGGAATAGCAATCCTTAACCATATGTACACGTTCTCTACTACTACAGCAATCTGAGAATAATGGAGGATACGACTATGTTCCTGAACAAGGTAATATTGCTTTCGAGTCTTGCAAATACTATTTCACATGGATCTGATAACAATAATATTCATACAAACATTCCGCTACAGAAATAGCTGAAAGACGTAATTCGAATGGATCCACTTATACAATGCAGAGACATGAGATAAAAGAACTCATTCAGATGTCAGTTATAACGAAACATAGCATATCATATAGAAGATGTATCAGATTACTGAAATAATGGAAATAAACAAACCACACAGTATAATAGTACAAAAGCAAGTGTCCGTCGGAGCTGGGCCCTTGGCTACCAATGGAACACCGCCTGAAGTTACTCCAGATGCAGAGACGAAATGAACACCAAGTATTTTATATTAATTGCATCAACAAAAGTATAACAAAGTCAGGTCTCAGAGAGACTCAGTAATTACAGTTGGTTCTGAAGTTGAAAATTACAAAAGACAGTCCTCCCCTGTCCAATGGCGTGGTGCCTTTATATAACATAAATGACGGAGGTATCTAGATAATCAAAAGATAACTTAAAGCAGCGATCCCTCAGGATCAAGGATCCTGAGGGATTCGCTAATCATTCGATTCTTCTCTTTCCCTTCTTCCGTTCTCCGTCTCAGTATCCCGCCTTCTTTCTTTGGGCTATTCGGCTCTAATTTTACTTGATCTTGTCCGCATCTGGTTCCCTGTTGGCGGGATAGTAGTTATTTTCCCTTTGCTTCTTGCTTTCAATCGCCGATCCTTTGTTTTCGCGTCTTCCTGCATGGAAAACGTCAATCATTAGCACTTAAGCTTCCTTTATCGATTGTTGCACATTTTATCAAAACCCTTTATCTTCTTTGAACTCATAATGCAGAAAAGGTTATAACTATTATTGAAAAACCACTAGATTGCTAGTCAAAAGCATACCTTCCAGGTGCTCCACACACCCCCCTGCTTACCCTGTTTCATGGCCTCATGAAAACATTGTAGTTGAGATGCAAGGCGGTGAGAGAATAGGCCAGAGAAGGGATCTCGTGAGGAGGCCGGCAACCGTGATGAGCAACTAGATGGTCAAAGAACTGGTCTATTTGATCTGCAGGCATCTCATATAAGGCCTGATATCCGGGTGCAGGGTGCCAAATAATTGGACTGCGAAATCGATACCCTAACCAGGATGGCCCTGCTTGCAGAATTTGTTCCCCATAAAGGTTCAACCGGCTGGCAGCCAGCTCAAAATTCTCATATTTGAATGGTTCCCTGAGCTGGATGCTTGGACTAGAAGTCCGGTATCGAAATTTTGCAGCATCGAGGGCAAGATCTTTAATAGTCAGGAAATATTCCAGACCATTTCGGATCAAGTCTTCGTGCATGGGCCCTATTATCTCAATGACTCCTGGGGTCCTTATGAGACTCCTATGCTTTCTCCATAGCGTCACTGGGTCTCTAGGTTCAGCTCGCATCCACAAGTCTAGGCTATTTTCTTGTCTCTGAAAGGTGTTATAAGCTTTGAGCCATTTCACCTGATTAACCCCAAATGAGATGAAGGCTTGGAATTGTACATCACCAAAAAAAGGGCCAGGATTTAAATCAGTTTCCTGGTCTAGCACAAGATTGTGCAGGTAAAACTCGCATAATAACCTCTGAACTCTAACTCCATAGTGCTTGCAACAGTCTATAAAATCATTAACAGTGTTGATGTGGATAGGTGCTCCTGCCCTAACGGCTTTTATTTTTAATCTCAGATATCGTTCAAGCAAAAATAAAGCATAATTTTTAGCAGGGGCCCTACAAGTCAAAACATCATTATATAAGGAACACACGGTGTCCATCTGCTTAACAACACTATCTAATCGACGAGTTACCTTAGCAACCTTTTCCTGCTCCTTCTGCCATCCTTCAAAGGCCTGGCTCTCGGACTGACTGATGTCTCGAAGTTGCTGTTGGAGCTCTTCGTATCTTTCCTTGGGGACTGTCTGTTCTCGCAATTGCTCGGCTTCCTGCTGGGCTTCCTTCATCATTTTATGCAAGGTTCTGGTTTTTGGGTCCTTCTTCCACACAGCCGTAGAGGCTGGGAGTTTAACCTGGACCTTCTTATTTCATTGCTTTGAGTTTCGGACCTGAATTACGCCCGAGGGTGGTGCTTCTGTTTGGACTTCTTTGTTTTTTGTTTCCTTCTTAATGCGAACGAAGGGTTGCTGTGGTCTTCCTGCCATCGGAGCCTCTTGCTGTTCCATTGGGATATCCATTTGTTCTTCAAGGTCGGATGGAACAGCAGTCTGTCCCTCCGCGCTATTTGGAACAACAGTTTGTCCCTCCATTTCATTTGGAACAGCACCCTGTTCCTCATTATTATTTGGAACAGCAGACTGTTCCTCGGTAGTAGGTCTCCTGATGGGGTTTCGTCCATCAAAGCGAATTCTTGTCCTTGGGGTTCTTGCTACCGTGGTCCTCTTCCTTTTCCCTGCAGTCTTTTGTATCCTCAGACTGGCTTTCAGCATCCGAATTTGCCGCCGGAGTCTGGCTATAGTGCCCAGCAACCTCTGCTGCTTATTTCTTAATTTCGCAATTTCCCTTGTTTCGGCAGAGGGTTTGGTTCTCAGGCTTGCGTCTTCTGTGATATCTTCCGGCATCCTGGGGACAGATTGTCCCCGATTGTTATCTTCCATTTCATTATCATAGCCAGGCAGGTTTTCTCCCCCTGCCTCTTCTGCATGCATTTCCTCGGGTAATTCTCTTTCTGTGGGACCGTCAGGGACACCTCCTGTGCTGGAGTCCTGGCCATATTCTCCCATATTGGCCAGAACTGCTGCCAATTCCTCCTCACTTGGAGGGTCTTGCAGCAGGCTACCCCCTGGCTGTGCAATTTCTTCTTCCCGATTGCCCTGTTTAGTGGCCTCTTCTTCCTCCGAGGGTTCATGTCCTTTTTCAATTTCTCCTTCTGGCTGGTCAGTCTCGGCCTCCGATTGCTCAGCATTTCCTTCGGAGGGTCTTCCCTCTGATTCTGGAGGTTCATCCGCAATTTCAATTGGCTGGGCCGTTGTTCCCTGAATTCTTTCCAACCTTCCTCGTATCCGGGCCAGCCGAGCTGACTTTCTTGGCCTCTCAAGTTGGTCAGGAGTATCAGTAGGTTCTGCGGGTGTCTCTGGTTGCTCTGGCGTATCGGGAGGTTGCTTCCGTTTTGAAGCGGCATGCCTCTCTGCTGCTGACTTCTTGCGTTTCTCTAATCGTTCCGGCGTGCCAGAGGATTGTTCAGGTTTTGGGGGTGGTACAGCCGCTCCCCCTTCGACTATTGCAACCAATTCCTCCCAAGAGCTTTGCTGTTGAGTGAGACCGTGGCTCACTATCAACCGAATCAGCCCATGGTGGCTAACGACTGTTTTTATGTGCTGGGCCTTTTTCAGGCTTTGGGCTGCGCCATGCAGTAACGAATTTAAAAGTGCAGGGAGATTTACAGAACATTTTCCTTTTAAAACTGCTAAGAGTTTCAGATGACGAGGTCTTACCACGTCTTTTCTCCCTTCGTAGGTGATATAGCTTTGTACTGTCTTCGCTAGCTCAATCCAGGGTTCCCCTAGTGCTGCCGGCAGAACTCCTTTCCCTTTGACTGTCAAGCTTTGGCGTTTGTCCTGGAAAATTTCCATAGCTTTTTGTAATCTCTCCTTCTTCGGCCCCCATTTGGGTCCAACAGCTGGTAATCCTGAGACTTTGGCGATGATATCCTCTGTAACCTCTATCCGCTTTCCTCCTACTACGGAGTAGTTTTCCTGCAAATTCTGCAGGAATTCCAACGCTATTGCTTCATTTGATTCTTGCAGGCAGTTGAAGTAATTCAACCATCCTGCATTTTCCAGGATTTTGCGAGCAGCATCGGAGACTGTCAGCTTGTGAGGTTCGCTCCGGACCGTCCTTCTGCCCATGATTCAACTCAGAAATGGACTCAGAAATGGAACAGCAACTGTTTGCGGTATTTACGATGCAAAAAGGATGATCGATGCCAATTTAGGAAAGGACTACACAGGGCATGCAACAAAAAGAAGAGATCGTGGACGGCAGTCTCCGTGAGATGGAAGCATCATACCGTTAAATCATGCCATTTCCTTGTACATTATTTTGCCCGAATGGTATGCAGCCACGTAATCCATGGAGTAATGAGGTTACTTCCCCCCCGCGATCTGATAGGCTGCCCACAGCCGTCAAAGAGAGGAGCAGCAGCCAGTCGGGAGTGCAATCATCAAGTACATCATATGAAAGTATGCCATGTTGTAAAAGAACAATGAAATGCTGAAACCGAGGCAAAAAGGTGGATTGCATTTTATATAAGCCTGCGTGATATAATGAGGAACTGGGGGATTGGACGTCTGTCAACTGTACGAAGTCTCCAGTAGTCATTGTCAGTTCCGTTGCCATGATTGGTGGTAATGTTCATGCGATAAATATATCGGGGTGTGACATATGATACGTGCGAAGGATATAAGAGACAGAAAGATTTTAATATCATACCTGTTGGTGTAAATATTACGACTTCGATGCCATTAACAGAGCTCTGCTGCTAATAGGTGTTCATAACCTTGGCAGAGTTGTTTATCTCACCCTCCGGAACCATGATCCTTTGTGTATATTTTGAAGAGTGCTTTGTCAAAATGCAGGCCATTATGCTGGCTTGGTGACCAGATAGTCATAATGCCATTCACAAGGTAGGCGTGAAATGTGGTCAGGCCGGCTCGCGATGAAACCTCCTGTTCCAAGATTTGCTTGTTAATTTATTTTTGGACCATTTCCCTGGTGTGGTGGCCATTATGGGAATGCCACTTCGCTTCCACCCTTATGATCATGGTAGGCCAGCTCTGAATGAGACCTCCTATCCTGCATTTGACAACTTTCATATTTTGTTTTTGTATTCTTTTGCAGAGCATCTCTCTTGTTTCTTTTCACATCAGGGTGGTTCCGCACTCCTTAAGAGCGGGGAATGGTGGAAGAAGTCTTACAATCCCAACAGATAGATATAAATCATTCGTTCTTACTCCCAAGTAGTGATCAAAAAAGATTTTAGGGAAATAAAGATCACCAATAACAATGGTACCGGTAAATGACAATGATAGTGAAGATTAAAAGTTCACGTCCCTCCTCCTGTTCTTTTATACATACTAGCCTCATAGTGATAGCGATTTATGATGTGCTGATTTCGGTATCTCATGGTTTATTTTCACGGCATAAGTTCATTGCTGTATCTAAAAGATTGAGGAAACCATGGTCACAAAGCATCCTCCATAAGGACGAAAACATGATAATGGCATTCATAGGATACCATTTCTTTGAGAGGAGCCACTGAAAATCGGAAATGCTGTTCCTTTTGAGAAAGGAACAGCAAAGTCACTCAAATGTTGTTCCTTTTGACAAGGAACAGCAGTCACGTTAAAGTGCTATTCCTTTTCGCAAAGGAATAGCAAAACATCCAAGTGCTGTTCCTTTTCGCAAAGGAACAGCAAAACACACAGGTGCTGTTCCTTTTCGCAAAGGAATAGCAAGACACACAAGTGTTGTTCCTTTTTGCAAAGGAACAGCAGGACACACAAGTGCTGTTCCTTTTCGCAAAGGAACAACAAAACACACAAGTGCTGTTCCTTTTCGCAAAGGAACAGCAAAACACGCAAGTGCTGTTCCTTTTCGCAAAGGAACAGCAAAACACACCAATGCTGTTCCTTTTCGCAAAGGAACAGCAAAACACGCAGGTGCTGTTCCTTTTCGCAAAGGAACAGCAAAACACACAAGTGCTGTTCCTTTTCGCAAAGGAACAGCAAGACACACAAGTGCTGTTCCTTTTCGCAAAGGAACAGCAAGACACGCAAGTGCTGTTCCTTTTCGCAAAGGAACAACAAAACACGCAAGTGCTGTTCCTTTTCGCAAAGGAACAGCAAGACACACAAGTGCTGTTCCTTTTCACAAAGGAACAGCAAGACACACAAGTGCTGTTCCTTTTCGCAAAGGAACAACAAAACACGCAAGTGCTGTTCCTTTTCGCAAAGGAACAGCAAGACACACAACACACAAGTGTTGTTCCTTTTCGCAAAGGAACAGCAAAACACGCAAGTGCTGTTCCTTTTCGCAAAGGAACAGCAAGACACACAAGTGCTGTTCCTTTTCGCAAAGGAACAACAAAACACACCAATGTTGTTCCTTTTCGCAAAGGAACAGCAAAACACGCAGGTGTTGTTCCTTTTCGCAAAGGAACAGCAAAACACACAAGTGCTGTTCCTTTTCGCAAAGGAACAGCAAGACACACAAGTGCTGTTCCTTTTCGCAAAGGAACAGCAAAACACAGAAGTGCTGTTCCTTTTCGCAAAGGAATAGCAAAACACGCAAGTGCTGTTCCTTTTCGCAAAGGAACATCAAGACACACAAGTGTTGTTCCTTTTCGCAAAGGAACAACAAGACACACAAGTGTTGTTCCTTTTCGCAAAGGGACAGCAAGAACACGCAAGTGCTGTTCCTTTTCGCAAAGGAACAACAAAAACACACTAGTGCTGTTCCTTTTCGCAAAGGAACAACAAAAACACACCAGTGCTGTTCCTTTTCGCAAAGGAACAACAAGAACACTTGGAAAGAAAAAAATCAAGGAAACATATATACAAGATGCTATGTACAAGTTATAAAATGAATTTCTTAAGCTATAGGTGAGGAAGATTGCGCTTCCTCTCCTAAAATTTTCATATCAGTATCTTGTCGCAGCTGTTGACAGAAGGATTCCCGAGTGAGTGGCTTTCGATAAAGGCGAACTCGGTGGCCATTTACTTTGAATGCATATCCAGAACCGTCAATTGTGACCAAGGTAAGGGTCCCATTCTCGTGTACCTTCTGGATTTTGTATGGTCCTAGCCATCGAGTCTGGAGTTTCCCCGGGAAATCCTGAAACCGAGAGTCGTATAACAGAGCCCAGTCTCCTTCATGAAAGACTTTATTCTTGATCAGTGCGTCGTGCCATTTAGCCCGCTGCTGTTGAATCAATGCTGTATTCTGTAATGCAGAGAGCCTGATTTCGTCTAATTCATTAATCTGCTGTAATCGATTGATTTGTGCCTCACTCAGATCTAGGCCGACTTCCTGTGCAGTTCGTAGCGTTCGGATTTCGAATTCTATGGGGAAAATTGGCTGCTTTCCAAACACTAACTGATAGGGTGAATAGCCTGTAGTGCTTCTCCATGTGGTTCTGTAGGCCCACAGCACCTCAGGTAGTCGAGCGGCCCAATCTCGCCGATGCGATGCAATGGTTTTTGTTAAAATTGATTCTATTACCTTATTACTACTTTCTACTTGCCCATTTGCCTGCGGATGGTATGGGGTAGTAATCTTATGTTGGACATGGTAATTGTTAAGTGTTGCAGCTAATTTATTTCCAACAAATTGTGGTCCACCATCGGTGATTAATTCTCTCGGAAGTCCATAACGTACAAACAAATGGAACAAGAATTGTATCACAGAGTCTTCTGTAGCCCTAGGTAACGATTCGGCCTCGACCCATTTAGTAACATAGTCTGTCGCCACCAGAATGTATGTCCTCTGATTTGATGATGGATTGATGGGCCCAACGAAGTCTAGAGCCCATCGTTCGAATGGCTCAATGACCAATTGTGGTCTCAGAGGCATTTCATCGGCTTGGCCAGGTTTTCCTGCTCGCTGGCAGCTGTCACAGGCTTGTGCAAACTTTTTCGCATCCTTGAAGATTGTAGGCCAATAGTATCCGGTCTGCAATACTTTATGTGCTATTCTTTTTTCAGTGAAATGTCCCCCGCATGGCCCGTCATGGCAGGCTTTTAGAATGTCGAAGATTTCATCTTCTTGAATACACCTTCTGATTTGCATGTCTGCCCCTGTATGGAACAAATGGCCTCCAATCCATGAAAAGCGAGTGCTTTTCTGAACAATCTGCTTGCGTTCCTGAGGGGTTAAGTGTTTTGGTAACTTACCGACTGCGAGGTAATTGGCGACATCGGCATACCAGGGTGTTCGAACAGCAACAGCAAAAAGGTGCTCGTCAGGGAATTGATCGTCTACTGCTGCTGTTTCGACTGCTTTCGGCATCCGTGAGAGGAAATCAGCTACAGGGTTCTCCTTGCTAGGTCGATCCTTAATTGTGATGTCGAACTCCTGCAATAAGATCAACCATCTGGTTATTCTAGCATTCGTAACAGGTTTATTTGCCAAATATTTGATAGCAGAATGATCTTTATATAACACAACAGGATAGCCTGTAATATAATGTCTAAATTTGTTAACAGCATGTATTACAGCCAGGAATTCCTTTTCAGTAACGGTATAATTAAGTTCGGCAGAGGATAAATTTTTGCTGATATAGTAAATAGCATATGGCTTCTTATCCTCTTCTTGTCCCAGGACTGCACCAATTGCTGTGTCCGAGGCATTAGTTGATATTTGAAATGGCAAATTCCAGTTGGGTCCTCGAAGGACTGGAGCTGTTGATAACAGGTTCTTCAATTCCTTAAAAGCCTGGTCGCATTTTTCTGTCCACAAGAAATCAACATTGCCAGTTAAAGCATATAGAGGTGCAGCAATACGTGAGTAATGTTCTATAAATCGTCTGTAATACCCAGAAAATCCAAGGAAACTGCGTACCTCTGTTTGAGTAGTGGGAGTAGGGATGAGCAAAAGAATCTGAATTTTAGCCGGGTCTACCTGGATGCCAGCTGCTGAGATGTAATGCCCTAGAATGAGCCCTTTTGTCATCATCATGTAACACTTTTTGTGACTCAGGCAAAGTCTGGTAGCGATACAACGTTGTAGGACTTTCTCCAGGGTATCCAGAGCTGGGTCAAAATCATCTCCATACGGTGTAAAGTCATCCATATACACCTCAAGTCCGTCATTTATTAGGTCTGCAAAGATGCTGAGAACAGCTCTTTGAAATGTAGTAGGGGCATTGCATAGTCCGAAGGGTAGTACATGATAGGAAAACGTTCCCCAAGGGAAAGTAAAGGTAGTTTTATCCTGATCTTCAGGGGCGATTTGGATTTGGTTATATCCGCTGAAGCCATCCAGGAAAGAGAAAAATTTCTTCCCTACTAAAGTGTCCAGTACTTGATCTATAAATGGGAGGGGAAAGTGATCCTTCTGTGTGGCCTTATTTAACTCCCTGTAATCCACGCAAATCCTCCATTTCCCATTTTTCTTGGGTACCACCACTAGGGGAGAGATCCACTTACTGTCGGAGATGGGGTAAATAAAATTAACATCTAAAAGTTTCTGAAGTTCTGCTTTTACTATTTCTTTTAGATGGGGGTTGAGTCTTCTTTGTGGCTGGCGAACAGGTCTTGCATCCTTCTCTATATAGATGTGGTGGGTGCATAATTGAGTATCAATCCCCTTCATGTCAGGGTAATCCCACGCAAATGCTCTCTTATATTTTTGTAACAGACTAACAAGCTTCATTTCTTGATCTGGTGTCAAGTTGGCGTTAATATTTAAAGTCTTACCAGGTTCGATTTCCACTACTTTACTATTGGCAACAACAGTTACTGGTATTGTTTGGTCATGCAGATCTTTTAAGGGGTCTTCTTCTAGCTCACTATCAAATGCTACCTCTATCATAAAACACTGTGTGTGAGAGCTAGATTCGGTTTGACTGATGAAGTTATTGATAGCATCATCTTCTGTCTGATCTTTAAAATCTAAAGTCTTCTGTACAGTTAATGGGGCTCTGATATTATTAGTAAGGTATGACACAGGATACTGATTGGTTTTGATCATTGGTAGGCTTGGCTGTGCTGGAGGATATAGAACGAGATTTTTAACATCTGGTCCTTTAGTTATAGTCATGTTTCCCTGCCGGCAACCAATGTAGGCATCGGCAGTAGCAAGCCAAGGTCTTCCTAATATTAGCGGATGTCCATCTAGTCGGGTTTTTGGATTAATTACCAGGAAATCGGTTGGATACTCCCAGCAATCTACGGAAACCATGACATCATATAGAGTACCTTCGGGTCGAACTACAGATCGATCTGCCAATTCTAACAAGGTAGAAGTAGGTTCTACCGATGTGATGCCAAGCTTTTGGCAGGTGGAAGTTGTCAAAATATTGATTGCAGCTCCCAAGTCGACTAAAGCATTAGGCAGGGTTTGACCATAGATTTGGACAGTTACAATTGGGTTCCCAGGATCTTCGTATTTGATAGGTGTCTCTTTTCCTGATAACAGGTCGGATAAAGTTCCAACTACTTGGACTCTAGGGTTAGTAGTTATATTCCTCGTTGATTTTTTTTATGCACAATTCTTTTATAGTCTTTGCGTATATGGGAATATCTTGAATGGCCTGGAGGAATGGAATTTTTATATACAGATTTTGTAACTCTCCCAGAATGTCAAAGTCTGGATGTTGCACAGGTCGCGGTATGACTAATCGTTCCGGGAAAGGAGGAGATGATGTATTTGTTTGTTGAGGGGTCTGTTCCTTATTTACATCCTTTTGTTGTAGCGGTTGTTCTATTGGTAACTGGTCTTCAATGTGACCTATTTTGTCTCCCTCTGTTTCTATGATACGTCCAGATCGTAACTGAAGGTCATTACACTCCCTTAAGTCAAGTCCAGTTTCTGATGTGTCTATGATTTGGATGGATTGGACTGGTCGATTATTAGGATTAGGGTTGGGTTGGGCTGGGAGTTGTGGCCTTAAATTAGACTGGGGGTTTTGTTGTAAAGCTGGCAGAGTTGGTTGAGGGAGTGGAATAGTTCCTGTTGACTGATATGTCGATCTTGGCCAATTGGTCTGCCAGGGTGAACCTTGTGATGTGGGGGGAATCCATTGCGGAGGGTATGAATTGTTCTGCCAATATGGTGGGGTGTAGGGAAAATTTGGCCATCCGAATTGGTTTGGCTGATTCATCCATGGATTTGGAGAAGGAAATGGCTGTGATGACCAATTCGGGACTGGGGGTGTAGGTTGATTTTGCCACATACCATATTGCTGAGCATTGTATTGTGGAGGTTGAAAAGAAGAAGCTGGATCTAAAAACATACCTGATTGCCTTGGTTGCCATTGGAGACGTTGGTTAACAAAGTATGTTGGTTCTGATTCTTCTTCTGCTTCTTTGTATATAGCCTTCAATCCAGGAAGTGAGGGGCAGCTTTCAGTAAGGTGGTCTTTCATACAGATAGCACAGGCTTGAACTGTATCTAGCGGACATTCTTTGTGGCTGTGTTTTTTTTTGCATCGGGGGCAAAAAATTGCCAGATTTTGCTCTGCCTCCATTTTCTTTTGTTTAGCCTGCACAATATCAAGCTGAGTAGTTAATGTCCCTAGGATATCAGTTTTAAAATTTTCTAGTAAATTCCCAAGTTCTACCCGTGTTATCCCTTCTGTTGATATTTTGTTATCTCTAACAAACCTATCATATTCTGTTGGTTTTATCCTTGTGCTACCCCTTGAACTCCTAATACATAAATTAATGATATCGGCAAAATTCTCTTGGTAAATATCTCCTTTTCCCATGATATTCAACGTTTCGATCCACTGTTCTTTCATACCTCTAATTAATGCAGTTTTCAACACATTGTCAGGCAGAGGTAATGATGCATAAGGGGATCTCTGTAAGTTATACTGGAAGCGTTCTACATATTCCTCTAGAGTTTCATTTGGTCTAGCCATCATTTGGAAGATTTCATCTTTCAGTTCCCTTGACCTACAGTAATCCTGATATTTTTTGAGAAAGGACTCTTTCATTTGCTCCCAATTGTTTATGACTCCACCGCCTAGACCCATAAACCATCTCAGAGCTGCTCCCTTCAAGGTAGAGGGAAACAACTTTAATTTCTGAGGATCAGTGGTGTAATCATACCCTCTACATAACACATCGAATTCAAATAAGAACGCATCAGGGTCCTCTGATGTCAGTCCGTGAAACGTTGGGATGTGTTGAAGAGGAATTGCCTTCATGGGGGCATTCGTAGCAGAATCTACTATCGGATATTGCAATGTGGAAGTTTGGGTATTTGGCTGATTCTGCACCATGGGATCGAAGATGTGCCAGTAACCTTCCGGGATTTCTAGGAGGGTGTTCCTAGGTTGAGAAGGGGCGGCCTTGGCAGGGGCTGTCTTGATGACACTTCCCTTATCAGGGATTTCTATCTGAAGGAATGGGGTGCTTTCAGTATTAATTCTGGCTGCGCTTCCCTTATCTGGGCTGTTCAACAGCTGGATTATCCTGGAGGGAGATTTCGGTTCCTCTATTTCCCCTGTTTCCCCCTCTCCTTCACAAAGGTTGCTTGAGTTCCCTTCTTGCAACCGTTCAGACACAGGATTTTTGATTTCTTGGAAGTCCTGTTCAACAGTCTGACTCTGCACCTCAGCGTAGGCTGCAGATGGTGATGCTGTAGCCTGAAGGGAATTGGTAGGCTGCTTAGAATAAGTCTTTCTGAGGCCTACTAACGGCTGAGATTCAGTTTTCTTGTAGATTTCGTCTATGAAGGTCGTTCGGCCAAGGATCACCGGTCCTTTGGCTTTCTCAGGTTTGGCTGGGGTTTTGGTATTCTTTTCTAATTTTTTCTGCTTAGTCATGCACTCTAAGAACTACTAAATCCTATCAGCCAGCAATTCTACTAAGAGAGCGGACGGTGGAGCAGGGCTTTTACATGCTCCGTACACAGGTTCTTACCTGCCGTTTTTAAAATCCAACTCCCTCCTAGCAGATTTGCGCACTACTCTGTAAAGGGCAAATGGCTATTACTCCTCCCCGGCAACGGCGCCAAAATGTAGAGCTGTAACTAGGGTCTCTCACACCGCTAATTATCCTACATTAATAAGTCAATCCGGGAACGTTTTGTTATTGCAAGGAGTAACTCAATCCGAGGCTGTTTGTCCGAGTAATGCTCGGTAGTATAGTGTCCTAATGGTCTGAAAGGAAACAGATGCTAAGCTGTAACGAAACTAACCCAAAAGATAAAATCACGCAAGGCAGTTAATCAGTCAAGGGTATGGAAACAATAACCTATCCCTTTAGAAACTGATAAAGAAAGGAAATCAGAGCATGGACTTATAGGTCTGGGGCTAGGCAGCGTCTTGCTGAGGCTCACGACAGCCTTAGGCCTGCTCTCACACTAAAACAACAAAGGCAGGTAAATCAAGCAGCGAAAAGTAAAATGGAACAGCAATCTGGAAATGGAACAGCAGTAAAGAAATGGAACAGCAGTAAGGAAATGGAACAGCAGTAAGGAAATGGAACAGCAAGAATAAATGGAACAACAATGATAAATGGAACAACAAATAATGGAACAGCAATCCTTAACCATATGTACACGTTCTCTACTACTACAGCAATCTGAGAATAATGGAGGATACGACTATGTTCTTGAACAAGGTAATATTGCTTTCGAGTCTTGCAAATACTATTTCACATGGATCTGATAACAATAATATTCATACAAACATTCCGCTACAGAAATAGCTAAAAGACATAGTTCGAATGGATCCACTTATACAATGCAGAGACATGAGATAAGAGAACTCATTCAGATGTTAGTTATAACGAAACATAGCATATCATATAGAAGATGTATCAGATTACTGAAATAATGGAAATAAACAAACCACACAGTATAATAGTACAAAAGCAAGTGTCCGTCGGAGCTGGGCCCTTGGCTACCAATGGAACACCGCCTGAAGTTACTCCAGATGAAGAGACGAAATGAACACCAAGTCTTTTATATTAATTGCATCAACAAAAGTATAACGAAGTCAGGTCTCAGAGAGACTTAGTAATTACAGTTGGTTCTGAAATTGAAAATTACAAAAGACAGTCCTCCCCCGTCCAATGGCATGGTGCCTTTATATAACAGAAATGACGGAGGTATCTAGATAATCAAAAGATAACTTAAAGCAGCGATCCCTCAGGATCAAGGATCCTGAGGGATTCGCTAATCGTTCGATTCTTCTCTTTCCCTTCTTGCGTTCTCCGTCTCAGTATCCTGCCTTCTTTCTTTGGGCTATTCGGCTCTAATTTTACTTGATCTTGTCCGCATTCGGTTCCCTGTTGGCGGGATAGTAGTTATTTTCCCTTTGCTTCTTGCTTTCAATCGCCGATCCTTTGTTTTCGCGTCTTCCTGCATGGAAAACATCAATCATTAGCACTTAAGCTTCCTTTATCGATTGTTGCACAATTTATCAAAACCCTTTATCTTCTTTGAACTCATAATGCAGAAAAGGTTATAACTATTATTGAAAAACCACTAGATTGCTAGTCAAAAGCATACCTTCCAGGTGCTCCACACCAGAGAGCCTAGCTGAGTTGACTAGAGCTCAAGGAGATGTAGCCCAAGAGTTTTGGGTGAACTCCATATTAAATTTCTGTCTTGTGTGTTGTTTTATTGTTGCATTATATTTGTTGCTTTAGTTGTTGTTATATTAGTTCAAGCAAATAAATTTAAAAACACATAAACAGTCAACAATAAACATAAGCATATACCTTATTTCAAGCACATATTTAATTCCGCATTGGTTAATCATGAAGACCTGGGAATATTTGAAGCTTTGGAAGTGCGATATGTTCTTGAAAATTAGACAAGAAGCATAAGTGCCCCATTTTCAAATCATTGGGGGTTGAGAGGTCGTGAGGTCAGGCCAATCAAGCTAGTCAGGGTCAGGGACTCCAGTGTAAGAAGTTGGTGGCTTGCGAGGAAGGGTCGATGACTAACCATGAAGGATGATGTGCTTTCCACATAGACTAGAGAGGTGGCATAGTGGCCATGTGGGTGCCACGTGGGGTGACATGTGATAGGTCATATGACATGGCAAGACCTAATAGGCCAGTTTTTAATTCATCATATCTATTGATCTGAGAAACTGATTGAAGAAAATTTCATATCATTGGAAAGGTATTAACGAGACAAATGCATTGATGTCATCCATTTTAAATTTTGAGGAATTTGAGAAGATTGAAAAATTTTGACCCCATTTCCATAACTAATACTTGGAGACTGGGTCAACATAGTAATTGCCTCCTTTTAATCCTAAGTTGGGGTTAGGGTTAGTATGGGTTACGTTATAGTTTAGAAATGTGAATGATTCCTTAGCAGTGAGGCTCAATGTTGTGTTCATAATTGGAATAATATTCTATGTATTGATGTTTATTTAGGTCATGTTATCCATGGTTATATATATGGTGAATGTGATATTATGTCTTATGAATACACAAATGTACTTTGAAACCTTGGGAAAGAGTATATATATGTAAATCAAACATGTTCCTGTATTAATTTCTCTATCTAAACCAACCATTTGTAGCTTAAAACCTTGTGGAAATTGACGAGTCCTAGTGTTACAACAAGAATGTTGAAAATCCCAAGGCTAACACCTTTAATTTATCAACTTGGAGTTTGTACAGACTTAAGAGGTGACAGTGTTATATGCACAACAAGAAAGGTTATACCCTAAGCTAATCTAAAGTAATGAATTGAACTGAAATGTGCATAGACCATTTTGCAAAATTCCAAAGAAGGAAAATTATTGAACTTAAATTTTCAAGAAAAGAGACAATTGAAGAATTACTTTTCCTATTGGATGGGAGAAACATTGATCTATTTACATGGAAGGAAATGTTCGAAAGGAAATCCTAATCTATTTTGAAAATGATAAATAACAGGAAAGTAACTCTAAGCTAGTTGCATGAAAGTAAATGTCATGAGAGAGACTCTCATCTATCTTTTAGGAAAACAAGTCTATCTTATTCAAATCAAAGTGAATTCTACTCTATTTGCCAAAAAACCATGAAATTCTCAAAAGTGATCAATGTAAGTTATTTTTATGCTACTTAACTCATAACTAAAACAAAAAACCCTAGTTGCTAAATTAAAACTACATTAATGTGTTGGGTTGTGTTACATTCTTTCCATGACTAGCCCATGTAGTTAACCGGGGGGTTAGAGGGGGGGTGGAGCTCCCCTTCGTTGCACCGATTATGTAGTGTGGGGGCACAGGGGGTTTGAGGTGTACCCGTAACCCCACTTTATGGGGTCCAGGGCAGCGTCCCGGAAAATTTTGGTTTTGGACCCTATGTTAGGATGGGGGGACCCACCTATGGTTTAATGCATGATTTTCGTACATGTTTTGGGATGCAATGGTTTTTCGGTCCATGGTATTGGATGCGATGGTTTTCGGTCCATGGTATTGGATGTGATGGTTTTCGGTCCATGGTATTGGACGCGATGGTTTTCGGTCCATGGTACTGGATGCTTTGGCATGTATAAATATGTATTATAACATTGAAAGTAACATAATGAAAAATCAAGCTGGTAGTCCCGGTTTTGGGATCCAGGGGAAAATCTTTATGTATATGTGTTATGCTCTCACATTGTTTATTTTCTATGTTTTAGAATTCGTATGTAGGTAATTTCTGTACGGGGTTAAGAACTACATTTGGTATCAGAGCAGTTTTGGCTTCAAAGAGACACCTTTGTTGCTGAGGGGTTTCGCTTGGGCCTATGGTAGACCCTGTTCAGTGGGAGATCTTCGAGATCGATTCTGGTGGTGAAAGAAGATGGCGAGTAGTGGAGAGATAGAGATCGAGAAATTTAATGGTCAGAGTTTTAAGTTGTGGAAACTCAAGATGGAGGATCTATTGGTGGATAAAGATCAGTGGATCATGGTAGATCTAGGTACTAAACCAATGGGAGTGTTCGATGAATAATGGAAGAATTTGTATCAGAAGGCCAAGAGCACAATACGATTGTGTGTCTCAGATTCAGTATTTCTGAATGTATCAAGGGAAGCTACAGTGAAGGCTTTGTGGGACAAGTTAGGGACTTTGTACCAATCTAAGTCTCTGGTGAATAAACTCTTCCTGCGGAAAAAGCTATATAACCTGAGGATGAAAGATGGAGACTCGGTGACAGAGCATCTGAACGCATTTCATACTGTGGTAAGTCAGTTAGCATCTGTTGATATTAAAATTTCAGATGAAGATAAGTGCATCAGTTTGTTGTGTTCTCTACTAGATTCATGGGATAGTCTGGTTATTGCAATAGGTAGCAATGCAACTGCCTTGCAGTTTGATGAAATAGTGTCATCCTTGTTGACGGAGGAGATGAGACGAAAAAATATGGAGAGCCAGAATGGTGATGCCTTGTCTATATGAGGATAGTCCCAGAATAGAAACAAAAATAAGTCATCGAGTGGGAGATCTAAATCTAGAGGGAGATCTAAATCTCCAGGAAAACCTGTAAAGATGGTGTGCTAGAAATGCAGAAAGGAAGGGCACTACAAAAGGGACTGTAAATCTAAAGCTCCTGATAAAGGAAAGGGATCTGATGATGCTCCTTCTGCAAAGGCAGAAACCACCTCAGATGAACGTGGGGATGTGTACTTGGATTCTTCAAGTACACATGTAGATCATGAGGCATGGTTGATTAACTCAGGTGCATCCTTTCACTTCACAACCCATAGAGAGTGGTTCTGCGATTATGAGAAATGCGATGGTGGTGATGTCTTCTTAGGGGATGATAGAAAGGCTAGAATCATTGGTCGCAGAAAAGTAAAGTTGAAGTTGCAAGGTGAAAGGGTTAGAACACTTCCGGGTGTTTTACATATTTCTACATTAGCCAGAAATTTGATTTCTGTAAGCAAGCTGGATGATGCAAGTGTAAAAACAGTGTTTGAGAAGGATACCTGCAAAATGGTTTGGGGAGCACTGGTATTGATGCGGGGAGTTTGAATTTGAACTCTGTACAAGCTACAAGTTAGCACTGTTATTGATGGGTGCAACAGTTCTGTGGTTTCTGAAAGTGGAGCAGAAAATCTAGTGGTCTCTGGAGAGAAGACCATGTTGTGGCATTAAAGGCTTGGACATATTGGAGAGAAGGGCGTTCGAATACTTCTTGGTAAAGGTGTGGTAGAAGGTATGAGTAATAGCTCTCTGGATTTTGATTTCTGTGAAAATTATGTATATGGGAAGTAGAATTGGGTGAGTTTCCCCTCTGGTAGTAAGAGGGCGAAACAGATATTAGAACTTGTGCACAGTGATGTGTTTGGACCTATGAAGGTTCCATCACTGGGTAAGTTTGTGTACTATGTATCATTTATAGATGACTTCTCAAGGAATGCATGGATATGTTTCCTTAAGAAGAAATCTGAAGCCTTTGACAGGTTTAAAGAATTTAAGGCTCTCGTGGAAGATCAGACAGAGAAGAAGATAAAGGTGCTGAGGACAGATAATGTTGGAGAATTTTGCAGCAAGGAATTTGAAGAATTCTGTAAGAAGTGTGGTATAGCACGATAGAAGACTACTCCATATACACCTCAACAAAATGGAGTTGCAGAAAGAATTAATAAGATGTTGATGGAAAGGGCAAGAAGCATGCTCAGTGGTGTCGGGTTATGATGGGAATTCTGGGCAGAAGCGGTGGATACTGCATGTTACCTGGTCAACAGATCACCTTCATCAGTGTTGGAGGATAAGACTCCACAAGAGGTATGGACTCGTAAGAAACCCTCTCTTTCACATCTGAGGGTATTTGGATGTTATGCATATGTACATGTTCCAAAGGAGAAACGAACCAAGTTGGATAGTAAATTTGAAAAGTGCATCTTTATTGGGAATAAGGATGGTTTAAAGGGTTATAAGATTTCAAACCCAGTCACACAGAAGGTTGTGTACAGCCGAGATGTGGTGCTCAGAGAGGTAAAGGATGTTACTAAACATGAAGTCCAACCAGAGGAACCTAAGAAGATAGAGTTTGAGCTTAAGGAGGAGGAATCAAACTCTATAGCAGAGGAGGAATTAGAAGATGAAGAGCCACAAACTCCAGGTGTGAGAAGATCAGTTCGATAAAGAAGGCAGCCAGAAAGGTATAGTCCATATGCTTTCTATTCAAATTTTGCTTTATCTATAACTGACGATGATCCCAGAACTGCGAAGGAAGCAGTAGATTCAGAGGATGGAAAACTCTGGAAAGAGGCCATGGTTGATGAAATGGCATCTTTTCACAAAAATGAGGCTTGGGATCTGGTGGAGTTTCCGGCTGGAAGGAAACCCATTGGCAGAAAATGGGTATTCAAGAAGAAGACAAATGCAGAAGGAAAGGTGGAGAAATACAAAGCTCAGTTTGTAGCAAAAGGTTATTCCCAGGTGTCAGGAATTGATTTTGGTGATATTTTTTCTCTTGTTTCCAAGGTAACTTCTATTAGATTACTTTTATCTGTTGTTGCTGCTTTTGATTTTGAGGTAGAACAGATGGACGTGAAGACAACATTTCTTCACGGGGATCTGGAAGAGGAAATATACATGAAGCAACCTGAAGGCTTTGCGGTGAAGGGTAAGAAAGAATTGGTAGGCAAGTTAAAGAATTCTTTGTATGGGTTAAAACAGTAACTAAGCATGTGGTATCAGAAATTTGATACATTTATATGGGGACTTGGCTTCACTAGAAGCAAAGCAGATCACTGTGTGTATTTTAAATTAATTGCTGATCATTTTATTTATCTGGTCTTATATGTGGATGATATGTTGCTGGTTGGAAATGAAAAAGAAATTATCCAGGATTTGAAGACCCAATTGTCCTCCAAATTTGACATGAAATATCTTGGTGCTGCAAACTATATTTTGGGCATGGAAATTAAAAGAGATCGGGCAAAGAGGAAACTTTGGTTAAACTAGAGGAAGTATGTCGAGGCAATACTACAAAGGTTTAATATGCAGGATAGCAAACCGGTGAAGGTTCCTATTCCTGTAGGTGTGAGGTTATCTGCTGAACAATGTCCCAAGACACAAGAAGATGAAGAGGACATGTCCCGTGTTCCATATGCAAGTGCAGTCGGTAGCCTGATGTATGCAATGGTCTGTACTAGACCAGACATTTCACATGTAGTGGGAGTATTGAGTAGGTTTATGTCAAAACCAAGGAAGGAGCACTTGACAACAATGAAGCAGGTTTTCAGGTATTTGCGTGGCATTAATGATTATGGTTTGTGCTACCAAGGAAGATCAGGATTGGATAGAATGTTGGATATTCGTGGCTTTATTGATGCAGACTGGGCTGGAGATCTGGATCAGAGAAGATCTACAAGTGGGTATGTGTTTAACCTATTTGGAGGTGCAGTCATTTGGATGAGTAAGAAACAATCTGTAGTGGCACTATCAACTACAGAGGCAGAATACATGGCAGCCACTCATGCAAGCAAGGAAGTAGTTTGGTTCAGAGATTGTGTTCAAGTATGGGGTTAGTACAATGAGCTATAAGGATAGACTGTGACAGCCAAAGTGCAATTTTCTTTGCAAAGAACCCCGCATATCATTCAAAGACAAAGCACATTGATGTTCAGTATCACTTTGCGAGGGATATGATAAAAGACAAAAAGGTGTTGCTGATAAAGGTGGACACTTTGAAGAATACTGTAGATGCATTGACAAAATATGTGAGCTCTAAGAAGTTCTTTTGCTGTAGAGAGACAATAGGCATTTTAGGGCTGGAAAAATGACTAAGCTCTCTTGTGACCCCCTGTGGAAAGAAAACAACAAGTGGGAGAATGTTGGTTGTGTTATATTCTTTCCATGACTAGCCCACGTAGTTAACCAGGGGGTTAGAGGGGGGGTAGGGCCCCCCATCGTTGTGCCGATTGTGTAGCGGGGGGGGCAGGAGGGGGTGTGTCATAGGGGGTTTGAGGTGTACTCGTAACCCCACTTTATGGGGTCCGGGGCAGTGCCACGGAAAATTTTTGTTTTGGACCCTATGTTAGCATGGGCGAACCCACCTATGGTTTTGTGCATGATTTTCGTACATGTTTTTGGACGCGATGGTTTTTTGGTTCATGGTATTGGACGCAATGGTTTTCGGTCCATGGTATTGGACGCAATGGTTTTCGGTCCATGGTATTGGACACAATGGTTTTCGGTCCATGGTATTGGATGCTTCGGCATGTATAAATATGTATTATAACATTGAAAGGAACATACTGAAAAATGAAGCTGGTAGTCTCGGTTTTGGGATCCAAGGAAAAATTTCTATGTATATGTGTTTTTTATGTGTTATGCTCTCACATTGTTTATTTTCTATGTTTTAGAATTTGTATGCAGGTAATTTCTATACGGGGTTAAAACCTACACGATGGCAGGAGGATATACAAAGGCTCTCTGGCCTTCTAAATTTTGTTTCCAAGGCTTAGAGGAGGTTTTGGAGTGATGGAAATCAAAAAGTAATCTTTAGAGGAAATTATGGGCGTGTTTTAATGAATTATATGAAATGCCACAGAATTTCTACAAGATGCCCTATATTGCTACAAGATTGCATCCGAGAGTGATCTAAAGGCTCTAGGTGCGGTATGAATGTGGAAGAAGTGGGTAGGAAGTTGTGAAAGGGTGTGGGGGACCTTTCCAATTTCATATCTACTTAGTAGCCCAACTTTCACAAGGTAAAATCAAAACTAATAGTCTCTTGTAGCTTGGTAGTGTAATTTTTTGTTCGTAGACAGTTTGGAAAAATGAATGAAAATTGGAGGAGTGTTGAAGGAGATGGTGTTATTGCATGGAAAATTATGCTACCATATCCTATGAACCAATAGAGATCACCTGCACACAAAATGACCATTCAACTAACAAAGACAAAGTGATTAAAGGACTGCTAAAATACTAATTGTAGAAAGCCAAAATGCATGTGAAAGGATGAGTTGAATTTGAAATATAATTTGATTTTTACACAAAGGAAAAAATATCTTTTTTGTGCTTGTCCACACAGGGTACACAACCAAGCTTCTCAAGATAACTTACTAATCAACCTACAAAAACAATGTTTTTTCTTATAAAGCCCATATACAAAAAGAAACACAAGTAGAATAATACCATGCAGAAAAATAGAGGCATAAAGAAATGTACAAAAGAGATGGTTGAGTGCTTGGTTTGGGCCCTAGCCTAAAGAAGCTCACCTCCCTTAAATCAAACTCAGACTGGAAATAAAATAATTCTTTTCATTAATCTCGAGAACTTTTCAAATACAAAACATGACAATGGAAATAACAAGCAACAATATTTTTCTCTAATAGTCACTATCTTTCCTTTGGGATTAAAATCCTACTAAGGTGTTAAGATCCTTTATTTATAAAAAATGAGAAAGGGGTAGCCCCCTTGAAGGGAGGGTTGCTTCCCTCTAAAACTCCTACAAAAGTGGATCTAGTATTTTGGGGTTCTTGCAGTCATTGATGGGTAGAAATTTCCCATAATCCCACTGAGTTATTGATGGGATGGTGCAAGGAACAAGCCTGCTAAATCTTCTCTTGCTAGTCTCCAACATGTTTTTCACTATAAATCCTCTTTGTCATACACATTCAATGCATTGTGCTAGAGGATATAGCAAATATTACCTAACCTTCCTAGTGAACAAATTATAGCTCAAAAGATATCATTAAATGTAAAAAGAGAGGTTAAAATGTACTAGAGGATGGTTATATGGGCCTTGAATTGTATATGTTTGAGAGGCCCATCATACCCCCCTACATAAAGTGTTTCTCATCCTTTGAGCAACTTAGTCACTTAAATGTACCTCATTCACAACCCTAGTGGCCTTCTTGACATCCCAAGCTACCTTAGAAGGAATTCCTTATTCAGGATGGAAACCTACATTCTTTTCAATCTTTCCCATTCTATTTGTTCTTCTACATATTCCCTATTTTCTAGAAAGCCCAATAGTAGAGGAGGATTGAACTTGAGGTCAATCGAATTGATCCCTAATCTATGGACTATCCTTTTGTACATAGGGGTTTTATCCCAAGCATTCCTTAGCCTTTATGGTGAGTGATATTTCTTCATTCTCAAGTTGTGTGATAGGGTGTGCCACTTCTTTGAAAAGCTTACAAGATTTCATTTGCCAATAATTTGAAGATATATTCCAAGTGTAAGATTGCATGCTCTTGTTTCTCTGTGTAAGCTGGTGCTAGCCTGAGATCTCCAACAATGAGCCTATGGTTAATGGTGACAAGATGAGGGCATATTAACCTTGCTTTGATCCATAAAGGTTAATTTCCCTCCCTATGAATGATTCTTTTGATATCTATAGCTTTGGGCTCTTCATGGGTAAGTTGTTGGAAATATGTTTTCATTGATTGAAAAGGCAAAGATTGATGGAAAAGGAAAAGTATTGATTATGTTCTCATTGATGACAAAGGAAAAGGCCATTGCATGATGAAAAATGGTATAGGATATTTGAATCCATTTCAAACTCAAAATATTATATCAATTGCTATGGGAACCCATTAAGATGGGTAGAATTCTTAAAGAGCTTTCTAGTGGTATGTGGAAGTTTGAAAATGGCCTCTTGGATCACAAGTTATGACCAGTCATAGTTGAGGACCCCAAAGTTAGAGTGCAAAGCTAAAGTGGTTGGAATATCCTTTGGATCAAGGTCGGGGAATGTGGCAGTAGTTTAAGGGCTTGAAAATGATGGTTTTATTAAAATAATTTAACAAAGGAATATGGCAAAAAACCAAGGCTTAGAACCTTTCTCTCTCTTCTTTGACAAGAGGACTAATTATGAAATTTGATTTGTTTGTGTACACAGTAGCAGTACAGTCGGATAATGATGTCAGCAATGTTGTGGCCCAACCAAGGCATGAAACGTGGAAAGTGTTTTTGGCCTTTTTTGGTGGCTAAGTGGGCCATCTTTAGGTGATATTTGGACCTCTCATAGTATGACACATGGCACATTTGATATTAACATGACATAATCTTGCTAGAAGGACCCCGGAAGGATTTAAAGCGACACATAGAAGAACCAATTGGATGACTAGGCAGTAGGATGACACAACACATGTCAGAGCCAAATCAACCCATAAGTGTAGCTGATTGGGTAGAGATGTAGCGGGTGGATCCCATCATGACACATCATTCCTGCGGGTTGATATCATAGGTAGATTAAGGGTGCACCGTAAAAATTTACGAATACAAGCACTAAGACATGATGGTAGGATACACTCAGATCTGACAACCAATAGGAGAAGGTAGCAGTTGGTCCCCATGGGACATGTCAACCCAATGGCGTAAAGCCAAAAATTTTATAAGGGCACATAACAAAAGCATGGGATAAAGGTGTCAGAGGCTAATAAAAGTAGCCAAGACATGGTTTTACGTAGAAACGAATACCATGAATGCGTAGCTTAAGGACCAAAGACATGGAGGGAAACATTAAGTGCTCATATATAAAAGTCACAATAATTACACTAGTGTGATAAGAAGACCAGGAGAATGAAGGCTTTCCGTTATAAGAGAAGCCCTTAGGGCTATAACTCAAAAGGGCTAGTGGAGACTTAGTTTGGAAGCATAAGTGCTTAGGCCGAGATTTATAGGGTGGAAGTAGTTTGCAGTGATTGTTTATTGAAAGGATTTGGGCCTAAGTTGAAGTTCCTTGAGCACATGGATGAATAAGTACATGAATGAATGAGTACATGAAGAAAGCAAGCATAGATAGTGAGAAAGAAGAGAAAGAGGTAAATTGTAGATTAGATTTAATTTGCGCTAACAAGAGTAATCATCAGTGGTTTGGCAGAAAGTCACTTAGTCAAGAAAAACTACCAGACCAGCGTAGGAAATCAGCGTATGGTGTTGACCAAGCCTAACATATCTAGGTGTGGAAGAGAAAGGGAGATAATCTACTCATGGGGAGTAGATCCCTTATTCCTCTTCATTGAAAAGAAGAGGTTGGATTCAAGGGAAGTTAGAAAGGTTAGATGCAAGTGGAAATGAACATGCCAAGGAATGCATCTGAAAAATAAAGGGAATTAATGAATGATGTTGCCAAATCAGATTGGTAGTTTGATTACATATATAGACGGTGATGATCTTTTTATTTTTGAAGTTTCTTTTTCAAGTATTGTTTATAGATTCCTAATGCAAAGAGGCAGGATAGCCACATGGGGAGTATACTAAAGTCAATATTTTTGTATCGAATTATTCATTAACATTTGGTATCATTAATAGGTATCAATTGTTTACTACAAGACAGAGGCTAATGATGTTTGCTGCATCATATTGGATTGACATCTATGATGTTGTTTTAAGTGGTAATTGGTATCTGATTTTCTGGTGAAAGGAGCATGATTAGAGGATGAGAACACTCAGTTATCAAGGGCTTGAAATTTTTTATCAATAACATCAATTCATAAATTGGAATCCTTTTAATATTTTGTATCAAAGGTACTACCAATTGGCATTTACACTCATCAAATTCTTTCTTAAAGTATGGTCTTCAAGTTGTCAATATGAGATTGTAAGTCCAAGTGTTGGTAAGCAAGTCCTAATTTATATGACTGTTGTTCATGATGAGTCAAATATATTATGGTGAGTCTATTTCCATCAAAAGTCTCTCAAGTTGAGTATGAGTTGTTGGTTTAAACATGTGTTGGTGAGAGTCCCTCTATGTTTGTCGAGTAAGAACTTCTAAGTGTTGTACATTATTATTCATCAGTTGACAAATTGATGGTGTCATGCATAAGGAAGGTTGTTCTTATTACCAGAGGTCATGTGTATATTTCTAGGTAGGCACTTTTATGAATGTAATCGAAGCTCGGACTCAGACCAATGGGTATTATTTTTCTCATGGCTCAGTTGCACAATCATGTGTTGTTTTAGCAAGAGATCCCTCTTGATTACTTGAGGCAGAGATTGGGAGTAATAACTCCTTTCCCTATTGATCTGTGTAGCTTGGGAGGTACTCCAAGCCATAGGGTTTAGGGTTTTGAGGGAAAAGTACCACAAGAGTCTCTTGTGGGCTTGGAACCTAAGGTTTGGGTTTTGCACCAAATCATGTTTTGGGCATTTCCATGAGCACATTTATACATGCGATGTCATGAGACAATAGGGGGTGGAAAGGAGAATCCAACGCTTCGATAATTGTCTAATTCCGAGTTGTAGAAGTGGACATATGAATTTTTTAAGTTATTTGATGGGTTTGCACACATGTGTCAAGGTCGGCCTAAGGTCAAATCAGGCTTATGAAAGTTGTAGAAGCCCCTCAAGATGATGTTTTGGAGCCCTTATTTATGGTATATATAGGAGGTGAGTGTGAGGACTTATCCTCATCCATTTTAAAACACTCGTTGAAGGCCTAGATATCTCTGTGGAGCTGCAACAACCAAAGGGATAGAACAACAAAGGTTCTTAGGGCTATTTGGATTCTGATTTGGGTGACCAAGCGTAAGGAGAGAGGGCTAAGGTCCCTTGGAAGAAGGTCACAGCCAAGGGGACTATTTTAGGGTCTTGCTGGAGGGTGAGCATTTCTCCTAAGTGGCTATCGCGGGCTTGGCTAAGGACATGTAGGGTGCCATTGTTGTTTTGGGGAGACAAGTCTATGCGTAGGGCTTGAAACTACCCTAAAGGAGAAGCATGGAGGGGAAGCCTCCCATTGAAGGGAAACCCAACAAGAGGAAGCAATTATGGGCCAAATTTGAGGACTGGTAGGGACTTTGGTTGGGTGCCCTAACCAGTCTAGAATTGCAGTAGTCAAAGTGCCCTAAAACAGTGAGCTAGTGCATGAATTTTGGAGTGCATCTTGTGTGTGTTGGGTCACAGTTTGTTGACCATATTTGGATCAAGTTTCATTGTAGCCTGTGGGTGCCATTTGGAGGAATTTCTCTGGAGGTGAAAAGTCCATCCTAGGATAAAAATATATAGTGAAGTATTGGGCATCATTGGACTGGTGGAGGGTAGTGTTTTGATAGCCCAAAGTAGCCCTATAAGAGATATATTGAAGTGATTAAGGGGTGCTAATGGTTGGGTGAAGATTGGTGCCAAAGTGCAGTATCCTGATGGACAAATGTGACTGCTAGCCTAATAGTTTGGAGCATGGGAATTGGATAGTCAAGAGAGTAGATTGGATTAGACCGTGTACATGCTACAGAAGTGACTTGCAATAGTGTTAGGTGGGATCCCTCCTAGAATCTCAATGTGCTGTCCTTTGAAGGACTAAGGGGCAGCTAGTGAGAAGTACGGGAACGAAGGACCGACATGAAAATATATGACATTGAAGCTGCAATTAAGTTTATCATTGTATCTTGTATACCATACACTATTGTATTATTTAGATTTGGTTTAATATAACAAAGATTGGGGTTGTACATTATCGTACAATTTTGTTAAAAATTGTATATACTTGTGCATATGTGATTTACTGCTTTATAGTTTTCACTGTGCAATGTAGTTCTTGTTGAGACTATTGGTTTGGTAGCATCAGAGATTTTAAGATTCTATCCTAGACCTGAGATCATGGAAATTCAACATGGTATTAGAGCGTGTTTGAGCTACTTTGGAATCCAGTGAATTAGAGTTGTGCACAACGAAGTACAACTTAAGAGGGAGTTGGTCACGTTGTAGGGGATAATGATGAATTTGTAGGCTGGTATCCATATGAGGATAGGTTAGAGGGGTTTTCCAACTATAGTCCATGGAAGGAAAGGATCAAGTTGGTCTTGTAGGTCAATAGGATTTGGGGGTTCGCCAAGAAAGCCATCAAGAAGCAAACTGACCCAAAGGAGCTAGATGTGTATGAGGATTTGGATATGATGGTGATATTGATCATCCTAGATGGTGTGAGGGGTGTCCTAATACATTATTTGTCTCGTAGGAACACTGCAAATGAGATGTGAATGGCTCTTCATAACTTGTTCTAGAATAAGAACAAGAACTAGGTATTGGTATTGGAGGATAAACTGAAGTCCACCAAGATGATAAAGGGTGAAGGTGTGACTTTGTATATGGTGAGATTGTCTCGGGTCAAAGATGAGCTTTCTACCATCGATGTGACTATCTCAGACGGAGATATGGTGAGGATTTCCTTGAAAGGGTTCACCAAGGAATGGAAGCCCTTCATCAAAGGAATCGTTGTGAGAGAGAAGTTTTTAGACTGGAATAGGTTGTGGGACAACTTCATTTAGGAAGAGTTGCAAGATGAGGATCTTGATCCAAAGAAGAAGACTTTCGATGATGACATGGCACTTGCAGCGTGAATGAAGGGTAAGCAGAAGAAGGACTTGAGTAAGGTCAAGTGTTTCAACTATGGCGAGATGGGTCATTTTTCATCAAGATGTTCGATGGAGAAGAAGGGAGATGACGAGAAGAAGAAAGGAAAGTAGGTCACTGATGTTTCCACTTCTGCTGAGATAGATGATCTCACTAGGAGATTGGATGAGGAGGAATTTTCTATGATCTCTCATTTCTCGTAGGGTACTATTGATGAGGATGGATGGTACATGGACAGTGGTGCGATGAAGCATATGACAGGGTCATAGGAGGTTTTTGAGACTCTAGCTGAATGGGATTCGAAGTTGCACATGGTGTTGGGCAACAAGAGTCAGAAGGAAATCCGAGGATCGAGTGTTGTGCCATTCAGGATGGAGACAAGATGTGTGATGCATGTCAAGGATGTATTGTTTGTACCAAGACTCGGATATAGTGTGATTTCTATCTCGATTATTGAGAGGAAGGGATTTGAGGTGTTCTAAGATGGGAAGGTAAGACTCAGGCCCAGACGCTCTAAGTCTAATGGGATTGTACTTGGAGTTAGAGAGCATGGTCTATATAGGCTTACGGGTAAGCCTGTAGATCATGACAACTAGGTGGAGCAAGTGTAGGTTCCAGAGAAGCATGATCAGGTATAGGTGTAGGTGTAGGCTTTAGAGGACTAGGTACATGTTCTTGAGAAGAAGGTACATTTTCTCGAGAAGAAGGTCTAGGTTCCAAAGACTTAGAGGGAGTTGAGTTCCAAAGGGAGCTTGCAAGTTTAGAGGGAGACTTTGCAGCCCAAGAAGAGCGCGTGGTCAGTGGGGAGCAAGGGCACTCTTCCAATTGCCAAGAAGGAATCATGGAGGGATTGGAAAGTGGTATAGGAGAATAAGAAGATGCAGGGTGCTTATAGTGATAACCACACTTCCAAGAAGCGTGTAGTTCACAGAACAAGGATTGTTGTGATTGTGAGGACCAGGAGTTGGGCAAGTGTTGTGAGCAGTGATGATGCTTTTGCGTTACTTCCTAGTCTTGGAAGTACCTCCTTTCCCAAGAGGGAGTGTTGATTTTTGTAGCTTGGGAGGTACTCCAAGCTCTAGGGTTTGGAGTTTGAAGGGAAAAGCGCCACAAGAGTCACTTGTGGGCTTGGAACCTAAGGTTGGAGTTTTGCACCAAATCGTGTTTTGGGAATTTCCATGAGCACATTTCTACATGTGATGGAATGAGACAATAAAGGGTTGAAAGGATAATCCAAGCTTCAAGTATTGTCAAATTCTGAGTTATAGAAGTGGAGATATGAATTTTTGAAGTTATTTGATGGGTTTTCACATGTGTGTCAAAGTTGTTCTAAGGTCAAATTAGGCTTATAACAGTTGTAGAAGCCCCTCAAGATGATGTTTTGGAGCCCATATTTATGTTATATATAGGAGGTGAGTGTGAGGACTTATCCTCATCCATTGTGCAACACTCACAATTGAGAAAAATCTTGTTGAAGGCCTAGATATCTTTGGGGAGCCACAACAACCAAAGGGATAGAACACTGAAGGTTCTTAGTGTTGTTTGGAGTCCGATTTGGGTGACTGAGTGTAGGGAGAGAGGACCGAGGTCCCTTGGAAGAAGGCCATAGCCAAGGGGACTGTTTTAGGGTCTTGCTGGAGGGTGGACAATCCTCCTAAGAGATTATCATAGTCCTGGTTAAGGACCTTTAGGGTGCCGCTTTTGTTTTGGGAAGACAAGTCTATGCATATGGCTTGAAACTTCCCTATAGGAGGAATGTGGAGGGGAAGCCTCCCATTGAAGGGAAGTTGCAACAAGAGGAAGCAATTATGGGCTAGATTTGAGGATTGTTAGGGACTATGATTGGTTGCCCTAACCAGTCCAAAATTGAAGCAGTGAAAGTACCCTAAAACAATGATCTATTGCATGTATTTTGTAGTGCATCTTGTGTGTGTTGGATCACATTTTGTTGACCAGATTTGGATTGGGTTTCGTTGCAGCCTGTGGGTGCCATTTGGAGGACTTTCTATGGAAGTGAAAATTTCCATTCTAGGAGAAGAAACTACAGTGAAGTATTGGGCATCAATGGACTGGTGGATGGAAGCATGTTGATAGCCCAAAGTGTCCCTAGGGGAGCTATCTTGAAGTAGCGAAGAGGAGTTGAAGTTTGGTTGAATATTGGTGCTGAAGTGTAGTACCCTGATGGAAAAGGGTGACTACTAGCCTGGTATTTTGGAGCTCAGGAATTGGCCAACCTAGAGAGAAGATTGGATTAGCTCGTGTACATGCTACAGAAGTGACGTGTAGCAGTAGTAGGTGGTAACCATCCTAGAGTCTTGATGTGTTGTCCTTTGAAGGGCTAAGGGGCAACTGGTGAGCAGTACAGGAGTGAAGAATCAGTAGGATAAGATGCAACATCGAAGCTACAACAAATATTGTCATTGTATCTTGTATACCATAGACTATTTTATTATTCATATTTGGTTTAATATAATGAAGATTGGGGTTGTACATTATTGTACAATTTTGTTAAAAATTGTGTGTACTTGTGCATATGTGATTTATTGCTTTATATTTTCTACTATGCAAAGTAGCATGTTAGGCCCCTATAATACTAGTGAGTCCCCCATTACTATTGTCATTGTATCCGTTATTGTTATTATTGTGCCCCTATTGTCCCCATAGTGTTATTAGTATGCTCCAAAGAAACCCACTTTTGTTATTTTTGTGCCCTTATGTTATTACTGTTATGTTGGCTTGATTATATTGTGAGCCCTTAGACTTCTATATATTAAAGGGAGGTTTAGTCTTTTGTATCATCGAAGAATTGTTCATTTTTGTAATATAAAGGAGGTTGCCCCCTAGAAGAGGCTTATTTCTAAGGTGTTCATCTATCTTTTCTATCTTTTTGTGAGCTAGTTTCATAACATTTGGTATCGGAGCTTTGGATTCTAGGGTTTTGCTACTCCAAACCGGTCATCGTGGAATTTTCACTATAACGTTTTGTCTGCGAGGTTTAAGAAGCTAAAAAAAAAATCATTTGAGAAGAAATTGCGCTAAAACTCTGGTCCTAATTTCAGATCCGGTCTCGCTATATTTTCATAGATATAATCTGAGGAAGTTAGGGTTTTTGCAGACCCCCAAATTACATTCCAAATAGGTCACCTTGGGAAAATCGTCATAACTTTCGCTCTGAGCATCAGATTGAATTTCGTAAGAGGTTACAGAAAGAGGATGGACTGTAGTTTTTTTGGGTATAATTTTTAGAGCCTAAGGTTAAAACAGTGACCCGCGGCACATTGTACAAGTTCGCTCTTTTGAACCAATCTATACTTAGGTCATCGTGGGAGATTTGGAATAACTCTTCATTGGAGAATCCAATCTTGATCAGACTTGTGGGGTTAGAAATATTACTCAGAGGGTTACAACAGGAAGAAATTTCAGACCTAGGAGATCCAAAATTACAGAGATACATCAGATTCAATATCGAGCTCCTACAAAGTGAAAAATGGTGTGTAATTTTTTTTTTAATTTTTGCATAAGCTTGGTTTGAAAAATTAGTTTGAAGGAATTCAAAGGGCATAGTGAAGCATTATTATCGGTAATTGATGCCCCGAAGAAAGAAAATGGAAACACCTAGTAAGAAACCTAAAAGCTCTAGCATGACTCATGAAGAAGAGGAAGAAATGCAACATGATATATCAAAATTACGAGACCAAGTGCAACAAATTTCCCTTGCACAAAAAGTAACAGAAAATAAGATAGATGGTTTAAAGAAAGACATAGAAGCTAAGATGGATGGTTTAAAGAAAGGCATAGAAGGTAAGAGGTATGGTTTAAAGAAACGTGTAGAAGCTAAGATGAATGGCATGGAAGCTAAGATGGACATCGTGGAAGCTAAAATGGGCGGTGTGGAAGCTAAGATGGATGGAATGGACGCTAAGATGAATGTCATGGATGATAAGATGGAAGAATTGAAGATAAATTTGAATAAGTTGCTACAAGAAATGGTCACTAATGGTGAAAGGGTAGTAAAGGAAACTCATGATGATAACAAAAGAAATGTTAATCATGATTTCATAGACTCTAATGTTGGATTGAAGACCCACCATGTTCCAAAAATCGATATGAGGAAGTTTGATGGCAAGGGTCCCAGAACATGGATACTATAGATGGAGCAATTTTTTAATCTCCATAATGTGCAAAACGCTCAAAAGGTACGTATTGCAACTTTATATTTTGAACCAAATCAGTTTGTATGGTATCAATGCCTTTGCTCTCGTAAACAAATTGTCACTTCGGCAATTTTTACGGAAGAAATGATAGCACATTATGAGGATACAAAAAGCAACACCTTTTTTAGCTAATTGATAAATCTCAAACAAAAGGGTTCAATGATGGAGCACATTTGGGACTTCCAAAAATTGAACATAAGGGTAAAAGATATTCCAGAGGAGCATAGGATTGATGTGTTCATACTAACTTTAAAGGATAATATCCAACATGAGGTTCGCATTTGGGAACATAATTCATTGGAGAAGGTGTTCAAGTTAGCAAGAAAAATGGAAAGCAAAATTATGGCAACCAGGAAGCCTACCACTCACAACTATAAAGATGGAAGTGTTGTTTCCCCTAGCCTTCCACAACCTACAAGGTTGACACCACAACAATTGGAAGAAAAAAGAGCAAAAGGGCTTTGTTATAGTTGTGATAACGAATACACTAAAGGTCATAAGTGTGTTGAGAAGAAATTATTCTACATAGATTGTGAAGAGGAGGAAGAAAAGGAACAAGAAATGTCAAAAGAAGAGGATATACTCCAGGAACAAGCCCTAGATAAAGAAGAAATGAATCCAACCATATCTTGTAATGCATTGCCTGGAATTACCATCCTCAAACTATCAAGATAGAAGGACATATCAAGAAGAAAAAGGTAATAGTATTGATCGATTCGGGAAGTACCCATAATTTTGTTCATTGTAAGATAGCAAAGGAATTGAATTGCTTCCTATATCCAACACCAGAGTGTTAAGTGATGGTTGAAAGTGGAAGAACCATAAATTTCTCTAGAAAGTTCCATAATATCAAGCTATCCATGGGAGAATATGTATTCAATAGCCCAATGCTTTCCATTCCAATTAGTGGTGCTGATGTTGTACTAGGAGTCCAATGGCTACAATCCTTGGGTACAATAGCTTTTAATTTTCAAGAACGTTTCATGAAATTTTGTGCGGAAGGAAAGGAAGTTGAATTAAGGGGTATTGCAGGGAAACCGGGAAAGATAATCAGCTCTAACGGTATGACAAAGCTTCTAAAGAAGGAACAATGAGGTGTAATTGCATAATTATGTTCACTAGAGGTTCCCACATCGAAATCATCTATTTCTCCAGATCTCCAAAAAGTCTTGGACAACCATTCCAAGGTATTTGAGACTCCCAAAGGTCTCCCACCTATTCGTGATTATGATCATGCTATTCATTCGATTCCAGAAAGTGTTCCTCCAAACATCAGGCCGAATAGATATCACTATGCCCAAAAGAGTGAAATTGAATGTACGGTTGCAGAAATGCTAGAGGCTAGTATAATTCAACCTAGTCAAAGTTCTCTCTTTGCTCCAGTAGTATTGGTGCACAAGAATGATGGATCATGACACGTGTCCGGATTTTAGGGAGCTCAAAAAGCTCACTATTAAAGATAAATTTCCCATTCCTGTCATTGATGAATTATTGGCTGAATTACATGGATCAATTTACTTCACCAAGTTGGATCTTCGTTCAGGATATCATCAAATCAGAATGAAGACTGAAGACATTCTGAAAACAACATTTAGAAATCATGAGGATCATTATGAATTTTTGGTCATGCCTTTTGGCCTTATCAATGCACCTTCTACATTTCAAGGTTTGATGAATTCCATTTTCAAACCCTTCCTTAGAAAATTTGTGCTAGTATTTTTTTATGATACACTAATCTACAACAAGTCTTGGAAGGATCATGTTGAACATGTTGATAGGGTGCTCAAACTATTGTAGGAGAAACAATTATATGAAAAAAGCTCCAAATGTTTCTTTGGAGTACAAGAGGTGGAATATCTTGTTCATATTGTATCTCATGAAGGTGTTAAGGTGGACCCTAGCAAAATTAAATCCATTAAGGAATGGAAAATCCCCACATCCATAAAGCATCTGCGAGGATTTCTTGGGTTGATAGGGTATTATCACAAGTTTGTTAAGAATTATGGGAGAATAGCGGCACCTCTAACAACATTATTGAAGAAAGATGCATTTTCATGGACTCGAGAAGCAACAAAGGCCTTCAAACATCTTAAGAGGCAATGTGCCAAGCACCGATCTTAGCTACGACGGACTTCACAAAAATCTTTCTTATGGAATGTGATGCTTCAGAAAATGGAATTGGTGTTGTTTTAATGCAAGATGAAAGACCCATTGCTTTCGAAAGTCATCCAATCAAAGGAAAGTATTTACAAAAAGTTATTTATGAGAAGGAAGTGTTGGCAATACTACATGCACTTAAGAAATGGTGACACTACCTAATGGGAAGACACTTCAAGGTAAAAACAGATCATGATAGTCTTAAATAATTTTTAGAACAAAGATTATCCTCTGAAGAGCAACAAAAATGGGTCACAAAGATGTTGGGTTATGACTTTGAAATCATCTACAAAAAAGGGAAGCAAAATGTTGTGGCAGATGCACTCTTAGGAAAGGATGAGGATGTGGAAGCATTGTTGTGCGCCATTTCTATTATCTAACCAGATTGGATAAACAAAGCAAGGGAGGAATGGAAGAATGACGAAGAAGTGTGGGCACTCATTCAAAAGTTACAACAAGATCCCAGTACATCTGATACATGTAGCTAGAAAAATGATTCGTTATGGTACGAAGATTGCTTATACCTATGTAAGAATTCCCAACTCAAACAAAAGATTCTTATGGAATTGCACACTTTTCCTTTAGGAGGACACTTAGGATTTTTAAAAACTTACCACAGGGTTAAGAATGAATTCTTTTGGGATGGCCATAAATCAGATATTCAAAAGTTTGTGGCAAAATGTTGTTGAAACAATTAATACCCCAGGTCTATTACAACCTTTATCAATTCCAAGCCAACATTGGGAGGAGGTTTCAATGGATTTTATCATAGGTTTACCCAAGTTCGAAGGAAAGAGTGTCATCATGGTGGTAGTTGACATACTTACCAAGTATGCACACTTTTGTGCATTATCACATCCATTTAAAACCAGTACAGTTTCTATTGCATTTATGGAAACAATTCAAAAGCTACATGGAAACCCAAAGATTATCGTAAGCGACAGAGATCCCATTTTCACTGGAAATTTTTGGACAAAATTATTTTCTTGTATCGGTACTCAGTTAGCTCATAGCTCATCTTATCATCCTCAATCTAATGGGGAAACTAAGATAGTAAACAAATTTTTGGAAGGATATCTTTGTTTTTTTGTATCTGATAAACAGACACAATGGGTCAAATGGTTGCCTCTGGCTAAATGGTGGTATAACACTTCCTTCCATACTGTAGCAAAAATGACCCCATTTATGGCACTTTATGGATATCATCCACCATCCATCACATCATATTTAAGAGAAAATTCTAAGGTTCAAGTAGTGGAACATCACATTGAGCATCAACAACAAGTTCTCCAACTCTTAAATGATAACCTCACGTTGGTGCAGAATAGAATGAAACAACAGGCAGATCAACATCACAGTGAAAGAAGTTTTGATGTAGGTGACTGGGTATTCCTACAACTACAACCATATAAACAAATGTCCCTCAAGCAAGCTAAGAAGGATAATAAATTATCACCCAACTATTATGGTCCGTACAAGGTGTTGCAAAAGATTGGTACTATGGCATACAAATTGGAGCTTCCTGCAGCTTCCCTAGTGCACCCAGTTTTCCATGTTTCATGTTTAAAGAAGGTTATAGGTGACAAGCTCCGAGTTCAAACAATATTGCCAAAACTTGACGAGGAAGGAAAAATCATATTGGGACTAGAAGTAGTGACAGAAACAAAAACTCGACAAATACGAAATCGATCAATTTCGGAGCATCTCATCAAGTGCAAGAACTTATCCGCTGAAGATTCCACATGGGAGGATTAGAATTTTATACAGAAGCATCTAGAACTACTCAAGCATTGAGGATAATGCTTTTCGTAAGGAGAGGGGCATGTTAGGCCCCTATAATACTAGTGACTCCTCGATTACTATTGTCATTGTATCCCTTATTGTTATTATTGTGCCCCTATTGTCCCCATAGTGTTATTAGTATGCCCCAAAGAAACCCATTATTGTTATTTTTGTGCCCTTATGTTATTACTATTATGTCGGATTTATTATATTGTGACCCCTTAGACTCATATATATAGAAGGGAGGTTTACTCATTTGTATCATTGAAGAATTGTTCACTTGTGTAATGTAAAGGAGGTTGCCCCCTCGAAGAGGCTTATTTCTAAGGCGTTCATCTATCTTTTCTATCTTTTTGTGAGCTAGTTTCATAACATTCTTGTTGAAATTCTTGGTTTGGTAGCATCAGAGATTCTAATATTCTATCCTAGAGCTAATATTGTGGAAATTCAGCATTCCCTTCAACTCAATCTTCTTCACAGGACAAAGAGGAAGTTGCTTGGATAAAATCAAAGGTACCTAGTAAGGTTTTTAGCTTGAGAGGAAGCAGTTGTTAGGTCCATGAGATAAAAAAGATACAGGGATATTGTTTATAGGGGGAGCATGTTAGTATATTTTCTGTTAATGTCAAAGGGGGAGAAATTGTTGATCAAACAACATATGGAAAATAACATCATATAAAGGGGGAGAAGGGCCTTAAACATAACATAGGGAGAAGCATCCACAAAGAAGAAGAGACAAAGAAGAGAAGTACACTTGTGTTTTCTTGATCATTAGTGATGATCGTTTTGTTTGATCATGGTGTTGCCATCAATGCCAATGGTGGAGATTGTTGGAAATATGTTGTCATTGATGGAAAAGGAAAAGATTAACAACAAAGGAAAAACATTGATTATGTTGTCATTGATGGAAAAGGACAAGGTGATTGTAGGATGAGCAGTGGTGCAGGATATTTGGAGAAATGTTTAGGTCAAAATATCATCTCAATTACTATTGTAAACCACTTAGATGGGTAAAGCTCTACAAGATATTTCAAATGGTATGTGGAAGTTTGAAAATGATCTCCTGGATCATAATTTATGACTAATCAAAGTTGAGGATCCTCAAAGTCAAAGTGCAAAGCTAAAGTGGTTGGACGATCCTTTGGAGTAAGGTCAGGAAACATGGAAGTAGGTTAAGGGCTTGAACCTGGCAGTTTTATAAAAATAATTTAACAAAGGAATATGGAAAAAAAATAAGGTTTGAGAGCTTTTTCTCTCCTCTCTGAAAAATGGAGAGGTGACACTATTTGATTGTTCCATGCGCATAGTGGTAGTACAGGTGGATGATGACGTGAGTGGTGATGTGACCCAACCAAAGCATGACATGTGGCAGGTGTTTTTGGCCTTTTTTCGGTCGAAAAGTGGGCCATTTTTGGGTGACATGTGAACCACTCATAGAGTGACAAGTGGTACATGTGATGTTAGCATGATGTCATCCTGTTGGAAGCATCCCAGAAGGATTTGAAGTGGTGCATAGAAGAAGGAACGATATGACTAGGTATTGGGATGTCACAGTAGGTGTCAAAGCCAACTCAGCCTAGAAGTGCAGTTAATTAGGCACAAGTGCAATGGAGGGACCCCACCAGGACATGTCATACCTGCTGGTTGATCCCAGAGGTCAATTAAGGGTGCACAATAGAAACGTTGGGACACGATGGCAGGATACAATCGAAACCGAAGACCATTAGGAGAAGGGGACAGGTGGTCCCCAAAGGACACGTCGACCCAACAACATAACCCTAGAAGGTTTAAAAGGGTGCATCACAAAAGAATCAGGATAAAGTCACCAAGGGCTAATAAAAGGAGCCAAGATAGGGTTTTATGCAACAACAAAGACTAAGAGTTTAGAGCTTAAGGACAAAAGGTGCAAAGGAAAATATTAAGCGCTCAGATTAAAAGGTCACAACACTTGGACTAATGCGATAAGAATAATAGGGGCATCGAGGTTTTGCGTTATAAGAGAAGCCCTCAAAGCTATAATTAAAAAGTGATAGTGGATGCTTAGTTTGGCATCATAAGCGCTTGAGTCAGGATTTATATGGTGGTAGTGCTTTGCAGTGGTCGTTTATTGAAAGGCTTTGGGCCTATGTTGAAGTGTCTTGAGCACATCGATGAATGAGTCGACAACATGAACTTAGCAGTTATGCCAAACATAACAAGGGTGCTTGGGCCCGCAAAGATAAAAGGTAGTATATATAGTAGCATGGATGATATTAAATGAAACACTGGTAGTTCAACCAAAGTTGGAGCTCCCTAAAAATAGAAGAACCTTTGTTAAATCATGTAACTCATGAGAATTGATGAAAATGACAAATTAACTCAATTTTTCTCAAAGAAACAACATAGCAGTGATTGAAAACTTAAAGAACATTTTTAGAAGGCTTAGTTGAACGAGCACAAAGGAAAAATTAATGGCTTCATGCAAGCATTTGAGAGCAAGAAAATTAAAGCTGCAAATTCCATAATAACAAATTTGAGTAGTTAAGCTAAGTTTTTCAAGAAAAAATAGGTGAGCAGTGAATGATAACTTGAAGAGAAAATTTAGAAGACTGAAATGAAGAAGACAAAGGAAAAAAATAACAAATCCATGCAAATATCAAATAACAAGTTAACAATTCTCAAATTCCAAAAATATTAGTCTAGAAATCTTTCAAAGCATAATTTGAGTAACCAAGGTGAGGGGTTGAAAGTTGGCGCAACAAGATGCATGGTGGTGGTATGCATCATAGGTGAATAAGAGACCAATTTTAGTGTCTGAGAGGGTTTTTTACAGATGAAAAAAGTGCATTGGCGATGTTGGTGATATTGTTTTAATGGTGGTTTGGTGTGTTTAGCAAAGGTGATTTTTGGTGATTGATGTTGTTGGTATAGTTTGGTGTGTTTACTAATGAGAAATTGTTGAAGGTGATTTTATCCATAATCATAGATTGATGAAGGTGCTTGTAAGGGGTTTTGGAGAGTAGATGTAGTGAGAAAATTTGTTTTTTTATGAGGTAAGTTGTTTATTGGTTCTTGTTTGAAAATGGATGAAGGATGAATCAAGAGGGCCAACAAGTAGTAGTTTGTAGATCAGGGGTTGTATCTCCTACCAATAGGTGTTGGTAAATGTGTAGAGGCAAGAGTTCCTTTCAGTAGAAACTGATAAATGAGTAGGGGAAAGATTTTGTTTCAGCAGAGGCTGGTAAACTAGCAGGGCAACAGTCTCTTTCAGTGAAGACTGATAAATGATTAGGGGTAGAAGTTCCTTTTAGTATCAACTAATAAAACTACAAGTAGTATCTTATGGGGTAATGATGTAATCAAGTTGAAGATTGCAATGAAAAAGGCATTGGTGTCCTATGTATATGTTTCTCATGTACTTGATGATGATTATGGTATGTTTTATATCATTGAGTTATGTTGTTGATCCATGAATTATTGCTAAAGTGATTGAAAAGTATAATTTGTGAATAATTGTAGAATTTGGTCACAGTACTAATTCACCTCTCCTCCACCCACCCCCACCCCCCCAAACCCCCATCAGTAGTGTCCTGGTTTCCATTGTTTCTAACATAAGGCAAGATGCCAATGCCATCAATTTCACATCTACCATTCTTGAGTTGGGGTCCCAAATGTTCATGTCATTCAATGTTAAATTGTGCATGTAAAACTTAGACATTTTAGCTCTATACTAAACACCTCTCTTATGACAAAACTCAATGATTTTTTTGTATCTTTGGAAGGGGAGAGAGCCATGTTGGGCCAAGGTATTAATATCGAATTTTTTTTATTATTCCTTTAAGTGTAGGTTTTAACTATGTACAAAAAGTACATGTAGACAAATTATTAAAATAGAAAAATATACAATGGTGAAAACATAAAATATACACAATGATTTTATCCTGGAACCCAAACTGGAAAAACCAGACTAATTTTTCATTTTTTCCATTCAATGTTACAATACATTATATACATGTTGAAACATTCATAAACCCCAATCCATTAACCTTGGATTAGAACATAACCATAGCTCTCTTGACTAGATCTACAAAATACCATGACCAAAAACCATCATGCCCAAATCCATGTGCAAAAATCATACTCAAAACCATGGGTAAGACTACCCACCATCCTTGGATCTGCATAAAAAATATTTTCCGGAGGAATTTCACCAAACCTCATGTAGGGGGGCTATTGCCCCCTACAAACCGCCTAGAAAGGAGGCTTTCCACCCCCCTAGTGAACCCCCCACTGCACCCGACATAACGTGACAGTGCCTAGAGCTAGTCATGGAAAGAATATAACACATACCCAAAATTAATAATAGTGAATAATTTTTCGATGGATGCATACCCTAGATGACTTCTATGGCCAAACTTGCGATGGTGGAAAGTTGCTCCTCCTTCTCCTATAGCTGGGATTTTAACCTTAGACTATTTTATGTTTGCATTTGGCCCCTTATATTGGCTTCCTTTAGTTTGATATTATCTATTTATTAATCGTTCTTCTTCATTTTCTCCTCCATTATTCCCACATCTTCAACTCCCTTTTATTTTGAAATTTGCATCCACCTGTGGGTCCTACCCCTTTCCCTCTCTAGTTCAAAGAAGAGTGGGATTGAAAAATGGGTAGGGAGTATCTTCCATTCCTCAAACCATTTATAGTAGGATCCAATGTCTATTTGGGGATCTAGCTCTTGTAGGTCTATATTTTTCTCTTGTACCCCCACAACCCCTTCCTGTAGTCATGCTACATGTTCATGTACTTGTGCAATGCCTTCATTTAGCCCTTTTGTTTCTTCTTGCAGCATTGTTGTACCTTCCTATAGCACTGTTGTGTATTCCTGTAACACTATTGTGCCTTATTGTAGCACTTCATATTTATCTTGTAGCTTCATGGTCTATGTAGGGGTTTTGGTCCCCTTGGTACTTGGATTCTTTTCTGGGGTCTATGGTTATTTCCCCTTAGTTTTGATGGAGTTTATTTTCTCTGATTACTTCTTACCTTTCTCCAATTCTCCCCCTTGTTGGTTGAGTGACTCTTCAATAGTGATAAGGGTTGGAGAAGGTGGTTGATGTTTCCCTTGCATTATTATGTTGATTTTTCTTCTGTTGGAGTGCATAGGGGGTTTCCTTCGCCTCATTCCTTTTTGTTTAGCTAGAGTAATTTGTTGAACGTTTGAATTATGGTTCTTTTGACAATCCATTTTGTGGTTTTCATCCATTTTTTTACATGTTTTTCACTTCTTTCCATCTTAAAGCTCATCCATGTCATGCAAATGTCAATATAAAGGCAATTATCCATCGATAGCTCAAGATCTATGTTTTCTTTATGAAATTGATTTAAACTATGATATAGCAACTGAATTATGTTCTTTTTGCAACTAACTTGAATTTTCGTATCCAAATCCTAATTTATCCCATTTAGTGTGATTTAGAAGACAACCAAGACACATGAACATGTGCCAAATGTCACCTACATGGATATCCACCTACTAGTCACAGTTGGAAGCACACTGGATGAGCAAATCTCATTGGTCAAACTTGAAATCAACATGGCTATGGAATACTACTTGTATGAAGAGTGTTAAGGAAACAACTCTACCATCAATCGAGTGTGAAAATTATCAAGTGAGGAAGATCTGGAAGACTATGATTTTAGTTCATGATGTGTCAATAAAGAGCTATCTCATGATTCTCTCCTTCAGTAGCGAATCATGAGAGTGAAATTCCTATTTTGATTTAAAAACTTAGATGTCGAACTTAATACTCATTTCTTAGCATTAGTTTCTTAAAGTTGTTAATCCTAAGGATATTATAAAAATGATTTATTTTGGAAGTGAAATACATCTAATTATTTTCAGTACTATTATTATTATCATTTCCTATTGTAGACTTTATTTCTCGCATTTCAAGCAATACAAGCTTTTGTTCATGGAAAATTTGTGATTGTGTTAATTCAAAGTCTTGTGATCTGAGTGCTTAAACATCTTGAATTCAAGGGGAGGTCCCCTAAGGATATGTTGGGATAGTATAGTTTTATTTTGTTGATTTTATTTTATTTATTTCACTCTACAACTAGATTATAATTCATTTCCTTAAGTTATTTAACTCAATTTAATGCTCTGTGTTTTAAATTAGAATTTCACTTATCTACCTTTGATTCTTTCCACGTTGAGCACTTGACAATAAATCAAAACACCAAAAATATTTCCTTTAATTTTCTTCTCTGCTTAGTCTCAGATTTAATTGATTTTTTACTCATTTATGCTTGATAGATCATGACTAGTTCTAGTTATGAATACACACATTATTAATCTTTGAAGGATTTCACATTTAAAATCATGTCAGTAGTTCATTTATTTTCAACTAATGCTTCTTATAATATTTTCAAATTCCAATTTTGTAGAATAGTTATGCTTTCCATTTAATAGTTAGATTTCCTTTATATTCTCTTAGATTATATTTGTTCTCAAGTTTCATAAACCAATTTTTTCTTCAAGGTTCATAGAGTAAATTTCCTTTCAAGTTTATTAGTTTAGATTTCATTTCAAAAGTTCATATAATAAATTTCCTTTTCAAGTCCAATACAATAGCTTTTATTTCATGTTTAATATAATAGTTTTCAATTCCTTGTCCAATAGAATATATTTTTAAGCTTGCCCATTAGCATAATTTTATTTGAATTCATTTAATTTTCAAGACTTGAATTTGATCTAGGCCTCTAAGATAGAACCTGGGCATATCCTTACTAAGACCTTGTCATAAATAGATTAATATTCATCTTGCAACTAGGATGGTATCTTTCCAATTAAAATTTGATTACCTAACATATATAGTGAAAGTATATTTCGCAAGTTCATGAACCCTGGATTGATGATTTAATGAAGTAATTTAACCAACAATTAAATTACCCAACATTTTTAGTGCCATTGCTGGGGAAATATACATAGCTATCTACTTTTAAGTTCCTTTTCATTTAAACAAATATATTTAGAATGAGTGGTAAGACAATAGGTAAGAACCTACACATTGTGATTGTGTGGTTATCACTAAATTATATCTATCACAATCGAATTTCATAATAGTTGCATTCATTATTTATATGCATAAATAATTTGTAATAAAATCATTTAGGATGCATGTATAGAGAACGAGATTCTAGGGGTAGATTTGTAACTAGAGGACGTAGTTCAATACCAACATCACCAACCACCCCCGCTAGACCATGTAGTGCCACACCACCTTCTGATACATGCATTCCATCATTTGTATGTAGAAAAAGACTCTGTTAAGTTCATAGGTCAGAAATTCAACCAAGGACTCACCAAATTCATCTACAAAAGTTGTATTTGAAGAACCTACATCCCCAACTTAAGTAGTCATATTTCTTTGCTTGAGAGGTGAATGAATCATAGGACATGAGTTAGATGTACCTAGTGAGGAAGAAGTAGAAGAGGAAAATATTTACAAATTAACATTAGTAGAGGAACCATAGGAAGAAGAGATAGGAAACACTATCATTGAACCTTATATTATCTCTCAATAATATATAATGGTAGGTGAAGACGAAGAAGTACATAATGGAGAGGAAATACCAAGAATTGGTGGAGGAAGACGTAGAATAGAAGAAGGTGGTAGAGGAGGTTAAGGTGGTAAAGATGGAAGGGGATATGAAGGATATTTTCATGAATAGGATCCTTTTGGGTTCCCTATTTTAGATATTGATACCATTGCTACCATGAAAAATATTTCCCCGTCTATCCTCCCTAACTTCCATGGGCTAAGAATATGGGATCTGAGGCTTCTGTGATTTATATTTTGTGTAGAGTTATTTTCTGGATCCATCGCATTTAATATTGTTAGGATCAATGTTTCGAATAATCCTCTACAATTCATCATCAGGATAGATCAATATTTATATAAGTCCGATCTCAATCAAGTGTATAAATAAAGGAATGAGAATGTGATTGGATGGAAATGATAGGGAGATGACATGACGTATAGGAAGGAGAGTGAATATTACGTTAAAATTATTTAATTTTGACAATTCATAATAATAAAAAAAATTAAATTTGACAATTAGTAATTATTAAAATCTAATACTAATTATTAATAATTACTAACCCTATTTTTATTTTAATTTATTTAATTCTAAATAAAAATGATTAATTATTGATTTTGATTTTAATAATTATTATTTCTTAATAATTATTAATGGTTAATAATTACTAGTTTTAAGTTAACGTATTTTAATTTTAAATAATGAAAGAAAAAATTTTAAATAACAAATTAATAACTTTTAATTTCAATTTTAATAATTAATAATTTTTAATTTTAATAATTATTAAATTCTTAGTAATTATTAATAATTAGTATTAATTGTGAATAATTATTAACTGTCGATTTTAAAAATTTTAATTATTAATTGTCAAAATTAAATAATTTTAACCTAGTATTCACTCTCCTTCCCGTAGGTCAAGTCGGCTCCCTATCATTTCCATCCAATCACATTCTCACACCTTTATTTATAAACTTGATTGAGATCTGACTTATACACATATTGATCTATCTTGATGATGAACCATAGAGCATTGTTCGAAACATCGATTCTAACAATATTAAATTTGATGGATCCGGAAAATAACTCTACACATGATGGGATCTAGAAACATTTACTTTTGAGTTTGAAGTATTTGTAGATCATATGACTACCTACTTGATATTCAAAAATTGAAATTATTTCCTGATACTTTATTAAATGGTTCATGGGTCTAGGAACACATTCTATTAGGACATCAGATGATATGAAAAGCATATTCCTAGAAAAATGTGAAGATTATTGCATACACTATGATCAAAAGGATGAATTTTTTAAGATGTCATAAAAAGAGGATGAAACCCTCGAAGATTTGGTAGAGATATATTTTACAATATCAAAAGAACTAAATTACATAATTTAGAAGAAGACACATTAAAAACTATTTCTAAAATCCATAAGGGATGAATGGATTGATCATATCAACTTGGTGGGTAAAGGAGATGTTTCTCAATTGTCACTTCAAGAAAATTGTGAGTTATTCAAACACATCTCAAGAGGAAAATCAAAATATGGCAAGAATCTAAGAGATCCAATCATGTCAAGGGTAAGAAAATTTGCATTTGGAATGGTAAGTAGAGCAGAATTAGGAAAATTGTTTGACAACTTTAAAATTGATATTCTTGGGAATCTTAGTGAACAACTGAATATGCTAAGGATACAAAACAAGAAAAGTAGATGAAAATGTTGCATTATTTATTTTTTGTCCTAAATGTAGGAAAAATCATGCATTACGAGAACGTCCTCTTGATAGCATTGAAATATGTGTTATATGTGTAGAAAATCATGCTACAAAGGAGTGCCATTTAACAACCGAACTTAAATTTATTTTCTAAGAAGAAGCTGGGACAATTCAAACTAAACCACTTTTTTATCTTTCTTCCTGAAGAACTTGGCAGCCTCGACAAACAAGTATGGCACAAGATCCCAGTGTACAATATTTGTCTTATGAAAAACCAGAAAGTAATTATAATACGACAAAATTGGCCACCTAAACTATAAAACCCATCTTTGTCACAAGGATTGCAAGGTTCTTATGGTAGGAATCCCTAATATCCTCAAAATTTTCAACAGCCATATCCTCAATAGCAACCTTAGTATTAGTCTCCTCCCAAACCACCACAACCTAGTTAACTACAATTTCAACCTCAATTGACTTCAAGCCAACCACTTCCATTACCATGCACTCCATTTCCTCAAAAATATAAAAAACTACCTAAACAACCACTCCCCAATTAGAATAGTAAAACACCTCAACAACCCATCTATAATGTTGAGGGTAAAAATATTCAAGATTCTATGATAGCTCCTTTAGGTCTGAATGATGTCCAACTTAGATCTGTTCGAGTTTTGCAAAATAAAACACCATGAGCTGCCATCCAAGAATACAAGGAAGATAAAATTTCTGAAAAGGAGACATCCCCTAATCAAGAAAAGACTCCTCCAAAGGAAGATATTTCAAGATCATTAGATGCAAACCAAATAAAATCAACTCCTATAATTCCTATAGTTTAACAACCTTTTGTTTCCTTACAAAATTCTCCCTTTCCTTAGAGACTTCAAATTGACAAAGGAATAGAAAGGATAATAAGTTTACTTGATTATAGCATGCTAGATGAATTAAAGAATATTTGCATCAAAAATCCCTTGCTTCAAGCTATAAAGGAAATACTCATTTTTGAAAAAACAATAAAGGAGTTGTGTTTCAAGAAACCAGTAAGAAAAACAAAATGTTAAAAAGATTCAATTGGTAAGAAGTCATTAAAGCTAGTGCACCCTATTCTTGGATAGAAAGGGAATTGTACTGAAGTGGACTTGATTTGATAATCCAAAGATGTATTCGAGAAGATGAGATACCTGAGATATTAAAATCATATCATGATTAACCCATTAGAGAAATTTTGAGGTTAAAAATGTGCCTCAAAACAAAAATGTACAACCAAAATCATCTTTATAAGAGCCAATAAGTTTCAATATTATGATGTCAACCATGGGGAATGATTCACCATTTTTGGAGTAAAAATGTAAAAAGCTAAAATAATTAAAAAAAAAAAACTACTTTTCCAACTTATGTTTCCTTAGGAGGCCTATTTTAGACCTTAAAATTTCTCTAATGGTGTGGAGGACACTTTGTTGATAGAAGAACTGCATATAAAGTGCTTCTTTTGGGATATTGTTAGCCTTCTCTTTTTAAGGATGCCAAAGAATATTCCAAAATATGTGACAGTTTCCAAATAATGGTGAGACCTATTCAATAAGATTAGATGTCTCTACAACCACAAGTATTAATAGAGCCTTTTAAAAAATGGGCTCCATATTTTGTTGGACCTATCAATCCTCCATCGAGCTAAAAGAGGTACACTCTTGTTTGCAAAAATTATGTTACAAAATGGGTAGAAGCTAAGCCATTTACTTTTGCTACTGAAAATGTTGTAGTTACATTTATTTTTGCGGATATTTCCACTCGATTTTGGTGTTCCAAGAGAAATCGTAATAGATCAAGGTGCTCAATTTACATCAAAGTTGATGCAGAAGATTATGCAACAATACAAGATTAGACACCACAAATATACTCCATGTCATCCATAAACAAATACTATACATTTTCATAGAAGGGACTGGGCAGATAGACTTCTAGAAGCATTATGGGCATATCATACCACATGGATAAATACTACAGGACATACTCCTTATGAGCTTGTCTATGGGAAGAAAGTCCTGCTTCCAATTAAATTGCAAGTGGAAACCTTCAAGACAACAACAAAGTTGGGGCTTGACCTCTTTGAAGCCCAAAAATATAGGATGGCACAATTGAATGAGCTAGATGAAATCTGATAAGATGACATACAAATAACAAGCATAATCCAACAAAAAAGGACAAAATGGCATGATAAATTAATCAAAGTTAAAAATTTCAACCACGTGATTGGGCTCTTCTCTTTGATTCAAATTTTAAAGTCTTTCAAGGAAAATTTCAAACACATTGGCTTGGTCCCTATGAAATAGAAATTGTTTTTTATAATTGGGTAGATAGAATTAGGACTATTGACGAAGAAGGGATCACCTTCCATGTCAATTGGCACATATTGAATTTATATCATAAGCCTTTGACAAGAAAAGAGGTTTTTAGGAATCGGTAAGAAAATTCCTATATGAGATTGATAGGAAAAGGGGATTATCTTCTTCTACCAACATAAGAAATGCAATTTATTTTTCTTTAGAAGAAAAAAAAAGGGAGAGAAAGAAAAGGAAGAGAGAAAACAAAAAAGGAATAAACAAAATAAAAAGCATAGTCATGAAAATCAACATAACTGGAATTCTTATGAAGGAAATATTAGTTGAGAACCAAGGGATCCTTAGCAACTTAGAGCTTATCATTTCCCTTCTTTCTTCCCATTTTATTTTATCCATTTCTTTCTTTAAAAAATAAAATTTTCAAGTTCAAATAAATTTCTTTGAATAATTTGTTTCTCTTTTAAAGAGAAAAATTTCAAGTAGTCATTAGCTTCATTATCCATTGTCAATATTCAACATCAACAAGACTTATAGCAAAAAATAAGATTAAGGACAAAATTGCAGGATTGTTAACATTCGGCCACTGATTCCACATTCCACAGCAAGTTTCCTCCAAGATACGTCATGGACCTGCAAGAATAAAAATCAAGGTACAAAATTAAGTTATACATTATGAGGTAACTATAGGAATAGTGTATCATTTTCATTAAATTAAATCATGTATTTCTTTGAGTTAATGGATTTATTAGCACATTATTAATAGACCTTTGGATTAATGACCTACATTTATTTCATGAATACAATAATATCCCATATCCTCTAAGCCCATTACTCCATACTTCTATGTGTCATTCCATCATATTGAAACTCCTCTCATCACATGTGAATAACTCAAATCCCATAAATTATGACAATCTTAAAAGATCAGATCTACAAAAATCGTGGGAGATCATGAATTCAAGAGGGACAATTTTATTTCAATACTATGAGTGCCATATCATTATAACCCTCCCATTGCCAAATTTCACCCATTTTGTAGCTCAAATCTCCCCTAAAACCCTATCAAAAGCGATAGTTTTTAGGTGAAACTTCTTATCCATAACGATGGGCTTTATTGTCCATTATGAAATAGTTGGGGTTAATTATCTCAGTACTCATCCATAGGTCCAAGAGAAACTGTAGAAAGTGGGATGGATCAAGTTCTTTGAAAAAATTAATGGGTATGAAATTGAGGTTACCATAGCCTTTTCGAGGGATTTTGATGGAGTGGAGGCTGAAATAGGAGATATAAGACTGAATATAACATAATCCTTCATTGCAGAGGCCACAAAATTTCAAGAACTAGTGAAATTTGGTTTAAAAATCAAAGTCTGAAGGATGAATAATGAAAATCTTTTCTTCTGAAATCCATATATGGATCTTTCAGCCTTCATGAAAGGAATCCCTATGTCTAAAACTAAGTCTAAATGGAAAAATATCTTGTTAGTATTGCAAAAATTTCTTACCTACAATGAAAGAGATGGGGTTTTACTCCTTTACCATGCTAGACTTCTAATGCATTTCATTAAAGGAAAAAAAATTAATCTTCCTTACTACCTTATGTGGAATTTAAAAAAAATGGCTTTTAATATTCAAAGGCACTCCACAAAAATTAACTTAGCACTATATCATCATGGGTTAATAAAACGCATCATAGAAGCACAGTTAAAAACCAGTAGTGATAATTGTAAAAGTTTTCTTGAAAGAAATCATTTTGTGGAGGTCGTTGAAGAGGAGGAAGTCAAGAAAACAAAGTAAGGTTGAAGGAGTGTTTCTATAAACCCTAACCTTTGTTGGGTATGTGTTATATTATTTCCATGACTAGAAGTAGACATCTTACGTTGCATTGCGTGCAATGGGGGGTGATAGGGGGGAAATACCCCCAATATTGAGGGGTTTGTGGGGGTGGTAGCCCCCCTACCCACTGTCTAGGGCAATGACGCAAGATTTTTTTTTTTATGCGGACCAAGGTATGTGGGGCAAACCCATAGATGGTGGGAATTCCTGCCCATGACTTTGTGCGTGGATTTTGCAGATGGTTTTGGGTATGATGGTTTTCTGCCCATGGTATTTTGTAGATCCATTCAAGGGAACTACGATTATGTTCTAATCTAGGGTTAATGGATTTTGGTTTATGAATGCTTCAATATGTATATATATGTATTGTAACATTAAAAGGAACATAATTAAAAATCAATCTAGTAGTCCTGATTTTCGAATCCAGGGGAAAATATCTATGTATATTTATTTTTTATTCTTTCAATTGTTTATTTCTCTGTTTGAAGAATTCGTTTCTAGGTAATTTTTGTACAGGTTTAAAACCTACATTTGGTGTCGGAGTTGTTTCAGCTTCAAGGGGACACTTTTGTTGTTGAGAGGTTTTTCTTAGGCCTGTGGTAGACCCTGTTCTATGGGAGATCTGTGGGATCAACTCTTGCAGTGAAAGAAGATGGAAAACAATGGAAAGATAGAGATTGAGAAATTTAATGGTCAGAGATTTTAGTTATGGAAGCTTAAGATGGAGGATCTGTTGGTGGATCTATATTGGTGGATTTTTGTAGATCTAGGCATGGCACCGATAAGAATGTCAGTAGATGACTAGACGAGGTTAAATCGAAAGTCAAAGAGCACAATACAATTGCGTCTCTCAAATTTAGTGTTTTTGAATGTATCATGGGAAGCTACAATGAAGGATTTATGTGATAAGTTAGGGACTTTCTATGCCAATATAAGTCTCAAGTGAACAAACTATTCTTGCGGAAAACATTGTATAACCTGAGGATGAAGGAAGCAGACTCAGTGATAGAGAAACTAAATGCCTTTAATATTGTGGTACATTAGTTGTTATCTATTGATATAAAAATTTCATACAAAGATAAGTGCATTAGTTTGCTATCTTCTCTACTGGATTTGTGGTATAGTCTAGTTGTCGTAATAGGTTTTCAATACAACTACCTTGAAGCTTGATGAAATATTATCATCCTTGTTGTTAGAGGAGATGAGACAAAAAAATATGGAGAGCCAGAATGGGTATTCCTTTTTGTACAAGGATGGTCCTAGAAAAGAAAAAAAAATTCCTTGAGTGGGAGATCTAAATCTAGAGGGAGATATAAATCTCCAAGAAAACATATAAAGGTGTTATGGAAATGCGGAAAGGAAGGGAACTGTGGAAAATAATATAGATATAAAGCTCCTATGAAAGGAAAGGGATCCGATGATGCTCCTTTTGTAGAGGCGAAAACCACCTTAGATGAAGGTGGGGATGTGTACTTGGCTTCTTCTTCAAGTACACATGCAGATCATGAGGCATGGTTGATTGACTCAGGTGCATCCTTTCACTTCACTCCCCATAGGGTGTGGTTCTGTGAGTATGATAAATATGATGGTGGTGATGTATTCTTTTGGGATGACAGGAAGGCCAAAATCATCAGAAGTGGAAAAGTCAATCTCAAGTTGCAAGGTGGAAGGATTAGAACACTTCCTGGTGTTCTAAATATTTCTACATTAGCTAGAAATATGATTTCTGTAAGTAAGAAGGATGATGAAAGTGTACAAATATCATTCAATAAAGATACCTGCAATATGGTTCAGGGAGCATCGATATTGATGTAGGGAGTTTGGATTAGAACTTTGTACAAACTTCTAAGTAGCACTATTATTAATGGGTGCAACAATTCTGTGGTTCCCGAAAGTGGAGTAGAAAACCTAATGGTCTCTCACGAGAAGACCATGCTATGGCATTAAATGCTTGGACATATTGGAGAGAAGGGCCTTCAAATACTGCGTGGTAATGGTATGGTAGAATGTATGTCTAATTTCTCTACAGATTTATATTTCTATAAACGTTGTGTATAAGGGAAGCATAATCGGGTGAGTTTCCCCTATGGTGCTAAGAGGGCAAAAGGGATATTAGATCTTGTGCATAATGAAGTGTTTGGACCTGTGTCAGTTCCATCACTAGGTAAGTCTGTGTACCATGTCTCATTTATATATTACTTCTTAATGAATACATGGATATATTTCCTCAAGAATAAATATGAATTCTTTGACACGTTTAAGGAATTTAAGTCTTTGTTGGAAAATCAGACAGAGGAGAAGATCAAGGTGTTGAGGACATATAATGGTGGACAATTCTGCAAGAAGGAATTTGAAGAATTTTGTAAGAAGATTAGTATAGCACGACATAATATTAATCCATACACACCTCAAAAAAATGGATTTGCAGAAAGAATGAACAAGACATTGATGGAAAAAGAAAGAAGCTTGCTCAATGGTGCCAGGATAGGACATGAATTTTGGGTGAGGTAATGGAGACTGCAAGTTAATTGATTAATAGATCACCTTCATTAGCATTGGAGGATAAGACTCCACATGAGGTATGGACTGGTAAGAAACCCTCTCTTTCACATCTGATGGTATTTGGATAAGATGCATAAGTACATGTCCGAAAGGAGAAAAAAATAAGGTTGGATAGTAAATCTAAAAGGGGCATCTTTATTAGGTATAAGGATGGTTTAAAAGGTTATAAGCTTTGGAACCCATAAACAAGGAAGGTTGTGTAAAACTTATACGTGTTGTTTAGAGAGGTGAAATGTGTTATTAAACATGAATTTCTACCAAAGGAACCTGAGAAGATAGAGTTTGAGCTAAAGGAGGAAGAATCAGACTCTACAAAGAAATAGGAATCAGAAGAGGAAAAGCCACAAAATCCAATTTTGAGAAGATCATTTTGAGAGTGAAGGCATCCACAAAGGTATAATCCAGCTACTTTATGTTTAAATTTTTCTTTATCTATTACTAATGATGATCCCAGAATTATCAGGGAGGCAGTAGATTCAGAGGATGGAAAATTCTGGAAAGAGGCCATGGTTGATGAAATGGAATCTTTGGACAAAAATGAGGCTTGGGATCTGATGGTGTTTCCATATGGAAGGAAATCCATTGGAATCAAATGGGTGTTTAATAAGAAGATGAATGTAGAAGGAAAGGTGGAGAAATACAAAGCTCGTTTGGTAGAAAATTTAGGTCATTCCCAAGTGTCAAGAATTGATTTTGGTGATATTTTTTTCTCCTGTTGCCAAGTTAGATTCTATTACATATATATGAAGACTTGGCTTCACCAGAATAAACGATGATCAATGTTTGTATTTTAAATTAATTGGCGACCATGTTATTTATTTGATTTTGTATGTGGACAATATGTTGCTGAGTGGAAATGACAAAGAAATTATCCAAGATTTGAAGACCCAATTGTCCTCCAAATTCGACATAAACTTTCAAATTTTTAGCTACCTAGTATTTAGGTTATTATTTCTATGTGCAAAATCTTCTTACCATTGTTAATGAAAATAAAAGGGACATAAATAGAAAGGGGTATAAAAAATTTTAATGAAAAAGTGGATACCTACAATATCTAGAGAAAGTAGGGGCTTTTTAAATTGGGAAAGTGTATTGGGTTTGTATTGGTAGGGGGTTAAATAAAGTGATTTTTAGAGGTATTTTCCAATATGTAGTCAAATTAAGAGTATTCTTTAGTATGCCACGAATGCACATGCTATGTTATAAATTCCTTGAGTGAAGTCCCCGTGATTCTCTCACTCTCTTATACTCTTATACACTTAGAGTATTCTTGGAGCACTTTTCATACGTTGGATTTGGAGAAAGAATGCAAAGGAAAGCAGGAAAGCGCAAGGGAATAATTGGACTACTTTGTAGGTAACAGGTTGCATGTGTGTTCTCCTTGCTGATTTATGGATGCATGGTGTATGTACGTGATTATTTGGTTATGTATTGTCACTGGCATGGAGGATTGTGTCGATTGATAGTGGTTTTAGCTTGTCCTTGCCATTTCTTGGATGGCCATTATGTTGTGGGTTTTTCCATTTAATTGTTTTTTGGTTGGTTCTCATAATTCCTTATGGCTATATGTTGGAACAAATGCTCTGGAAGCCCTGGAACAACTTGGGTTGAGTTACTCTTCTTGGAGCCTAATTCGGGACAAACAATCTAGGGCACCTAGTGGGTTGAGCTACTAGTCCATGGAGACACGTTAGACAAATTATTTGGAGCCCTCGAAGGTTGTGGGTTAAGTTACTAGTTCCTGAAGCCATGGACAACTTGGGTAGAGACTGATCTGGTTGGTGTTAGTGATGTCCGAAGGTGAGGTGGAATCACTAGTTGAGGGTTGTGGTTTTTCCTCTAGAATCCTTGGTTTGGTTTTTTTTGGTCTATTCCACGAGATCCTACATTCATGCTTGGAATATGGCATGAGTGTGATTGTATTGAGAGATTTGGTTCAGCCCAATCTATGGTCGTGTGGTACATGGAAGTCCTTGACCTGGTTGGATTTTGCATATGTTAATACGAGCTCCTTTTCTATTGTATTTTATGAGTACTTGTACTTGAGATTATGTGGCTTTTATGGTTGTTATACCATGGCTTATATGTTGTTCATTTGCTAGTTATATGTGTTGACACCTAATCTTCATGATTGGGGAATTTGTAAAATAAATAAATCAAGAATGTGAACAGTCATCGTAAGATGAACTGAACAATCACTCCTAATGTATAAAACAATAACATACCTACGGAATAAACACCAATCAGTTTTTCTGCCCTTGGAGAGTTACTGCCTAGCCTGACATGGTATCAGAGCCAGCTCCTTTCTTTAGCTCTTGTGCCTTGTAACTCCCTTGTCTGACTGAATACCTGCGCTCTGCTCCATATTCCATTACCTGCGCCCTGCTCCATACAGTACACTGCCCATATATTCGTTGGTGTCAGTTTCCTGACATTTTTTCTCAATAAACCGCCCTCCAACTGTTATGCTTGGAAAATATCGCTAGCTGGCCTCCCTTCATACACTACTACTCTTTCCACGCTGATCACCAAACCAAAAAAAAGCCTATGCTGCTGCTCTTCCCATAACTGTCACCACACTGTTGTATCAGCGCTCCATTGTTCTTGTTATTCCGAATTTATGATGGTGGTTTTGCCTTCAATGGCTGAACTGAACTGATCTCATCTGGTCGAGTCTATTCGCATCTCTCTTAGCCTTTTCCTTTTTCAACTTTCATCAAATTTTCCACAACAGCCTTCAATATCCAATAGAAAAAATGTATGAATACAAAGTCCATCAACAACGTGAACTGAACTGACAGAGATTACTTTGGCGTGGACTGGACTGCATGGAGGCATGGCCCAGATTGATGGCATTCTTGTGGACATTATCCACTCTAGATTCCTAACCCTAACAACGCTGTTCACATTTTTTGGGCCATAAAGTGAATTTTTATACAGTAGGGAGTCCAAGTTATAATTAATTGCAGAGATGACTGCAAATCTCTGCAAAGAAAGCTGGTCTGGCAAGAGCAAACAATACAATGAATTTTATGAATAGAATGGTCGAGTCCACCGATTTGTGACCTTTCATCTACTATTTTAATCAGCCCCATGCTTCTTTCGCTATCTTCTCACTGAAGAAATTCGATTTGTTTCTTTATTTTATTTCAATAGGTTTGATTCATCCAAATCAGTGAGTATTGAGATATAGAAGAAGGGAAGGTTGTCGATGTTGGTGTCCATGCTCAATCTTTGTATGAAATCCTTGAAGACTCGTGCTTTTCACAGAGCAGGTTCATGGAACCAGTGCATATCATGATCGCATCAATATAAAGGCCGAGACTGATTTGTACCTCCGCATATTATGGGAACGCCATTGTTGTGTGGATAAATGAGATAAGGCGCATCCAAAGAGGCTGAGCTCCCGAAGGAAGAAGCACTGCCACTGCACAATATTAAGAAACCACGCACCACTGCTCCTCAGAGAAATCATCATGCCTGCGTTCTTCATTGTTTGGTAATGTAATATGTAATATTTTGTAATGGGCATATATTACATGTGAAATGTAATGGGCATATATTACATTTAAAGGGTTGAAGTAATATGTAAAGCGTTGATGTAATATGTAATATTTTGTAATGGACATATATTACATTTAAAAGGTTGAAGTGATATGTAATACGTAATATTTGAAATGTTGGATGCTTTTTATATCAAACATTAGAGGGATTTGAAGAAAATAAATTTGAAGAAAATATAGTGCATAAGGCTGTAACGTAAGGATTTTTTTTCAGCAGAAGTAATTTTTACAGAATGCATTCAATCATTTCTATGGTAGGGATAGTTCTCACTGGCAAGGAGAACTATCCTGAATGGTCCCGGATGATAAAACACACCCTCATCTTCAATGAGTTGTGGAAGGGAGTGTGTGTCGGAGAAGGAGACAATGACCCAGTACAACCTACAACAGACAAAGAGCTCGTCATTTGGGATAACAAGAACAACAAAGCATATGCATTAATCGCAGCATCTGTAAATGAAGAAGTAAGTCGCCATATTTCACCATATTCAACTACCTTTGAAGCTTTACAAAAGCTCAAAGAACTCTATGACTCACATTCTGCACTTGAAGTTGTTCAGCTCATGATTAAACTCTTCTCTTGAACTAAAAAATATTGATCCTCTTGCTCTTGCATCTGAAGTAAAATCCATAATGCATGATATCAAATCCACTAAGGTTGAGCTGTATATCCCTCTTATTGCTTTTCTCAAGGCACTCTATCCTACCTACTCCAATTATCTTGAGTCTTTACAAGCAAATGGAAATCTTAAAGATATAACCTTTGACTCTGTTGTGAAAAAATTTTCTGAAAGAGAGAAAGACTTTGGAAAGAAGACAGTCCCTAAATCTTCTGAAGAGACTGTGTGTCTGCTCATAAAGAAAAGCATCCTGCTCAAGATTCTACAAGAGGAAGAGGTGGTCAAAGAGGAAGAGGAAGATACTTCAGAGGCAGGGGGGCAGACATTCTCAAGGAGAAAAAGCAGATCTGCATTGCATTCACTGCAAACGAAATGGATCACATGATGCTTCTACATGCAAGCTACCATGGGACAAAATTGAGCAGAAAAGAAACCAGCAGAAAGGTAAAACTGATGATACAGACAAAGGTAAAACACCTGAATCCGCTCACTATATTGAGGCACAATGTAACATTGGAGTAAATGAAGATTTGTTTAATGCTTCACTTGCTTCTTCGAAAAATGATTGGTTGCTTGATTCAGGAGCAACCTGTCATATGAATCATAGGAAAGATTTTTTTGAAGATTTCACTGACAATGTTGATGGAGCAGTATACTTTGCAGATCAGTCAAAAATCAAGCCATCAGGGCTTGGCACAATCAGGCTTAAACTGCCTGGTCTTCCAAACTTTCTTCTGGATCATGTTCTATATCTCCCACAGCTCAAGAGAAACTTGTTGTCCTTGGTCCACATCCGCCAGCAAGGTCACTGCATTCATATGTTTGATGGCAAGCTTGAGGTAAGAAAAGCATTTGACCACTCACTTGTCATGAGGGGAATAGAAGAAGAAAGACTTCTCAAACTGCAAGGAACCTCTGCTCATGCACAACATTTCTCATATATTTCTCATCATCAAGAAGGTACACTTCCATCAAGTTTATTATGGCATGCTAGATTTGGACATTTAAACTATGACAGTCTCCGCTTATTGAAGAAAAATAGTGTTGCTGGTTTGCCTACAATTCCTAGGAAACATAAGCAATGTGATGCTTGCATTCTAGGAAAGCATAGCAAACAGTCTTTTCATGATTCACATTCAAGAGCACATAGGAAGCTTGAACTCATTCATTCAGATTTATGTGGTCCAATGCCTATTCCTTTTGCAAATGGAAATAAATATATCATGCCATTTATTGATGATTACACCAGAATGTGTTGGGTTTATTTATTGAAGAACAAATCTGATGCTTTTCAAACATTCAAGAATTTTCATAAATGGATTGAAAATGATGCACAATCTCATATTGGGTCTATTCGCACTGATAATGGAAAAGAATATACATCAAATGAATTTGAAAACTATCTTCGCCAACATGGGATCAAACATCAAACAACTGTGCCTTATAATCCCCAACAAAATGGTGTAGCTGAAATAATGAATAGAACAATCTTGAATATGGTACGATCCATGCTTTTCTTCAAAAATGTAAAGATAATGTTTTGGGCTGATGTTGTTCTATGTGCTGCATATATAAAGAATAGATGTCCATCTAATGCTATAAGAAACAAGACTCCTTATGAATTGTGGTATGGACATGTTCCTTCGGTAAAACATCTCAGGATCTTTGGTTCCACCTGTTATGCTTTGATACCAAAGGTACATAGAAACAAACTTGGTGCTAGAAGTCGTAAGTGTATCTTCCTGGGGTATTCAAACACCTCTAAGGCATACCGCCTATATGATGAAGTAAATAAAAAGTTTGTTGTATCTAGAGATGTCATTTTTCTTGCATCATCCAAATCTGACAATGTTGTTGAGCGGAAACTTGATCACTTGGATAGATTCGCAAAAACGAAATCATTTCAAGAATTTGATAATCAGATTCCACATCTTGAAGGGGGGATTCCTATACTAGATCAACATGTGGAATCTTCTTCTCAAGAACAATCTCCCCTGCATGAAACTCCAACAATGGATGATGCTTTAAGTGATGTAATTGATAGAATTGGGAGACTCAATCTTGATTCAGTCCCAACTCAATCAACAGAGCAGCCTGGACCATCTCAGAAAGGTCCCCCAAAGTGGCCGACAAAGACACTTGAAAGTGTTCATCCTGATGAAATTGGAAAAACAGGAACCAGAAATTCAAACCGACAAAATGGAGGTGATGTAGATGACTCTAATTCACCTGTTGATATGGATGTTACTTATGATTGTGAATTGAACTTGTCTACAGATTTTGAACCAACTTCCTTCAAAGAAGCTGCTTCTCATGATGAATGGAAAGAAGCGATGAAAAAGGAGTATGATGCCGTCATAAAGAATGGCACTTGGAAGCTGGTTGATCCTCCGTTTGGAACCAAACCAATTGGCTGCAAGTGGGTCTACAAGAACAAATACAAAGCTGATGGCTCACTTGACAAGCACAAAGATAGGCTTGTGGCAAAAGGCTTTGCACAGAAGGAAGGGGTCGATTATGAGGAAACTTTTGCCCCCACAGCAAAATGGACCACCATCCGGACACTCTTTGCACTAGCTGCTCAGAATGGTTGGAAAGTCCATCAAATGGATGTAAAAACTGCATTCTTGAATGGAGATCTAAAAGAGAATGTTTTTATGTCCCAGCCTAAAGGATTTGCTGTGAAATGACATGAACATAAAGTATCCAAACTTGTGAAGTCCTTGTATGGCCTCAAACAAGCACCGCGAGCCTGGTATGAAAAACTAACTGAGCATCTTCTGAAACTCAACTTCAATCATTTTGATCTTGATGATGCAACTTTATTTGTCAAGAAAGTTGGAAAAATAGTTGTGTATCTTGTGGTATATGTAGATGATATTTTAATGACAGGGAACAATGAAAGCTACATTGCATCCATAAAGAAGGAATTAGGGAAAAGTTTTGAAATGACTGATTTGGGCTATGTTCATTACTATCTTGGCATTGAAGTAACCCAACATCCAAAATCCATATTTCTTTCTCAAAAGAAATACATTGGAGATTTGTTAAACAGATTTGGCATGATAGAGTGCAATCCTCTTTCTACTCCAATGGAACAAAACTTAAAGCTCACATCTATTGAAGGAAAGGAATTCGAGGATGCAACAAAGTATAGACAGCTTGTAGGAAGTCTCATCTACCTCACTACTACCAGACCAAACATTTCATTTACTGTTGGAATCCTCTCCAGGTTCATGCAAAAGCCTTTTGAGGGACATTGGTCTGCTGCAAAAAGAGTTCTAAGGTACTTGAAGGGAACTCAAGACCTTGGAATCAAGTATACACAGGTGGACGACTTCAGCTTGATTGGATACTCTGATTCAGACTTCGACGGAGACAAAGAAACTGGGGTATCTACTTCAGGATATTCTATGAGTCTTGGATCAGGAGTTGTCTCTTGGAGATCACGCAAACAATCAGTTCCAGCAGATTCCACAACTGAAGCAGAATACGTGGTAGCAGCTGAAGCAACGAAAGAAATTGTGTGGCTCAGGAAAGTTCTTGAAGATTTGCAGGTAAAACAAGTACAATCAACTCCACTCATGATTGATAACACCTCTGCAATAAAGTTGGCCAAGAATCCAAAGTTCCATGATCGAACAAAGCATATCAATACTAAATATCATCTGATTCGACATCATGTTGAGGCCAAAACAATCCATCTCCATCATTGTTCCACAAATGAGCAAATTGCAGACATCTTCACCAAAGCACTTGGAAAGGAAAAGCTTGAACGATTCAGAATGATGCTTGGACTCACCAACATCCCTTCAGATTAAGGGGGGGAATGTTGACACCTAATCTTCATGATTGGGGAATTTGTAAAATAAATAAATCAGGAATGTGAACAGTCATCGGAGGATGAACTGAACAATCACTCCTAATGTATAAAACAATAACATACCTAAGTATTTATTTTCATTTACCTTTGGTCCTTCGTTAGGTTTTATTCCCCCTTTATTTATTACTTGATTACTTTATTTGTTTGTATTATTATTATTATTATTATTAATTTAGTTATTTTAATTTATTTTTATTATTATCTTTATTTATTTATTTATTTATACCATTATTTTTATTTTGTCTTTCAGTTTTGTTTTATCCTCATTTGGTTATTCAATTTAGTTTTATTTTTATTATTTTTCGTTTTATTTTTATTATATTTTTATTCACTTAATAATTTATTATTAATTTTTAGTTTGAATTAATTAATTAATTATTATTATTATTAATATTATTATTACTTTAATTATTTTATTTCTATTCTTATTATTTATTTTCATTTAGGTATTTATTCTTTACCTTTGGTCATTATTCCCCCTTTATTTATTATTTGATTTCATTATTCTTAGAGCTTTAGTATTTTTTTTTTTCTCTAGGTGGAAAAACCTATCAACTCAGGTGTCAAAACCAACAGTGAGGACAGCCATCTCTGGCTGCTATCCGCGAATGTCGGTTTGACTCATCACAGTTAGATAGGAAAACCACGCCACCTGAAATAACCCGCTGGTGGTCCGTAAGGGAGCAGGCTCATCACTCCTGCCAGATGCCTCTGGGTCTTGGGCCGTTAACCTGTTTCCTTACGTCCGAGGAAGACGAGCTCTTAGCCAAGCAGAAGCAGTTTTACGGCATACTCCAGGCCGACTTAGAGCTTTAGTATTATTTTGCATTACTAAGTTTTAATTTATTAATTAATTAATTAATTTATTTGTTTTATTTTTATTTTTACTATTGGTATGTGTTTTATTCCATTGATCCATGCGCGTTTTAACTCTTATTTATCTCATTTGTTTTATTCGATTTGGTTGTGGATTTATTTTATGAGTTTTTTATATTTTCATTCTCCCTTAATTTAGTAGTCTGTTGCAACTAATTTTCTTACTGTATTTTGATCCTGGTCCCTTGGTCATATTAGCGGCTGGTCAAACTAGCCGTTGGAGGCTCTACTCGGTCTATTTAACATGCTTCGCTAGATCTGTTCTTCAACTTGTCCTGACGATGAACCACACTAGTTGGTTCGAAACGCGTCGACAAATGATTTTCCATGTGATTTTCGCCGAAATCTTTCTCTAACATAATATGGATCACAGAAGCCTAAACTCTATTACCAATCATTTTTTCTGCCCTTGGAGAGTCACTGCCTGGCCTGACAATATGCCCGTGATATGATGTATATTTTTTATGGCTCTTTATATATTTTAATTAATTTATGAATGATTAATGAATGCATGGGTTAATAGATGTTATTGCAACTATTATGAGAGGGCATTAGACCTTCTAGATGATTCTATAGTGAGCTTATTGAATTAGTGAATGGATATATATTTATAACCTATAGGTACTATGTACACAAAATGTCTGTATAAATGAGTAATTGTGACCTCTAACTTCTTGGGGTCATAAGTTTGGCATATGATCTCCATTTGACTATCATAATACCTCGTTTCGAAGATATCCATGAGGAGTTCAAAAATTTACTAGTAAATTAATCCTACACTTTTCTAGACTCTCCATTTTCCATTAAAATGTCATTTAGGCCCTCAAAATGGTCTCAAAAGTTTAGAACTCGAAACACTACCAAAAGTGCATCTTGGAAATCAGGTCTCACACAGTAACTCTCATCTCATGTTTACCCCTATAGGCTGGTGACACTTGGTAAATGTGGGAGGATTGGTTACATACATATCTATCGGTAGATTAATTACCTTCTCGATGATATATTAGAGATTCTTATTTTGTAATAGAAATGTTACCTTGGATTTCTTGGACAATTAGTTAGAGGCACCATCTAATTTATCCTCAAATATCGGGGTCATTGAGACCATCTCTAAAATCTATTATACGAACTCCTAAATCTAAAAATTGAAAGAAAAAATTGACCACACATATTTTGAGACCTCATACTTCTAGAATCAACCTTGCTCTAATACCATGCAAATTTTCAATCCCTAGGTGATTATTTTCCTGTGTTTCTCTTAGTTAAAAAAATAGATCTATGTTTAACCACATAAATAAATATTTTTGAACATGCAACCATCACACATATAGATGGAAAATGAACAACAAAATCATAAATGTGATATGTAGATAATTACCTTTTCAAAATAGTTTTTCATCTATGATTTTTAAATTATAATATATATTCCACTAGATAGTTCACTACAATAGATGTGATAAAAAATAGACTGAAATATTAAATCTATACTTTGAGGGTCAATTTTGATTCGATTTAAGGATTTATTAGTTGATATTTTTTTATCTAATGCATGCAATATATAAATTGAAATAAATAAAGAATAAGTAAGTACAATAACTCACAAATCACAAATAACACCAATATATGATTTGGGAAATGTTTTCAAGAGAAAACCCAGCTAGAATGTGAGGTTTCTTTGCTCTCTTTTGTCTAAATGGGAAAGATGCAAATACAAGGGGTAGACAATCCCTATGGAGTTGGCTAAGGCATGTGGTCTATGAACTGCTACAAATCAAAAACTCCCTTTGTTATACTCTCTGTGTATCCACTCTAAGCCATTTTTCTATATTAGGGAAGAATAATGCACTCGAAGATAATGGAACCCCTTTTCCTCTTGGTGTCCTAGTAATAACCTAGCGAAATAGCTAACTAGGGGATAAATTTGATCTGTTCAACCCTCAACATGAGTTACAAATCAACCCTTATAGAGTATTCTTCATCATCCCCATATGTCTAACCCATTTTACATGAGCCATGGTGACCGATGTGGCATCCTCTCGAATTATGGTGGTCAAACATGATAGGCCAACATCTAAGAGGCATATTTTTTACATTTGAACTACAATTGATGTGATTCTTACATTGTTAGAAAGTTCATCAAGTGTAAAATAGAGTTGTGGGTGCAATGTTAAGTGATTTTTTTTACCCCCCCACCCCCCACAAAAAAAAAATAAAATGTCATTTAAGGCCTCAAACTATCATTGGAATGTTTCAACCCTAATTCTCCAATCAGGGTCTTTCCATTGAAACTACTCTTGTAAGTTGATTTCTCAGATTATTCCACACTGAAAGTATTGAGATGGATGAGAAAATATGATGATCCAATCCATATAAATTTATATATTCCAAACTTACAAGGAAACATCCACAAGGTGTAAAACTAACTAATAACAATTGTGTGGTATACACAAAAATTCAAATCTACACTTTATGAGATAAATCTACCCACTGGACAACTGAGAACCTTCCTACATGAATTATTGAACAACATTGTTCGACCTTATATATATAACTATATGGAGCTATCATTTGGTCTACTTCTCAACCTCATCTCCTCTCCTATGCCCTAGAGTTGTGCAATTAATGTCTCTCTGACCTCCTAAGTTTTCTTAGTTTACAAAAAGTGTATGTTCAACTTCTTCCATTGTGTGATCTTTATCATTTGAGAGAGATAACTAATATCCTCAATTCCCACAACTAATTTATCCAATATTTACATCTAATTTTCTTCATCCTAGCAACCACTTTATCTTAACAATAAAATATAAGACTAAAAATAGATCAATTCTAATTCATGTGTATTCTAAAATCTCCAAAATATTTTATTTAGATTTCTAAAACTAAAATAACATATAAAATTTAACTTTCACCTTAATTTATCCAAATTAAATTATAAATTAATATAATTTCCACTTTAATAAATAGTTACTATAAATCATATAAATTCCATTTTAACATATTCACAATTGATGTATACAAAAAATTCTAAATTAGAATTCTCAGCCCACGTGCAACAAACTCCAACTGAAATTATTACCAACCACGCTTACTTTTTGTTATTAACCATGCTTTTTGGTTCATGTCTAACTTCATAAAAACCTAACCTCTTTAAACATCTTGAGTTAGAAAGGAAATCCTTCATGAAATTTGAGTGGAAAGAATTGTTTTTTTCGGATGGGTTGTGTTATCTCAAAATCAGGCCCTGGAAGGCTGCAGACCAGGAAGACTTCAAGTAACTCTTTCAAACCAATCTCTTAGCTAAGGCTTAGCCTCCTTAGCCTGAGAGGGCTCTCTCAAAGGGTTAATGATTTTACTTTGAAGATTAAGATGGCTAACTCTTATGAAAAATTCGAACAACAGTATATGAATGGTTGAAATATCAATTAACAAAATTCCATTGGGCCATGGAGTCAAGGTGTGTTTCAGTACAACAATGAGATTAAATTCACATGGAAGTCAGGGCATAGAGGGCTTTCACATAGAAGTAGAACAGAGATATAGTGTAGGAACACAGTCCACAAATACATGAAGGAAATTAGAGCATCTTCAAATGAGTTCTAAGTAACATGTATCTGTACTACTGCAAGTAAGTATAGGAAAGAAACCATGAAGAAAATGAAACATTAAAAACCCTTGCTGAATCCTGAGCAGTGAAATTAACTCCTTATAGTATCCTGAAAACATACAGTCACATACAATAACACAAAGTCCTCTGTTTCTTTGAGAGTTTCCAACCCTTTGTACATTAGCTCTTCTCCTATATATAGAGCTCTTTACATGTCTTAGATTCCTCCTCTAGGATGAGGAAAATTCGAATTCTACCTGACCTCACACCTATTGACACTTAAAACTAACTATTTAATACAAAAGATAGCTAACTAGGAGTCCTAGAGACCTAATACAACTAGGAGTGTAACTCCTTATTATGATTACAAAAACCTTATCTAAACATTTAAAGCATTATTTGACACCTATAACTCCATGAAGTCGAATTTGGTGGTGCTCATAACCTTCCAGCTGGCCCTTGATGACTCATCCTTTTGCTATTCCTAGAAACTAGGAGACTGTCCCTTGCTCTGTTATGGCTGAAAATTAGGTCTTGGGAAAGAGCTCATAACTTCTCATAAAAACTGTATTTAGAGAAACTGAAGGAGGCTTTTGTGAAAAAATCCATGCTGAACCAAAACCTCTCTTTTTTTTTTTGAAACATCTTTCCTACCGCCCAGAATGAGTCTTTGAAAAATAGGTGTAAAAATATGCTTGTGAAAAACTGCACCTACAGCAGTTTCGTAGCGCAAGTTTGGTCCTTCATTTCTCCCAGATCATAATGGATTTGAAGAAAGTGGAATAGGTCGTTGTACTTTAGTATCTTATGAATGAAAACCTCTTTCACTTTTCATAGATGAGTTTTTAACTGCTCAAAAACTCGTCTAGAAGTTGACTGGTAAAAACAAGCTATGAAATAATGATCATTTTCATAACATATAGCTTTGGAGTTCATGGACATCCTTCTTTCATCTGTTTTACCCTTGTTGGATGTTTGAATTTCGTAATTGATCCTTTTCAAAAATTCCTCTTCAAAAATATTTCCTTTGTCTCTCAAAAATTGGCCCATGAAGTCATAATATGTAGCTATAGCAGTTTCGTAGCGCGCTACGAAACTGCTGTGTAATTTAAAAAACACAGTTTTGATACCAAAATTGAACTTTTTTGAGTCTCTCTTTTTCTTGGAATGGCTTCTCCATTTGTTAGGAAGCTTGTTCCAAAACTAAATATAATAGACACCATTCTTCAAGGAGAATTTCAAAAGGTAATCTAGCAAAATTTAAGACTTAACCTTACTTGTTGTGTGATTTCCTTTAGCTAAGGATGTCCTTTATGAGATTTTGTTACCTCCCTTGTTTCACTTGCCTTTGGTAGTGCCTCTTGTATCCTCTTTGAATTCCTTGTCACAAGTCTTCTTGTCCTTTTTCTCAAGTCTGGCGATTTCACGCTTGGCAAGTTTCAACATCTCCTTATCCTCCTCAAAGCTCTCTCTTTCTTCTTGACTGCTAACTGCCTTGTTTCTGTCATTCTTGTACATTGGTGATGGTTGCACTGATGATGATATTTTCCTTTATTTTGAAATTTTCTCCTTTGAAATTTCTTTAGACAAAACAACCTAGAAGAAAATACCTTGCTTAATTAAGGAGCTGCCTTGCTTGAATTTGATGAAGATTTCTGCTCTCTGCTCACCATGGGCCTGTTTGCTCAAACTAAGAATTGTATCAAATGTCTATTGCATGAACACGACCAAGATCAACATGAATATGTCTAGGATCAATTAACCCTTCCCTTACCCTTTTCCTTTGAAATCTTTTCAGTGATAATAGTGGCTCCACTTGGGATAGTCTGCCCTTGTGGTACACTAAGAACTCGCAGGTCTAGTGCCTTATCCTCTTATGATAAATGGAAATTTGTTTGACAAGCATGCCCTTTAAGCTTCTTGGGCCTTCACCTCGGGCTTAAGCTTGATGATCACTGTATGAGAAAGAAGTCTATATCTACTAAAAAAAAGTGCTCAGTCAACCTTGAGCTTATTTGCATTTTCCTACCTACCTACCCTATCAGCTGCAATCTCCACTTGTAGCTCAAGGAACATGAAATTTCCAATGAAGCCAGTTATTGATGTGATCTGACAATTGAATCTCTTGACTACATTCAACCTCATAATAACCATGATAGTGAGATGACCAAATCAACTTATAATGTATATGATCTTCATAATGCAAATGAAAATGAAATACTGATTTGCAAAACTTTTTCATGTATTCATTTATAGGGTCAAAGAGAATATGGTTATTTTGATAATCATCATAACATTCTATCTCTTCAGACAACTGATCCTCAGCCACACAAAATTCCTTTGATGTGATATCCAACTGCTTTTCTGAATGATTGCCACAAACAATGTAATTTTGCTCCTTATTATGATCATTTATTGTTGTAAGCTGCTGAGAAGTTTGACATAAAAAAATCAACCTTTTCCTCTGCCTAAGGGTTATAAAAGCTATCTTCCAGTACTTCTTCTTGGTTTTTGCAATCAATTTCATACTCTTTATGATTCGAAGCCTGACAAGTCTGCTGCATCTCTACATCAATATCAGAGGATTGAACATGGTTTTCATAAATAAACCCTTGTTGGCTTTCATGTTGCATTTCATGGGATGTTATACTTTCTTCTTGGTGTTGAAATGTATTGTTATGAAGAGCCTCTAAAATTTCTTCATCCATAAATTCATCATCATCATAACAATCCTCCAAATATTGAATAAAACTCATAGAATTTTTACAACAATCTTTGACCAGCAATAAGGAGGGATGACACTCTTTATACATGTCATAGAATGCATCATGGAAATTAGCAAGAGAATATAATGAACCATTTTCCAAGCTTTTATACCAAGACCATGCTTTTCCTTCTAAAGTGGTCATAAACATCTTCATGAGACAATCTTCAGGGAACTGAACCTTAAGACTGCGTACATGCATATGGAACCTAACCAAATGAAGAGCAGCATTGTCTTTCTTTTCATCTTTGAATATTGGAAGATCATCTAACCAATCAACCTTTGGCATAGGATTTGGAAAACCAGGGATATGAGATCGATTCATAGGGGCATACATGGCATTCATTATTGCAGTGGAACTTATCTTGAAACTTCATCAAGCTACTGATCTTCTGGCAGTGGAGTCACCTTCCAATTTGTTATTCGATGTGTGGAGTCGCCAAGGTAGTTTTGCAGCCTCAGAAAGATGTCTGAGCTCCTGCTACCTTCAGAAGTTCAGCCTCTTAATTTCGGGAATGAATAGACTTCAGGCTCCCAGCAGATGCACCAAAATGTTATTTCAAAATTAGGCCCTGGAAGGCTGTAGACCACGAAGACTTCAAGTAACTCTTTCAAACCAATCTTTTAGCTAAGGCTTAGCCTCCTTAGCCTGAGAGGGCTCTCTCAAAGGGTTAATGATTTTAATTTGAAGATTAAGATGGCTAACTCTTATGAAAAATTCGAACAACAGTATATGAATGGTTGAAATATAAATTAACAAAATTCCATTGGGCCATGGAGTCAAGGTGTGTTTCAGTAGAACAATGAGATTAAATTCACATGGAAGTCAGGGCATAGAGGGCTTTCACATAGAAGTAGAACAGAGATATAGTGTAGGAACACAGTCCACAAATACATGAAGGAAATTGGAGCATCTTCAAATGAGTTCTAAGTAACATGTATCTGTACTACTGCAAGTAAGTATAGGAAAGAAACCATGAAGAAAATGAAACATTAAAAACCCTTGCTGAATCCCGAGTAGTGAAATCAACTCCTTATATTATCCTGAAAACATACAGTCACATACAATAACACAAAGTCCTCTGTTTCTTTGAGAGTTTCCAACCCTTTGTACATTAGCTCTTATCCTATATATAGAGCTCTTTACATGACTTAGATTCCTCCTCTAAGATGAGGAAAATTCGAATTCTACCTGACCTGACACCTATTGATACTTAAAACTAACTATTTAATACAAAAGACAACTAACTAGGAGTCCTAGAGACCTAATACAACTAGGAGTGTAACTCCTTATTATGATTACAACAACCTTATCTAAACATTTAAAGCATTATTTGACACCTATAACTCCATGAAGTCGAATTTGATGGTGCTCATAACCTTCCAGCTGGCCCTTGATGACTCATCCTTTTGCTGTTCCTAGAAACTAGGAGACTATCCGTTGCTCTGTTGTGGCTGAAAAATAGGTCTTGGGATAGAGCTCATAACTTCTCATAAAAAATGTATTTAGAGAAACGGAAGGAGGCTTTTGTGAAACAATCCATGCTGAACAAAAACCTCTCTTGGTTTTTTGAAACATCTTTCCTACCGCCCAGAATGAGTCTTTGAAAAACAGGTGTAAAAATATGCTTGTGAAAAACTGCACCTACAGCAGTTTCGTAGCGCAAGTTTGGTCCTTCATTTCTCCCAGATAATAATGGATTTGAAGAAAGTGGAAGAGGTTTTTGTACTTTAGTATCTTATGAATGAAAACCTCTTTCACTTTTCATAGATGAGTTTTTAACTGCTCAAAAACGCATCTAGAAGTTGACTGGTAAAAACAAGCTATGAAATAATGATCATTTTCATAACATATAGCTTTGGAGTTCATGGACGTCCTTCTTTCATCTGTTTTACCCTTGTTGGATGTTTGAATTTTGTAATTGATCCTTTTCAAAAATTCCTCTTCAAAAATATTTCCTTTGTCTCTCAAAAATTGGCCCATGAAGTCATAATATGTAGCTACAGCTACGAAACTGCTGTGTAATTTAAAAAAACACAGTTTTGGTATCAAAATTTAACTTTTTTGAGTCTCTCTTTTTCTTGGAATGGCTTCTCCATTTGTCATTAAGCTTGTTCCAAAACTAAATATAATAGACACCATTCTTCAAGGAGAATTTCAAAAGGTAATCTAGCAAAATTTAAGACTTAACCTTACTTGTTGTGTGATTTCCTTTAGCTAAGGATGTCCTTTATGAGATTTTGTTACCTCCCTTGTTTCACTTGCCTCTGGTAGTGCCTCTTGTATCCTCTTTGAATGCCTTGTCATAGGTCTTCTTGTCCTTTTTCTCAAGTCTGGAAATTTCACGCTTGGCAAGTTTCAACATCTCCTTATCCTCCTCAAAGCTCTGTCTTTCTTCTTGACTGCTAACTGCCTTGTTTCTGTCATTCTTGTACATTGGTGATGGTTGTACTGATGATGATATTTTCCTTTCTTTTGACATTTTCTCCTTTGAAATTTCTTTAGACAAAACAACTTGGAAGAAAATACCTTGCTTAATTGAGGAGCTGCCTTGCTTGAATTTGATGAAGATTTCTTCTCTCTGCTCACCATGGGCTTGTTTGCTCAAACTAAGAATTGTATCAAAGGTATATTGCATGAACACGACCAAGATCAACATGAATATGTCCAGGATCAATTAACCCTTCCCTTACCCTTTTCCTTTGAAATCTTTTTAGTGATAACAGGTTGTCTGAATATAATAGAATTGTCTTTGTCTGTTATGGAATTTTACTTTCTAGGATGTGCATGTATTTGCGGTCTGAGTATTGGGATTCAGTCTGCACTTCCTGCATGGGTGATTTTATCCATTATCTTGTCTTCATGATGTACCTATTGGCCTTTAAGAGAAGGGGTCCCTTGAGAAAGGATACGCCCGAATGGATTTTGGTCTTTTCTTGAAGATTGCTCGAGAGCCATGGGTTGTTGTGTTCAGTTTGTCTCAGCGTACCCATCTCATAATTGTGGGAAAACAATCGGTTTATATCTTTATCGTTTATAGTTATGTAGCAATTATACATGTGTGAATTCTCAATGTGTGTGCGAGGACCCTACGCTAGTCTGTTTCCTCGAGCTAGAGGTCTTGCCATTTGATTCCAAGTTATCATATCACCTTCATGGTTGGCAAAGTTGTAGCATGACGCTTCCATCCTTTGGCAAAAACACTTCGGTAAAGGAAGGTTGGGGGAAGAATGGAAGTGTTTGTCAATGATGGGGAGGCAACCAACCCCATCCATGTATAGCTAGGGGATGAGGCCATAAATCCATCTCTTGACTTATTCGTGAGTTTTTTCAAGCTTACCAGGTCAACACTAAACCTCAAATCAACGAGTTAATCTTTGGGTGGGAGGCATATTTAAACCAACAGGAAGCAAGCATGGATTTGGATGTGGAGGAATAGTGAGACTTGGTGCTGGACCCTGGACATTCCAGAGGTCGGTCCTCTCAATATAAATAGATTGTTTATCTATATTGGTTGATAAAGAATATTGTGGTTAGATCCTTTGCGATTCTTTCAGCTGGCCCTTCCAAGATTGATCCTGACCTCGAGGAAATTCATAAGGAATTTTAGCTTATAAAATTCCAAATTTAGCCTCAAAATGCCCGCCTCAACCACATAAAGAAGCACATTCCATGTCTCCCTCAAACGGAATTGCCCAGTTCTAGTGCGAAAGATCCAACACCTCTGGACTCTTCCAATGACTAGCAACATGATTTGTTTAAGTGACCTTTTATTTTTTCTATGTATAGATGAAGGTGTTGCAAACTTTGATATTATGCCTTAGTTATTTAGTCACTAGGAGAATTAAGGATAATCATACATATATAACTATGACAGACACTCTCAAACTCTCTTTTTTTTATGGCTTATAATGCGGTCAGGTGGCCAAGGGACCTAGTTTCCCAATGGGAAGGTTGAGGTCACCCAACCATTTGAATATGGATGTAACTTGCTTATTTTTTATGAATATGAATGAAAAAGATCATACCAAGGTTACAAAAGAAAATGGTATAAAATGATTATTTAAATATAATATGATGTAGTATTCATGTCCCCACTTTTAACTCTAGTTTACTTTCAACCCAATTCAGCCAAGGGGTGGTTGACACCAAATCCCATATGAACCCTTTCTAGGGTGAAGTTGTTCATTATTTATTTATAAATGTTGTTTTGTTTTATATATATAATATAATATAATATAATAGGCTTTTTGGATTTACGAAGAAATAGGAAAAAATTGAATTTTAAATTTGATGTTTTAACTATTAAATAATTTATAAATCTAAAAATAATAAATTTATATTTTATTTTATAATTATATAATTAATTATCTAGAGTGTAACTATTTGAAATATTATATAAATTAAGTGATTTAATGTTCAAATCCTTAGAATAATCAGTCCTAGACCATCCTAGGCCCTAAAATTAACATTATGGTGATAGGCCCTAAAATAAAAATTAATGTGCTAGCCACCGAAATCGAGCCTTTATTATGTGAATAAGTGGTACTCCATACCTGGCTAATAAATAAAAAGATAACTAACTGTATGACTAATTAGCTTAGAGAAACATAGGAGCAAATATCAAAGCACACAGTAAAGAGGGATGGGGAGGATTGTGGAGAGTATTGTTTGAATTCAGACATTCTTGCCGCTCATACGGACTGCATTGCGAAAACAAACGAAGTAGAATAATATTACTATGCTTTGATACTATGCCTCAGATATTATAATTCTTGCAGTACTTAGCGGAAATATATCCACAGGAATCCAATCGTCCCTTCCATTAAAATTCAAGAGTTTTCTCTCTGTATTTTTACAATCTACTGAATTAATAACATTTGACTTAAACGTTCTACGCTGATAAACCCGATTTTAATCTGTACCATAAAAAAAAATTGTAAACCTAATTATCAAATGCAGCAGCCAGGTAGTATCCAATATATGTAGAAGAGTTAGAGGTATACGCTCCCAGCATGTTTCAATAAAAAACGAAGAAAAATAAATAAAATAATCAGTCTCTGGGTATGTGGATTACTGAAAATATGAATATAATAAGCAGTACTTAGTTGTTTTTTATATATCTCTCTCAGCTGAAGTCAATGATAGTCACCGACAGAATCGGATGAAACTGCCAATCTTCAAAGTTATATGTAATTTATTGTGCGGTGATGGGTATATACGGATTTAGTTTTTAAATTTATTTAATTTTTTAATATATATATATAATTGTAGATAAATAATAGGAATTGTCTTTAAGTAATTTTTTTGAAAAAAATAGAATATGGTAGGGATTGACATCACATCACATCACTAGATTGTTCATAGAGATGATTTCCCAACCACACAAATAAAAGCGATAACATAAGCAACAGCTCCCCATTTGCTTTGCATCCAACAAAGATTTTAGCCGTCCGATTTATAAATAGAGTAATAATCAAATTATTTTTCGGCTATCTCTGATTTCGTACTGCATATCGATCGTCCATGCTGTTATTTGAACATCATTTCACAAAATAAATGTATAAAATCGGCCGTGCTATATAAAGTGAATATTTTACGTCGACTCAAATCCATCCAAAACAGATGATGAAGTTGACGACGATGATCGTATTAATATTTGGCTTCCTAAACTAATGGCGACAACTGCAAAATTGAAAATGCGTGACAGTGAAATATAATATACTCTACACAGTGCGGTTGTGATCAGTTTGGGCAACGAGTTTCACACAAATTGTAATTAGAAGCAAGCAGCAAATGAGATTGCAGAAGGAATGCTAGTGCCACTTTTATTTAAAAAACTTACAACAAAAATGACCTACATTACATCGACGATTTGATTACATACTAATTTAAAACAGCGAGCCCATTACAGCCTAAGTGATAAGGTGGACGCCTTATTTTAGAAAGATCTTATTATCAACCGGCAACCAGTTGAATGACAGGGCTCAGCATACAATATTTGGATGCTCCATCTTTTATGACTTCATGAAATCAAAACACGATCTTCTACTGTAACATTCTCTCCCATACCTGAAATGCAAAGTATAATATGATGAAGCTCATGTAGACAAAAATAGAGAGGAGAATAATGATATTTTTGTGGATATATTAGTGCATTTCAGAAGGAATTAATGACAGGAAAGCAAATGTAACTGCATTAAAATAGTCGTTACCTCGTATTCATGATCGTTAGAATCGCAATAGATTGGCACTGGCGTAGAAATGTATTTCTAACGGTAGGGAGGAGGTGGCGGAGACATGTAGTAATACGGTGGAGGAAGGGGGGATGGTGGCGGGGGAGACTTGTAGTGGTAGGGAGGAGGAGGAGAGGGGGATGGTGGTGGAGGAGACGTGTAGTGGTATGGGGGAGGAGGAGATGGGGATGGAGGTGGTGGAGACTTGTAGTAATAGGGCGGAGGAGGTGATGGAGATGGAGGTGGTGGAGACTTGTAGTAATAGGGCGGAGGAGGTGATGGGGATGGAGGGGGTGGAGAATTGTAGTGGTATGGGGGAGGAGGAGAGGGTGATGGGGGTGGAGGAGACTTGTAATAATATGGTGGTGGAGGGGACGGAGATGGAGGGGGAGGGGATATGTAGTAATACGGGGGAGGAGGAGATGGGGATGGAGGTGGTGGCGATTTGTAGTGATAGGGGGGAGGAGGAGATGGGGATGGAGGGGGTGGAGAATTGTAGTGGTATGGGGGAGGAGGAGAAGGTGATGGGGGTGGAGGAGACTTGTAATGATACGGTGGTGGAGGGGACTGACTTGGAGGCGGTGGGGACTTGGAGTAATACGGTGGAGGAGGAGATGGGGATGGTGGGGGTGGAGACTTGTAGTGGTAAGGAGGAGGAGGAGATGGGGATGGCGGGGGAGGTGATTTGTAGTAGTATGGAGGTGGAGGAGATGGAGGCGGCGGTGGCGGAGAATTATAGTGATACGGAGGTGGAGGGGACACGAATGGAGGCGGCGGAGACTTGTAGTAATAGGGAGGAAGGAATGGGGATGGCGGCGGTGGAGACGTGTAGGCGTAGTTGTTTGCCTCAACAGAGGGCAGTATGATTGAAGCCATCAGGCAAAACACTGACATAATGAAAAGCGCCATCGGAGGATGATCGAGATCCATTGTTGAGACGCTGTTTATAGGAAGCCAAGCTCCCTATATATATAGAGAGCGCAAGGTGAGCATCCAGGTATCTCTGTCATGTTGCGCTGTATTTGGCACCGACATGGCTATAGAAAGTCAGGATTCGAGAACTGGTCAATGTTTTTTTTTTTTTTCATGTAGGAATCTTGTCCAACGCCCTTGTAAATTTGACTGGAACTATATTTCACGTGCTGCATGTGTTGGGGATTATGACAGTCAAATTAGTAGTTTACCACCAACCATACAAACTAAACGTTTAACACTAATCACGTAGTGGCAGCGATGCATTAATGACTAAACTAAAATGGAGCATGCGTGTTGCACTGAGGGGTTTTAATTGAGTGCCTGTTTATGGGAGTTTGTTAAGATTGGATTTTGTTATTGTCGATCAAAACATGAAAGGTAAACGTTTAACTTTTTATGTTTATTTTTCCAGCGTAAGAATATATATATATATATATATATATTAAATTATAACTTTATTGGATTTAAAATGTGTTTTTTGAAAAAAAAAAAAGCAATGGTGAGATACTTTAACTATGTAGATTTTATTATTCAAATATGTGATTGCAAGAGATTTATTTAACTTAATAGCTGGAAGCTATTTTAAAAAGTTGCATACAGCGCGACATATTTCTCGTACCGCTATCCCTATCTTCCATTAGTATATTAAAATAGTAGTTACATCGTTCATCGAAAATAATATGACCTACGTGTCCTCGAGATTCCCAATGGATAACTTAACGTGTGGCCTTTCACAGTGGGAAGGAACGATCAAAAACAGAAAATCGATGCTCTGAATAACAAAGGGGTATCTTCATTTCGGGGAACTTCTGTTTAACAATTATTATTCTCAATGTCAATATCCATATCAATGCCAAGTTGCATGGTGAAAGGTCATAAATTATCTCTGAGATGCTCTGACACATGGCTATCTTCGTGTACGGTTCCTTTTGATTATCAATATCTGGTTGCATAGGAGACCATGGTGAAGGATTCCAATTCTCTGCACTGGAAGCCAGGGCGTTTGAAAACGGCCAAAATCTTAACCAACCTGACCCAAGAAATCATTTTGAATGCGATTGTTGGTTTTGATAGTTCTAACAAGATTGTCAACGTTTGGACTGAAGTTTTAACTTTGTAAATTGTCCCCTCATGAACATTTTCTTTATTAATAAAAAACAAAAACAGTCGAAGTACATTTTGTAAATTAATGTGTGGTTGAATTTAAACTCATTATAACATTTAAAAATTCAAAACATTAATTTGTTTATATATTTTTCTATTTTATAATAATAATTATGGGTAAGCTAGACCCAAAATTGCTGTATAATATTTTTTGTTTTTATGATAGGGTCTGTCTCCGCATACCAAATTGAGCACTAAATTATATTTTTATATTTTATAATAATAATTATTTATTTGTAAGTTCATGGGTAAGCTAGATACTGAATTAGTGTATATGATTTTTTTGTTTTTATGATAATGAATCAGCCAATTAGTGTATATGATTTTTTTGTTTTTATGATAATGAATCAGCCTTTGCACAATAATTTGATTACTAAAATGTATTTTTTATTTTATAACTATAAGTATTTATTTTAAAGTTGTGGCTAAGCTAGAAATTGATATATAGGATTTCTTTGTTTTGTGATAAAGGATCTGTATCTGCTCAATAATTTGACTATTAAAATGTATTATTTATTTTATAATAATAGTTGTTTATTTTTAAAGTCATTGCTAAGCTAAGTATTGAATTAGTGTATAACATTTCTTTATTTTTATGATAAGGGATCCATCTCTACACAATAATTTGACTACTGAAATGTAAAGAGGTGCATAAATTTGATTATTAAAATGTAATGAGATGTACAGATTTGACTATTGAAATATAAAGAAGTATACCTATTCTACCCTCTCTTACCCTCTCTTATTTTGAATATGTAATCTTTAAAAAAAAACATATTTTAAAAAAACACACACACAATTTTAAAAATGTAAAATTTATAACAAAACCTCTTAGATTAAGATTATAATTTATTTATTTTCAAACTTCAACTTATTTACATGCATATCAAAATAAATATATTGCACAATAATGAATATAGTGATATAACATAATTAAATTTACGTTACTTATTCATCCCAATTACCAATATATATATATATAAAAGAGTAAGTTTGATTTTATTTTTATTTTTCTAATTAAAGATACATAAAATATTATTTAAATATTTAAATTGAAAATTGAAATAAAACTTAAGCATAAAATTAAAAAATAAGTGATAATTTAAATTATTTAAAAATATTAATATGGCTGATATAATTGAAGATTTCATAAATATAACAAAAAAACTATTGCAACACAAAGAATGTCTTACTAATACACACATTTACCTGATTAACTATGTATAAAAAGGTTATGGGTCAACTTTAATTTACTAAAAAAATTATAAATGAATGTTATAAATAATAATGAGCAATTTATCATGGAGGAACTTATTAGAACTCAAATAATCTCAAATCCCCAGGAAATTGGTGGGAGGGGAGCCACTTGGCACGAATCTAATTTTTTAAATTTATTAAAAGTCAATGCAACCTAGCAAACTCTTTAATACACAACCACTATTAATAAGCATTAAGACTAAGCATATGTTGAGCATATTATGTTGATAAACATTAAGACTAAGCATATGCTCAGTTTATTCCCTTGAGAATCAATCTAGGCCCTCTAAAAAAATAGAAAAAGTCAATATATGTTCATCCCCCTTAAGTTGAATTAAAAAGCTTTCAAGAATTAAAGATTTATATATTATGACAGCACCATAAAAATAGGCATAAAAAATTAAGCAAAGTTCTATATTTATCTATGCAAAATTCACTCACATTGCAATAAATTAAGTCATATGATTATTTTTTAAAATATTTTACAATTTATACCCCATATATATTTATTAAATGTTAATAATTAATTCTTTAATAACTAATTTTTAAATTATTTATTTTCATATTCTATATTAATTTTTTATATTAAATGAATGAAAAATATATATTAATTTTTTTCTAATATCTAAAAAATTTAAATTTAAAAATAGATTTATATATATAGTTTACCAAGGTTCAAGAGAAATCAAATTTCTAAAGATGCTAAGTTTTTCAGTACAAAACTTAAAAAAGTATTTACACTATCATAAATGCGATTCCTCTTTACGTTTTGTAGGTAGAGAGTTAAGATAAATTTAAGCTAATTTTAATAGAACTATTTATATTATATACACATTTCATTTTAGATATTTCTATTGTGAGGCCAGGTTTGAGTAAATCCACGAATTATGTATTGTATTAAGAGAAAATCATGAATATATACAAGGAGAAGGAGACTATTGGGATTCATATTCAATTGCTTATTTTTCTTATTTATTTTCCTATTCACATTATAAGAGTTTCCTAATCCCAAAAATTGGGTGTTAACATTATCACCTTCATCTGAAGGGATGTTGGTAAGTCCAAGCATCATTTTGAATTTTTCAAACTTTTCTCTTCCAAGCACTTTGGTGAAGATGTTTGCAATCTGCTCGCTTGTAGAACAATGGCATAGGTGAATAGTCTTGGCCTCAACATGATGCCAAATCAAATGATACTTTGCATTGATATGTTTGGATTGATCATGGAACTTTCGGTTCTTGGCCATCTTTATTGCGGAAGTATTTTCAATAAAAAGAGGAGTAGAATGCTCCTGTTTCTTGTGCAAAATTTCAAGAATTTTCTTGAGCCACACAATTTCCTTTGTTGCTTCAACAACTGCCGCATATTTAGCCTCTGTCGTGGAATATGCTGGAACTGATTGTTTGTGTGACCTCGAAGTGACAACTTCTGATCCAAGACTCATAACATAAACTAAAGTAGATACTCCATTTTCTTTATCTCCATGAAAATCTGAATCAAAGTATCCAATCAAGATGAAGTCATATACCTGTGTACACTTGAGTCCAAAGTCTTGAGTTCCCTTCAACTACCTTAGAACTCTTTTTGCAATAGAACAATGACCCTCACAACCTTTTGCATAAACCTGGATAGGATTCCAATATCAAATGAAATGTCTGGTCTACTAGTAGTCAAGTAGTTAAGACTTCCTATGAGTTGTCTATACATTGTTGCATCCTCAAATTCCTTTCCTTCTATGGATGTGAGCTTTAAATTTTGATCCATTGGAGTGGTCACAGGATTTCACTCAACTATGCCAATTTTTTTCAACAAGTCTCTAATGTACTTCTTTTCAAAGAGGAATATAAATTTCAGATGTTGGGTTACTTCAATACCAAAATAGTAATGAACATATCCCAAATTTGTCATTTCAAAACATTTTGTCAATTCTTCCTTTATGGATGTAATGTGATTTTCATTGTTCCTTGTCATCAAAATATCCTCTATGTACACCAAAAGATACACAATTGTTTTTCAAATTTCTTGACAAACAAAGTTTCATCATGAAGATCACAGTGTTTGAAATTTACTCTTAGAAGATGCTCAGCCAATTTTCTCGTACCAAGGTCACGATGCTTATTTTAGGTGATACAAGGATTTGAAAAAATTTTATACTTTGTGCTCATGCCCCTTCACAATAAATCCTTATGGTTGAGACATAAAAACATTCTCTTTCGGATATCCATTCAAGAAAGAAATTTTTAGATCCATTTGATGGAATTTCCAACCGTTCTAAGTTGGCAGGGCAAAGAGAGTCTGGATGGTAGCCCATTTTGTTGTGGGGGGGAAGTCTCCTCATAGTCGACCCCTTCTTGCAAAACCTTTCACCACGATCCTAGCTTTATGCTTGTCAATTAAGCCATATGATATATCAGTATTCCTGAAGACCCACTTGCAGCCAATTGGTTTGGTTCCCAATGGAGGGTCTACCATATTCCAGGTTACATTCTTTATTAGAGCATCACACTCTTTTTGCATTGCTTCTTTCCATTCATCATGAGAAGAAACTTCCTTGAAGGAGGTTGGTTTGAAATCTGTAGACAAATTTAATTCACAATCATAAGAAATATCCATATCAATAGGTGAATCAAAATCGTCTACATCACCTCCATTCTATCTAGTATAGATTCTTGTTTATGTCTTTCCAACCTCTTTAGGATGAACATTTTCAAGTGTCTTTGTGAGCCACTTTGGAGGAACTTTATGAGATGGCCCAAGTTGTTCAGTTAACTGAGATGGGGCTGAATCAAAATTTAGCCTTCCAATTCCCTCAATCACATCACTACAACTATCTTCTTGATCAATGGTTGGAGCTTCATTAGGGGGAGAAAAAGTTTTAGAAGGATATTCTACTGGCTGATCTAGGATACTGATCCCCCCTTCAAGATGTGGAATCTCATTATCAAATTCCTGAAAAGACTTTGCATGCCCAAATTTGTCCAAGAAATCAAGTTGTTGCTCAACAACATTGTCATTCTTGGAAGATTCAATAAAAGATCACATCTCTAGATAATATAAACTTCTTATTTGCATCATCATAGAGATGATATGCTTTGAGCGTATCTTAGTACCCTAAGAAGATACCCTTTTAACTCCTTGCGCCAAGTTTGTTTCTTTGTTCCTTAGGTATCAAGGCATAATAGGTGGAACCAAAAACCTTAAGATGCCCCACCGAAGAAATGTGGCCATACCACAATTTGTAGGGAGTCTATTTTTTGGGAGCATGAGATGTACACCTATTCATAATATACACTACACATAAGAATGCATAAGTCCAAAACATTAGCTTTACATTTTTTAAAAACATCATTGAATGTACCATATTTAAGATTGTCTTATTCATTCTTTCATGTACATCGTTCTATTGAGGATTATAAGGCATGTTCCTTTGATCTTTGATTGCATGCTAGTGAAGATAGTTTTCACATTAATTTGAAGTATATTCTTTTCCACTATCAGTACGAATAGAGCCAATATGAGATTGTGTATCATTTTCAATAGATGCATTAAATTTTTTGAAAGTTTCAAACCTTCATATTTGTTCTTCACTAGATATACCCAACACATTTTGGTGTAGTCATAAATAAAATTCATCATGTATTTATTACCATTTGTAGAAGGAACAAGAATAAGGCCACACAAGTCAGAATGAATCAATTCAAGCTTTATATGTGCTCTGGAATGAGAATCAAGAAAATAATTTTTTTTGTGATTTGCTAAGATACAAGCATCACATTGGTTAAGTTTCCTAGGAATGATTGGCGAACCAGTAAAACCAATTCTCTTCAATAAATTTAGATTTTCATAGTTCAAATGTCCAAATCTAGCATGCCATAAGGGATTGAATGGTAGTGTACCATCATCATATTGAGAACTATATGCAAAGTTATTTGTATGAGTAGAGGTTCCTTGCAACTTCAAGAGTCTTTGATCTTCTATACCATCATGACAAGTGAGTTGTCTGATTCTTTTATAACCTAAAACTTGTCATCAAACATGTGGATGGAGTGTCCTTGCTGGTGGCTGTGAACCAAAGATATCGAATTTCTCTGTAACTCCAGGAGATAGAGAACACCATGTAGAATATAGTTTTAGAGACCAGGCAGCTTGACCTAGATTATGCCAAGCCCAAGTAGCTTGAGTTTTGACTTGTCCATTAAATTTTTTAGTGAATTCTTCAAAGAAACCTCTTCTAAAATTCACGTGGAAAGTCTCTCCTGAATCAAGAAACCATTCATCTTTCCACAAAGGAAGTGAAGCATTAAACAAGTCTTCAGTTACTCCAATATTGCAATGTGGCACTATGTAATGAGCAAATTCAGGTGTTTTTCCTTTCCATTCATCTAGTTATTTCCATTTATCTTCATTCCTTTCCTATCTAATTCTATCCCAAGAGGTCTTAGATGTGGAAGCATCATGTCCATTTGTGTTTCATCGAATACAATTAAGATCAAGTCTTCCTCCTTGACAATGTCTTCCCCCCTAGCTCTATTATTCTTCCTTCCACATCCACATCGGCTACCTCTTCCTCTAGAAGAATCTTGTTCCTGATTCTTCTCTTTCTATGCAAGGCATACAACTTCTTTAGAAGATTGATTAGTTTTTTTCTTCTTCGAAAAATCTTTCACTTTCAACAAACTTATCCACAAGAGATTCAAAGGAAATCTCCTGAAGTTTGCCGCTAGCTTGTAATGAATCAAGATAATAAGAATAAGTGGGATGTAGTGCCTTGATGAAAGTTGTGAGAGGAGCATGTATTTTAACAACAGGAACTTCCATATCATGCATAATGTCTCTTATTTCATAAGCTAAGGCAAGGATATCGTCGTAGTTTAATTCAAGATTAGACATTTTGATATTTAATTCGACTACTTGAAGCTTACAGTGTGAGTCATATAAATATTTCAGATTCTATAAGGCTTCAAAATAATTTGTAAATGGTGTAATATGATGACTCGCCTCTTCATTGACTGGGGCTACAATCAAGGCATAGGATTTTCTATCCTTGTTCTCCCATATGGTGATCTCTTTGTTTGAAATGGGATTTTATGGAGGATTTCCATCTTCTCCTTCACAAACTCCTTTCCAAATTTCATTAAAAATAAGGATATGAATTATCTTTCTTGACCATTCATGGTAGTTATCTTTTCTATAGGGAACTTCTCCAACTATAGAGATGAGTGAATGCATCATAAAATTCTTAACTCTACCCAAAATAATCACAATGTTTGTAACAAAAAATTTGATATTTATATGCAATTGTCTTCAAATTAACGTTGGAATTTGACTTCAATTTCATTATCTCGAACAACAACATTTAAATGTCCATGTATATGTATTCCATCTCAAATACTCTCAACAAGAAATTGCATGTCATACAACACACCACACAAAACCATACCAAGCACCAACACATATATATGAACCATCAACAAACCATATATATGAACCAACACACACACACACACACACACATATGAACTAAACACCATCACCAAAAGCATAAATAATTAAACAATTCAACTCATGGACTATAATGGCTCAACACATCCAAAATGAATGGTTCAAACCCAATTCAACACCAAGGTGCACAACGTGAACACATAGTAGATACATGGCATACCATTTAGAACTCAATGTATAGCATCATCAATGCAACATAGAATGCAAAGAGATACAACCAACATACCATGGTTTACACCATTGAAATCACCATTCAATGCATAGTCTCTGAGTTGTTAAAGCATATATTAAGATATGAATGGAATTTAATCAATCACAGAGATGAACACACAAATTTCAATCTATCACAAACATCGATGGACCATTTTTTCCTCTCCACACATCTCACATGACTTCAATCAATCAATGATTACATGAGATTTAAGACCAAGAAGCATCAAAATGTGATAAAGCATCAAAAAATCTTAGCAGTGTTCAAGCAAACACAACACTAGTAGTTTAATTCAATGTACAAGAAGCAAACAATGTGCACAAAGATTTGAGATTCAAAAGGAATTTGAAACTAAATTTGAGAAGACAGACAACTATATGCATGGAATCAAAGACATATTTTTTGTCAAAATGAGAGAGGATTTAGGTGAGAAAAAAGCTAAATTGGGACTTGTAGCTTTGATACCATGTTAGACCATGTTGAGTAACTCCACGAATTGTGTATTTCATTGGGAGAAAATCATGAATATATACAAGGAGGGAGAATATTGGAATTCGTACTCCAATGTCTCTTTGTTTATTATCGAATTTAGGCTTCTGTGATCCATGTCAAGTTTTTTGTTTTCTTTATTTTTCTATTTACATTATTTACAAAAATTTCCTAGTCCCAAAGATTAGGTGTTCACACACACACACACACACACACACACATTATTTTTAATTTTATTAAAAAATTGATAATACATATACTTACATAAATATGTGGTTGATATTTTTCTTTGAAATTAACTTAGTTTTTTACTTGTGATTTTTTTTTTCCAAATGGAAAAGATCCATAATTTAATTTCATCTTTTGAAGAAAAAGAACAAAATTACATTTTGGAGATACTTAAAAGCATTATGTATGGCTCAAGAGAAAACTAAAAAAGCCCTTATTTGGATTTTTTTAAATATGATATACACAACTTTGATTCTATATACATATGAGAAAAATAGATTTTTTAAATAATTATTTTTTTATATATTTATTAATTAAATATGAATATAAAATATCATAATTAGAAATATAAACTATTATAAGTTAATTTATATCATATTTTATTTTATAAACTTAATTAGATATTACTTTCATAAATATTATTTATATATTTCAAATATTTATATATAGAAATATTATTATTTCTAGCTATATTTTTATTAATTATTTTTAATATAAAATTATAAAATATCATGGTTATGAATATCAATCATAATTATTTAAATTTCCTCTTCAATTATCTATCTATCTATCTATCTATCTATATATATATATATATATATATATATATATATATATATATATATATATATATATATATATATATATATATATATATATATATATATAATTTTATGAATAAAAACAAAATTACAATACAACAAATTGAATTGAATTATCAATTTTATTACTTTTTGAGACTACATTTATTTTATTATTATTTTTTCTTTTATGTAATGGTTCGCTACATCTCATCTAAAAGATCTCCACCATACTGTACTCTAAATCTCATCTTGATGTAATCTAACTTTATATTAAATCCTGTGGTAACGTCCCCTTATAGATTTTAATCATCATCTATACAAACACCCTTAAAACTTTTAACCATTATCTAAGGTAGTGAAGACAATATCTATTAGACAAAGGAGGTCATGCGAAGGATATTTGTTATGTTTTCTAGCTAACATTTTACAAGTTAATATTAAATGCAGAAGAAATAGTTTAAATGGTTGGGATCAAATTTCACATATTTATTATCACGATTTAAATTCTTAATGAGGAATTAGTTGATTATAAATTGTGCGCAATCTATAAATTATCATAGATATTCTAATACATAATTCATCACAACAAATTTGATAAATTATACTTAAAAATCCAAAGTCTACACTATGAGGGTTTATTTGTCTTTAGATTTATGGATATGTAAGTTATTGTTTATTGTGTATGCATGCAAATTACAATTATGTAGAAAATATAGAACAATGAAATAAAACCTCACAAACCATGATTTGACACAAGAAGTAACCTAGGAAACCATTTTAGGAGAAAATCTAGCTAGAAGGTGAGGTCGCTCTGTTCTCTTTCTCTAAATAGAAAATGACTACAAGTACAAATAAATAAGGCCTTAGCATGTGGCTACTATAATGAACTCATATTATTCATATGCTCTCTCTCTATCCCTCTCAGGTACTATGTTCGTCCATGGAAAAAAGTTCCCTTCAAAATAATGGAACTTGTTTTCATCCTAATTGCATGGTTATAACATAGCCCAATAGCCTACAAGTGGTTAGGTTTGACTCTCTCAAATATTAATTCATGGTTACAATATGGAATCTTATAGGGTCTTCTTTATCATTTCATGTGACCAACCCATTTTCCATGATTAATGGTGTTGATGTGGCATCATCTCAAATTATGGTGGACAAAATTGAAGGGTCAAATTTCAAGTGGCATAACATTTGTGTACAAACTTTGATTAGGATGATTCTTATGTTGTTGGAAAGGTATATATGTATAGAATAGGAAAAATGGTGCAACACTGGGGCATTTACCCCCAACAAATTCCATTTGATTCGTCATACCTCTCATGGAAGATTTTATATCCTAACTTTCCAAACTGGGTCTCACTGGTAAAAATGGTCCCATGAGCTTATTTCTCCACTTTTTCTAGTCTAAAAGAATGCAGATGTATAAAAAACAATATATTGATACAATTTATATCCTACATCCCCATTTTGGGAAGATTTTGATCCCCAAAATCTTCTACTGAATGAGGTGATGAAAGTTTCCTCCACCTACTCTCATGTGTATTGTTTAGCATTTCCTGGAATCTATCCTTTCAACCTAATATGCTAGAGGTAATGACGTTACCCTTATCTTTTAGTTTTGGAGATTTTATGAAAAATTTCATCCTCTATCAACTTTTCATAAGCATCTAGTGCCAAATTCTCTATAAAAGGTAAGATATGTTCCTCTCCCTCATCTAGCACAGAAGGTTCATAGAGATTCAAATTTTTTACATTCACAACTGAGTAAATGTGCATGTAAGGGGGAAGAATAAGTCTATAATCATTATCTACCACCTTTTCCATTATCTCAAAGGGATCCTGCAACCTCTCCCTCTTCAAATGTAACCATACTCTATCTCACTTTGAACAAACTCTTTGTTCTATATTGATCATGCCTAATGTTGTACTTTTCCTATGACATGTAGCGTCTCCTGTACCTATAGATTGAATTGATTTATATTCTAAAAAAAATTCTAGTCCTCAAGGCATCCCTTGTAAGATCGTCCTTTACTCCTCCTTATTGTCGATTTGCAATATCTAAAGGTGAAAGTCGAAAATATCCAAAAAAAAATCCAATGGGGGCTTACTAGTATAATTGTGCACTATTTTGCTGTATATCTATATATATATATATATATATATATATATATATATAATCATCCTAGATTTGTGAATGCTTCTCATTGTAACCCCTTAAAAGTTGCGCCAATGTCTTATAGAAGCAGGTATTTACCCTATTGAGAGCCTAGCTATGATTAGGTTTCTGATGTACAAGCACAAACTCAATAACATAGATGATCATAGACTTCCTGAGCTAGCTTTAAATTCCAACCAAAACCACCTAAGGCTAAATCCGGGGTGGCATAAAGACACAAGGGCCTGGTTAAACTATTAGGAGATCAACGAGAATGATGCATTGCAAAACATAAATAACATTAAAGATATTGTTACTTCTAAGTTGAAAGAAAAAATGTGGTGTGAGAAAGATTTAGCGGCTAAAAGAAAATTAAGTTATTATAAGAAGGTCATCAACTGCACCCTAGAATATCAAAAGTATCTCTCTCTTTTAACTAGCCCAAAGAAGAAAATTAATATAGCAAAGATTAGAATGAATTCTCATGAGCTCCATAGTGAAACAGGTCATTTGGCAGTTCCTAAAACGCCATGGATGGAAAGGATCTGCCATATATGTGAGAATAGGAACACGAGGATGAAAACCACTTCCTCTTAGAGTGCCCCATGTACAACCACATTAGATCTCAGTTTCACAATCTTTGTTACAATACTGACCTTCCTAGCCTTTTACAATGTCAAAATTATAGTGAGCTTGGGAGGCTTCTCTACAAGCTTTTTGAGCATAGGAATAAAATCTTAAATCAAAATAAATAATTTGTTTCTTTAGGTCCGATAGACCAATTTTTGGTCTCAGCGGACGTTAACCATCATCATCATCATCATCATAATATATGGGTGTAATGTTTTAGACCTCTTTAACTTTTTTTCCATATTCTCCCACAATGTAGTCCAAAATTAATTCATAAATCTCCTCCTCCTACTACCACCAAAAATGAGCCTATTAATTTCCTTAGGTGTTGTGATTCCCTAAAGAAACTCATAACGAAAAAAACATTAATAGGAATTGGTGACTTCATGATGGAATCCATCTTCGTACAATTTATTTTTGGCTCTTCTCCACCTGTCACATACCCCAGATACACCAAAGATAGTTGTGCAAACTGAGACTTCTTGAGATTTGCTATCAGTTGGTGCTTCTTTAATGTAACCAACACCTATGTTAAATACAATATTTTATCATTCAGTGTTTCTCTATATAACAATATGTCATCCAAATATATAATAACAAATGAATCTATAAAAGGGTGTAGTATACCGTTCATTAACCTCATAAACATATTCTATCTATTGCATAGGCCAAATGGCATGACTAACCAATCATGAATCTATAAAATGGTGTACTATACCGTTCATTAACCTCATAAACATATTTTATCTATTGCATAGGCCAAATGGCATGACTAACCAATCATACGAACCTTGTCTAGTTTTAAAGGAGGTATTCCAAGTATCTTCGTCTCTAACTCTAACTTGGTGATATCCAGACTTTAAGTTCATCTTGGTGATGTATTTCACTTACTCAAACTATTCTAGCAAATCATTCATATTAGGCTAGGAGTACATGTTGTTGAGTGTGGTTTTGTTCAACACTTCATAATTGACATGAATTTTCTTTGTCCTGTCCTTTTTTTGCTTATGGTGATTGGTGACTCACATAGTGATTTACACGGTTGAATGACACCCTAGACTAGTATTTTTTGCAACTATTTATTCACCTCACCTATTTCGATGACAAACCACCTGTATAACCCAATGTTTCACACTGCAAATTCTAGCAATAGTTAGATCTTGTGCTCCACTTCCCTCTTGGGTGGTAACCCTTTAGGCTTGTAGAGAACATCCATATTTTCCTATAACAACTCTTCTAATTGTTGTTTCTATTTCTTAGTACACCCCTATAGGGACTACTTTTCTCTTAATGACTCTTTTGTTGAAAATGCAACAAGAAAATATCAGTTTGACTTTGCCTTGATCAAACCAGAGAAAATTCAAATTTCTATTTCAACAGAAATCTTGGAGGTAGTTAATTGAGGTGACATGGAACTTCTTACTCGGTTAACTTAGTTAATTCAAGTGAGGTAAGTTTGATTTCAGTGCATTATGATTGATTCTAATTTGTAGCATTCTATTTAAGTTAGTTTGAGTTATTGTTAGTTAAAATACTTCTAACTGTGAGAAGAACTAGTGGAGGTCAAGTTGTGGAAGTGGAACTTCAACCACACTTAGTGATCAACCAGTTAACTGATCAATTAGCCCCAAATAATTGTTGCATGTAGATGAGATGGAGATTCCAAGGCAATGTACTATCAATAGTAGTATATCCCAATGTGTACAGGCAGTACATGAAGTCAGAGGAAGGACCTAGAGGAATTAGACAATTCAATAGTGGGAAATTCCTAAATAATAGGGTCTAATTTCCTGGAGGAAAAGCACAAGGAAAGAGGATCTTGGACGGGTTGAAAATTGGCTAAGTGATGGTCAAATTTAGTTAGTCAGCTAGAAGGATAAACTATACACTTGTAGGTTGTGCTTAGCCTTGAGCAAGCATACGTATTTCATCTATATTCTCTGATTAATGCAATATAGATAGGAAGGGATTTTGAGAAGTTGTTTTCCCCTAGATAAATATTTGTGCATCTGTGATGTTTCCTTTTGCATGTCTATGATTTGTATTCTATATGGTGAATCAACTTCTACATATTAGTAAAGTAGCTTTGAGTCTTGTGATTTAGTAAATTTCATGAGAAGTTTCAAATCTACACATTAATTTCTACATGGTATCAAATTTGGATTCATTATAAAGCAGAGATTTCTAAGTTTTCATTGTAGTAGGAGCATCTTTTCACAATCAATTTTTCAAATCTAGAAGGATGGATTTCTATGGTCTAAGGCTCATGTATGCCCTTAAGGGAAGTTCAAATTATATTGCTTGGAAGGACCACATGGAGGCAGTGCTGGAAGATAATGAGTTGAAGGAATTCATTGATAATGATATTCTAAAACCAACAACATATGATGCTCAGGATCTAGCACAATAGAAGAATTGTGTAGAAAAGGTGAGGATAATCATATTGGAGGGAGTGTGAGACCATATTGTCTCAAATTTCCATGGGAAAGAGACTCTATATTCAATGTGGAAAGAATTTATAGATTTGTTTCATAATAGTAGTGACCACATGAATTTGGCACTTAATGAAAAACTTTGAAATATCAAGATCCAGAAGAATGAGACCATTCCAAAATACCTGAGTAGGTTCGCACAATATCATGATGAACTTGTTCAAGTTGGTTTTACTATAGCAATGGATGATTTGGTAAGCATAGCCCTTCTAGGCCTTCCCAAGAGCTGGCACAACTACCAAAATTTAGTGAATGGGAGGGAGAAACTACCAAATTTGGAACGCCTATGGTCTGATTTGGTACAGGAGGAAATAAGGCAGAATACCAAATACGAGACTTCATCCAATGGCGAGGATGAAGAGAACTATGCCTTGGCTGGAAAGGAAAAGAAGGGAAAGGGAATAAATCCCAATCCAAAGCAGAATCTAGTCAAGAAGGAATGAAGAAAGACTTGTCAAAAATCAAGTTCTTTCAGTGTCATGAATTTAGGCACTATGCCATGAAATGTCCACACAAGAAGAAAATAAAAAAGACCTTAGGAGGAGAAGCAGGTGAAGCTTTAGCTTTACAATTTGAGCTTTATTTTAATCTCATTGCATGCATGGCCAACACAGTGGTGGGCGTCATGTGGTACTTGGACAACAATGCCTTGTTCTATATGACTGGGAATAGATATTTTTTTAGTGGTTTGGAGGAGAAATATATCAAGATGCACATCAAGATGGGGGATGATGGAAGGTAAAACATGACTAGGATTGGTACAATCACCTTTTAGAGGGAGTCAGGCTCCCCTCTCAAACTCAAGGATGTGATGTTTTTCTGGGTCTAAAGAAGAATCTTATCTCCATTGCATTTTTGGAAGATCGTGGTTATGATGTGATATTCAGCAAAGGAACTACTGAGACACATAGCCACGGGACAGGTGAAGCAAATTAGGGTTCATGTAAAGCATCTCTACTACATTGTGCATAAAGGAGAAAAATTTGCAAAGTCACAATGTCAGTGAAATTTGGCATAGAAGACTTGGAAATATGCATCATGGTGCTTTGAAGATCATGCAATAGATAACCATAAGCCTCGACAACATCCACTGTCAAGAACAAGTATTTTGTCGTATTTATTTATGAATTCTCACACAAGTGTTAGATCTTCTTCATGCAAAAGAAGGATGAGAATTTCTCCAAGTTCTTAGAAGCAAAGCACTGGTCGAGAAAGAAATAGTCAATAAGGTGAAGGCTCTCAGGAGCGATAATAGAGGTGAGTAGGTGTCGAATGATTCTAAAAATTTATGTGCAAAAGAAGGCATTCCATGCGAGTTAACAACACCCCACAACCCATAGTAGAATGGGGTGGTTGAGAGGAAGAACTGTAGCATTGTGGGAGAAGTAAGGGCAATGCTGCAAGCCTACATAATCACTTGTGGGTTAAAGCTTGCAACACAATGGTCTATTTGTAGAACAAGAGTCCTCATTTGATTTTTGCAATGATTACAACAGAGGAGGATTTCTTAGGGAGGAAGCCAGATGTATCACACTTCAAGATTTTTGGACCCTATGTTTACTTCCATGTATCGAAATAATCAAGGAAGAAGCTAGAGCTAAAAATAGAGATGGGGGTATTTGTGGGTTACATAGAAACTCCCCACGACTATCGAGTGTACTTTTCATCCCTCAGAATGACATTTATGTGAAGAGATGTAAACTTTGATGAAGACAAATCCATGTGGTGCTCTCTTAAGAGGGATCTTCAGATCCCACCAGAGGATGAGTTTTTAGCTCCAAAGGAGGAGCCTCAAGATGTTGTGAGCAGCCACAAGTTTAGGAGTAGACATTGGAGAGAGCCAATCAAGAAGAACCATCTAGAGAAAGCAGGAAGAGAACTAGGGAAGCTGAGAGACTTGCGAAGGATGCAAGGGAGAATGTGGGTTCTCCTTCAAATTAGTGTAGATAGAGAAGGTCACAAAATCGGTACACTGGCTACATGGCTCTAAGGAATGAGCTTGTAGTGGCTGAGCTATCCTCTTTTGGGGAATAAGTAGATAAAACTATATGGGTCGATGTAATGGTGGAGGAGTACGAATCCATTGTAAACAACAATGTTTGGGAAGTGGTCTCAAGACTATCTTATAAATCAGTTGTGGGTTCGAGATGGATCTTCAAGGCAAAGCATGAGCATATAGAAGCATAGAAAAGTACAAGGCTATATTTGTGGCCAAGGGGTACTCTCAGGTGGAGCAAATTGACTATGAGGAGACCTTTTCTCCTATAATAAGGTACTCATTTGTCAGATCAATCCTTGCTTTAGCTACACAGATGTGGTGGAAGATCCACTAGATGGATATGAAAACAACATTCCTTAATGGAGTCATTGAGGAGGAGGTGTATATCGAGCAACCAAAAGGCTTAGATACTTTTGATCAAGAGTCTCATTTGTGCAGACTCAAGCGAGCATTGTATGGTCTCAAGCAAGCACCCCGTGCTGGGTACACCGGGATTGATCACTATCTCACCGGCTTAGGCTTCACCAAAAGTGAAGTAGATGCAAACCTATATCATATTTTGGTACAACTTAAATAGTTGATTATTGTTTTATATGTTGATGACTTGATTTTGACTAGTGATGAGCAGTCGATCAAATATTGCAAGGAGGACATTTCAAGAGAGTTCGAGTTGAAGAACATAAGTCTTATGCACTACTTTCTCATATTTGAAGTATGGAAAGGTTATGGGGAATTGTTTGTCGCTTAGGGCAAGTATGCCAATGAGATACTTCATAAGTTCCACATGGATAGATGTAAACCCATGGAGACTCATCTAGCAACCAATTGGATGAAAGACGATGCCACTTCAGGTGAGGAAGTGGGTGCTACTATTTACCGATAGTTGGCGCGTTCACTCATGTATCTTGTGAACACACAACTAGATATGTGCTTTATAGTCAACTAACTAAACCAATCTGTTTTAGGAAAACCAAATTGTTTTGGAGGGAAGCTAAGAATGTTCTATGGAACCTCAGAGGCATTACCTAGTTTGGACTATAGTACAAATAGGAAGAGGGAGTGAATATGTGTGGCTTCACAGATGAATATTGGACGGGGAACTGATCAAACTGAAATATTACATCAGGTGGAATTTTCAGTGGTGAGTCTGTAATGGTTTCTTGGTACAACATGAAGCAAATATCTATGGCACTCATCTCGGTAGAAGTAGAATACATGTATGCAGGTCAAGTAGCATGGAGGCGATCTAGATGAGAAAGATACTTGTTGGCTTGTTTGGTCAGCTGATTGATCCAACTGTGATTTACTATGATAATCATAGTTGCATCAAACTCTTTGAAAATATTTCTTTTCACAATCGATTCAAGCATATTGATATCCAATATCACCATTTACGAGACTGTGTGCAGAGGTGGATTATGTTGTTGTAGTACATTTCGATAGAGGAAGAAGATGATGATATTTTGACAAAGGCCTTGTGAAGAGGGAAGTTCAAGTTCCATAGGTGCAGGATAGGGGTGGTTTATATTCTCATTCTTGTTGATAAGGAGTGTTGAAAATGCAACAAGAAAATCTCATTTTGGCTTTGCCTTGGTCAAACTAGAGAAAATTCTAATTTCTATTTTAGCAAAAATATTGGAGGTAGTTAACTGAGAATAAATGGCACTTGTGACTTAGTTAAATCAATTAATTCGAGTTGGAAAAGATTAAGTTCAATTTAGCATGATTTATTACTAATTTGTAGAAATCTGTTTCAGCTAATTTGAGTTATTGCTAGTTAAACTAGTTCTAACTGTCTAGTGGAGGTCAAGCTGTGGAAGTGGAACTTCAACCACACTCAGTGGTCAACCAGTTAACTAATCAATCATCCCAAAATAATTTTATAATGCAGAGAAGTTGAGTTACCTAGTTGATATGGAGATTCAAAGGTACTTTACTATCAGTTGTAGCATATTCCAATATTTATAGGTGGTGCATGTAGCTAGAGGAATGACATAGAGGAATTGTGCAATTCAATAGTGGGAAAATCTTAAATAATAGGGGCTAATTTTATGGAGGAACAACATAAGGAAATAGGAGCTTGGAGGCCTTGGAAAATTTCTAAGTGTTGGCTAGATTCAGTCAGTTAGGTAGAGGGATAGACTATAACCTTGCAGGTTATGCTTGGGCTTGAGCAAGCATATGTATTTCATCTCTATTCTCTAATTAATGCAATACATATAGATAGTAATTTTGAGCAGTTTCTTTCTCCTAGATAAATATATGTGCATGTGTGATGTTTCCTTTTTCATGTCTATGATTTGTGTTCTATATGTTGAATTAACTTCCGCAGATAAGTAGAGTAGCTTTGAGTCTTGTGATTTAGTAAATTTCATAAGTAGTTTCGAATCTACACAATAATTTCTACATATTTTATAGATTGATTCTCTCTTAAAAGTAGTAAAACAAACTTCTTGTTAGAAATAATTACTTTCTTGACTTGGTTGGCACTTACTAGCGAAATTTTTTACTTTCATTTACGTGTGTTAATTTTGAACTATTTTACATCCTTAACGAGTTGGTACTAGTTGGCTCTCTGCATGAAGATTGCATCTTGCATGTACATGTAGGTACTTCCAAAAACACTCCACATACATCAAGGGGAATGCCATATAGTTCTCCTTCATTAGTAAAGTCAACACTAATAGAAAATGTAATCTTGCATTATTTTATTACCTTTAACTCTACATCCTTATTTACCCATCCTAATTGATATGGGCTTGGATGATCATGAAATTCCAATCCCAATTTGTTGAATAGATCTTCTACAATGAGATTCACTTGTGATATTGAGTCAAATAGAGTATCAATATTTTCCTTCTTGACCTGTAGATTTATGTGGAATATTTCACTCATTTATTTCTCTTCTTGTTATTTATGGCTACTCATATTCACCTCCTTTTTCATTGACATGCAGACAATCTCTTCATCCACATTTGAGCTTCTTTCAGCCTAGTTTCTTGAGTCTGTGGCCATGACATTTTTATTCTTATTATCTTTATTTTGGTTCTTTTGGTTAGGCTCTAGATTCAACTTCCAACACTTCTCCTCTATATCAAATTCAATGTTGCAGTCATCACAGTAGTTGTTGGGATCCTTGCACTGGTGTGTTCTGGCTGTTGTCCTTTTATCTTTTCCTCATTTCCACTTCTTCCTCTCCTTAGAAGCATCTGGGTTCTCCTACTTTGATCCGCTTGATTTCCATTTTTTTTCTAGCATTTTTTCTTCAAGTATTGTTCCTATACGCAAGTCGCGTCCATTGACCTAGGATTGAACAACATCACTTTCTTCCAAATATGCTTATGTATATCCGCTAGATAATTTAGGAGTACATATGGATTCTTTTAGGATATCCTAGAATTATTGCCATATTTCAAAACTCTGTAGTGCACTCGTGTACACTCTACCCTTACTTATGCCTAAAGAAATGTCACCAAAGGCACTAATCCTAAACATACCTAATAGGGTAAAATTGTGACTTTATGATGGTTTCAAACTCCTCCCATTTAATCAATAAAGGATCTCCATTGAACTTCAAGGTCTTCATTTGGATTTGCCACTAGGTTAGGGCATGGATGTATAATTTTAGTCAGACAAATGAAATCTTTGATTCTTCTCTAAATGATGAGAAATAAAACAAAATTCTAGTTACTGCAACCAATGACTTAGTTTTAGAACATCGATCTCACCATGGTACAAATTGTATCAATATTTTCTTCCATTTTGAACAGGGACTATGAATGGTTCATGACACTCAAATTGATTTGATGTTTTTCAGGTCCTTCCTTCAGCATGTTCTTTATTTCTTCCCCATCTCCTAATATTTGCTATGATCAGACCTCTATGTTATAAGCCCCATATTCTTCAAATTTCCCAAGCTTATTGGTCAGGGAGTCCATGAGTATACTCATGTTAAAATTTATATCTATAAATTATGCATCTTGACACAAAAATTGCTCCTTTACAAGATCACGAGGATTATTCACAGATTTATCAGCCATGACTAGTGTTTTATGGACTTTGGCTTCAATGATATAGATCCCCTACAAATATCCACTATATACCCAAATAAACCTACTCTGATACTAATATGATCCGTAAAAGTGCTATGGATATTCCACTAAAAACTTCATCACAACAAATCTGAGAAATTGTACTTAAAAATAAAAAATCTCCATTATGAGGGTTTATTTGTCTTTAGATTTATGAATATGTAAATTACTATTTATTTCATATGCATGAACAATAATTATGAAAAAATAGAGAACAAAAAAATAAAAATCACAAACCATGATTTGAAACAAGATATAACCTAGGAAACTCCTGTGGGAGAAAACCCAACTAGAAGGTGAGGTTGTTATGCTCTCTTTCTCTAAATAGAAAATAGTTGTGAGTAAAAATAAGTAAGGCCTATGGATCATGGCTATTATAATGCAAAATTCCTATCTTGGTCCTCTCTCCCTATCCTTCTCAACTACTCTATTCATCTGTGAAACAAAATGCACTTGAAAAATGGAACCCCTTTTCTTTCTAGTGGCATGATTATAACATAACACGATAGCCTACTGGTAGTTACGTTTGACTCCCTAAAATCTTAACCATAATTACAATATGGACTCTTCTAGAGACTTCTTCATCATGGTCATGTGGGTATCCCCTCTTCTAGGAGTAATGTGGTGGACATGGAATCCTCTCAAATTATAGTGGACAAAACTAGATGGCCAACTTCCTAAGGGACATAATTTTTGCATATGTACTTTGACTAATGTAATTCTTGCATCATTGTGTTGGAAATAATACTGAGAGGAGGGGGGGGTGAATCCGTATTAGCAAATCAATAAATTTTTCTTTTCATAATCAGATTCATATACGCTACTTTAGTTAAGGGAACCCGCATGTACATGCAACTGTGTTTAGTGCAACTAGCGTATGTCTATCAAACTTATGATTCAATGAATTCATCATATGTTGATATTTAATCAGTGGATTAGAACTTCATTAACCATGTAAACAGAAACCAGGTGCACTAAAAACAAAATAGATCATCACATATAAGAAACACACATGAACACCATTGTATATAAGGTGGAAACCCAATGCAGGACAAAAACCACCTGCTGACATCTTCCTTTAATATTAAAAAAAAACTATTTACTATATTGTATTGGCGCAGACTCATACCAGTACACAGGCACCCACCTGTAGAAGGCTACAACCTTCTCTCGTTCTCTAGTTGCTACTGGAAGGGAGCTACAACCCCCTAACTCTTGTACTAGTCGATATGTTTACTAGTACGTAGGTGCCGGCCTACAGAAGGCTACGACCTTCTCTTTTCTTCTAGGGACCATGTTTCATAAATTTTCAGACTGGATCCATCAATCCAAAACAATCACTACTGCAATACAACCATCAACTAAATCTGCATCATCAATCTCTGAATCACCCAACAATTGAATCACTGAAACCCTGTCATCAAAACACAGTCACCGGAACACATAGCAGAACCCAGAACTCTGCAATAACCACTAGAACCAACAGCAAGCTCAAATATCAAATCTCATACTATATACACTACTTGGTTGTGTCGAACTAGCGTGTATACGCCCTTTCACCAAAGGGAATGAGCGTACAGATCAGAAAATAATTATTTATACCTTCACTACAATTTTCTACTTCAGATATACCCAGATCATTAGATATAAAGGATAAGACATACGTCAGTATTCAGATTTGAACTATTCATGATCATACCATATAATGATAATTCATTTTAGTCTTCATGATCCCGGTCCATCAACCTTCATTCGCCACATAGGTGCATCCTTAGCAAAGCATCACATACCCATAACCTTCATACTAGATCTCACACTTTATCAGATATTCATCACTTGCACACTTGCCCTTTGGCCTAATGATCTTCTTCTCCTTATATAGGTTCAGGCCTCTCTCAATACCATGGTCCAAAACCACGTAGGACCGATACCTTGGACCCAATACCTGGGGTCAATACCTCAGACCAAATACCATGGACCAAAACTTAGTCCATTGTATTTGGACCCTTCTGTGAAAGTGCATGTGTACGTTATACGTGCCTTTGTATATAGTGAATGTGCGTGTATACACGACTTGGTATATAGTGAACCTGCATATACATTTTTGTATACACGACTTTGTATATAGTGAACCTGTGTGTATACATGACTTGGTATATAGTGAACCTGCGTATACCTTTCTTTCTTCGTTCTTTCTATTTACCTTCTACACTATGATCTTTCATCTTAGAGAGTTGCCATCAAGGACAACACTTGTGTCATACCTGTGTCATAATGCCAACAATCTCCCCCTTTTGACTTGACGACAACCATACCAAGTCACTCTCCCCCTTTGACATCAAGGGCAAAGGGAAGACCAAGATATTCTCTCCCTTGATATACATTTTGCTGTCCATACTCCCCCTGAGTACATGCTAAAATCTCTAATTGAGCTCCCCCTTTGTACATGCTAAGATGTATCAATCCGTTCATGCTCCCCATGAGCACATGCCGAGTCTACAAAAATATTTTTCAAAAGAATAACATGACTCTACAACTCAACTAAGTGAGTATGACCTTCCTATCACCAATGACTCATACATACATCAATCTCCCAACCAAGTGGGGATACACCATTTTGACTCATCCACCCAACCAAGTGGGGATATACCAAATGTTTATACATGACTGAAATAGACATTATTACATCATCCTTCCCATGTAAAGTGGGGTTATAAATTAGGTCTTTTCATGACCTTTACATCAAATGATATACATGACTTTTATAAAAATGACTAGCAATCTAAACAAGACCATGTGTTATGAAACCAGCTCAAGAAAAGATAGATCAATGCCTTAGAATTCAGCCTCTTCGAGGGGGAAACCTCCTTTACATTACATAAATGAACACTTCTTGGATGATTCAAATGACAAAACCTCCTTTCTATATATAGGAGTCTAAGGACTCACAATATAACCCAACCGACCTAACAATAATAATATAAAGCCACAAAAATAAAAATAGAGGGATTCTATGGGGCACAATAATAACAATATGGGGATAATAGGGGCACAACAATATTAATAAGGGATGCAACTACAATAGTAATGGGGTAATCACTAGTATTATAGGGACCCAACATGCCCCTCTCCTTCAAAAAAGTGTTGTCCTCAACACTTGAGTAGTTTTGGATGCTTCTGTATAAAATTCTCATCCTCCCATGTGGAATCTTTAGCAGATAAGTTCTTCCACTTGATAAGATACTCCGAAATTGATCGATTTCGTAGCTGTCGAGTTCTTGTTTCTATGACTGCTTCCGGTTCCAATATAATTTTTCCTTCCTTGTCAAGTTCTGGAAATATTGTTTGAACTGGGAGTGTGTCACCTATAACCTTCTTTAAACATGAAACATGGAAAACTGTGTGCAATCGAGAAGCTACAGGAAGCTCCAATTTGTATGCCATAGTACCAATCTTTTGCAACACCTTGTACAGACCATAATACTTTGGTGATAATTTATTATCCTTCTTAGCTTGCTTGAGGGACATTTGCTTATATGGTTGTAGCCGTAGGAATACCCAATCACCTACATCAAAACTTATTTTGCTACGATGTTGATCTTCCTGTTGTTTCATTCTATTCTGTGCCAACACGAGGTTATCCTTTAAGAGTTGGAGGACTTGTTGTTGATGTTCGATGTGATGTTCCACTGCCTAAACCTTAGAATTTTCTCTTAAATATGATGTGATGGATGGTGGCTGATGTCCATAAAGTGCCATAAATGGGGTCATTTTTGTTGCTGTATGGAAGGAAGTGTTATACCACCATTCAGCCAGAGGCAACCATTTGACCCATTGTGTCTGTTTATCAGATACAAAGCAACGAAGATATCCTTCCAAACATTTGTTTACTATCTCAGTTTGCCCATCAGATTGAGGATGATAAGATGAGCTATGAGCTAACTGAGTACCAAGACAAGAAAATAATTCTGTCCAAAAATTTCCAGTGAAAATGGGATCTCTGTCACTTACAATAATCTTTGGGTTTCCATGTAGCTTTTGAATTGTTTCCATAAATGCAGTAGAAACTGTATTGGCTTTAAATGGATGTGATAATGCACAAAAGTGTGCATACTTGGTAAGTCTGTCAACTACCACCATGATGACACTCTTTCCCTCAGACTTGGGTAAACCTGTGATAAAATCCATTGAAACCTCCTCCCAACGTTGGCTTGAAATGGATAAAGGTTGTAATAGACTCGGTGTCTTAATTGTTTCAACTTTATTTTGTTGGCAAACCAAACATTCCGCCACAAATTTTTGAATATCTGATTTAAGGCCATCCCAAAAAAATTCCTTCTTAACCCTGTGGTAAGTTTTTAAAAATCCTGAGTGCCCTCCTAAGGGAGAAGTGTGCAATTCCATAAGAATCTTTTGTTTTAGTTGGGAATTCTTACAGAGGTATAAGCGATCTTTGTACCATAAAGAATCATTTTTCCAGCTAAATGTATCAGACGTACTGGAATCTTGTTGTAACTTTCAAATAAGTGCCCACACTTCTTCGTCATTCTTCCATTCCTCCCTTGCTTCGTTTATCCAATCTGGTTGGATAATAGAAATGGCGCACAACAATGCTTCCACATCCTCATCCTTTCTTGAGAGTGCATCTGCCACCACATTTTGCTTCCCTTTTTTGTAGATGATTTCAAAGTCATAACCCAACATCTTTGTGACCCACTTTTGTTGCTCTTCAGAGGATAATCTTTGTTCTAAAAAGTATTTAAGGCTATCATGATCTATTTTTACCTTGAAGTGTCTTCCCATTAGGTAGGGTCGCCATTTCTTAAGTGCATGGAGTATTGCCAACATTTCCTTCTCATAAATAGCTTTGTGTAAAAACTTTCCCTTGATTGGACGACTTTGCATGGAAAACATTTCAAAAGTGTAAGATGCAATGGGTCTTGCATCTTGCATTAAAACAACACCAATTCCATTTCCTGAAGCATCACATTCCACAATAAAGGTTTTTGTGAATTCCAGTGTAGCTAAGAACGGTGCTTGGCACATTGCCTCTTTAAGATGTTCGAAGGCCTTTGTTGCTTCTGGAGTCCATGAAAATGAATCTTTCTTCAATAATGTTGTTAGAGGTGCTGCTATTCTCCCATAATTCTTAACAAACTTGCGATAATACCCTGTCAACCCGAGAAATCCTCGCAGATGCTTTATGGATGTGGGGATTTTCCATTCCTTAATGGCTTTAATTTTGCTAGGGTCTACCTTAACTCCTTCATGAGATACAATATGACCCAGATATTCCACCTCTTGTACTCCAAAGAAACATTTGGATCTTTTTGCATATAATTGTTTCTCCTCCAATAGTTGTAGCACCCTGTCAACATGTTCAACATGATCCTTCCAAGACTTGCTGTAGATTAGTATATCATCAAAAAATACTAACACAAATTTTCTAAGGAATGGTTTGAAAATGGAATTCATCAAACCTTGAAATGTTGAAGGTGCATTGGTAAGGCCAAAAGGCATGACCAAAAATTCATAATGACCCTCATGAGTTCTAAATGTTGTTTTCGGAATGTCTTCAGTCTTCATTCTGATTTGATGATATCCTGATCGAAGATCCAACTTGGTGAAGTAAATTGATCCATGCAATTCATCCAGTAATTCATCAATGACGGGAATGGGAAACTTATCTTTAATAGTGAGCTTGTTGAGCTCCCTATAATCCAGACACATGCGCCATGATCCATCCTTCTTGTGCACTAATACTACTGGAGCAGAGAAAGAACTTTGACTCGGTTGAATTATACCAGCCTCTAGCATTTTTGCAACCATACGTTCAATTTCACTCTTTTGGGCATAGGGATATCTGTACGGCCTAATGTTTGGAGGAACACTTCCTGGAATCAGATGAATAGCATGATCATGATCATGAATAGGTGGGAGACCTTTGGGAGTCTCAAATACCTTGGAATGATTATCCAAGACTTTTTGGAGATATGGAGAAATAGATGATTGCACTATGGAAACATCTAGCGAACATAATTGTGCAATTACACCCCTTTGTTCCTTTTTTAGAAGCCTTGTCATACTGTTAGAGTTGATTATCTTTCCCGGTTTCCCTGCAATACCCCTTAATTCAACTTCCTTTCCTTCGCAGAAAATTTCATGAAAAGTTCTTGAAAATTAAAAGCTATTGTACCCAAGGATTGTAGCCATTGGAATCCTAGTACAACATCAGCACCTCCCATTGGAATAGAGAGCATTGGGCTTGTTGTGGAGGTAAATCCCCTCCGCGGACAGAGGCGATCCCTACTAGCCCAAATGGGGTCTAGCAACAATCAAACAATGCTAACACACAGGTTCCTAATTGCAAATCAAAGACCGATGACGAGGGCCTACTTGGATTCCAATGCTAGTACTTGTAGAAGAGTCGTCGCTCCCATTCCTTTGCTCCGGCTGGTCACAATCCCCACGATCCTCGTAAACGAACACCTGCACATGCAAAGAACGACACAAACACAAGCATAAAATCCAATAGATGCAACTATATATCAGTCAGAAAGGATGTAGCTCAATCATTATTACAAAAGACAATAAGAGTGGAACCATAATGATAGTCGTCTATTATTGATAAACAACAAAGAAGAATACAACCATAGTTTTGATGTCAAATCCTCCTTTGGCTGGGTGATCAGCAGCACATGCCTTGCAAAGCTTGTTGGGAATGGGGAACAAGCCTCTCTCTCCTTGGTCACTTGGATAAGAATCTCCTCACTTAAGATTTAGCCTCATGGGAATGAATAAGGCTCCTTGTAGCATGAACTTGGCAATTCTCAGACTTTGAGACTTAGAATTTGGAACTTGGAGACTCTAACTTGTCAAAGGCAAAAGGACAAGCTTTTATAGATAGAGGAGGAGGAGTTAGGGCCATCCACAAGATTCATGGGATTGGCTTTATCACTTAGAAGCTTCCATGAGAGGTGGAGAACTACTTCCCCTCTATGGAGATTCGAAGCCCAACTGAAGTAACTCAAGATGGAATCAGTTCATGAATAGGTTAGGAAGAACCTTCGTAAGTTGGTTTGTTAAAAACTTTACCCAACTGGGCTGGCGCGAGTGCGACTCTGAGACAGAGCGCCAGCTGGCGCGCCCTCTTTAGAGGATTTCCCCCATTGGCACGAGTGATACACAGTGGAACCACGCCAATGGAAAAAGGGCTATTTTTATGGGTATTTTGCAGAAGGTGTCTTCAGGGCATATGAAGTACATACTCAAGGGGATACAATGCAAGTGTTTTCAGGATATGTCACTTCTCATAGGTCCCGGAATAAGTCCTCCAATGAGCGGGAGAAGGGGTAACAAGGACGGTGACAAATTACTGTGTAACAGATGCCCCCTAAAGCATGAGGCCCGAGAGAGAGAGAGGGGTGAAATGCTTTACAAGAACGTGGCCAACTGAAAACACTGCCGCCGGAGAACCTGCATGGAGAAGTACAACTGATATCTCAAGTACATGATATATGTGGTATGGGCACAGCCATCCATAGTAGAGTACATAAAAATTTGGATCCAAGGTATGGGCGCAGCCATCCAGTAAGGATCGATCAGTAGACTCAGGCATGGTCATAGCCATCCAGTGAGTGAGTCATGTAATGATCATAATAATCCACAAAATCGCAACCTAGATCTCAACAAACAAAATCCAGGGTCTTGCGCTCCATCTCGACCCGAACAAAGTACAAGTTCAAGCATGCGAATATGAGAGTCGAAGTCAAACATGCAAGAACATCGTCTGATTACCAGTCAATGATGAAAACTATTAACAGACGCGAGAGGTACCACCAATAATGACAATGGTCCTCAAGGTACTATAGGTACAATCTACGGCATGCGAATCAGTGAGCCAGTATCGAACACTCGTAGAATCATTCGATCGGAGGCCAGTGATGAAAACCTCGCGTCGAACACGAAGAACCTGCCATTGAGGCATGCAGGCTCCAAGGCACCTGAAGGGAGTCTATAGTTCAACTTCCTGGATAATGAGCTGAAGTCGACAGGATTTGACCTTGATCGAAGGTGGGCCATAATGTTTCCCACATCATCGACACGAGACAGAGAAGGATAAGATGTTTTGTGTGAGGTATTAGAGGGAGGTTGAGTATTCTGCAGAGGTCAACTTCTCTTGAACATATTGGCGGCACGACAGTGGACTTGGCAGTATTTGACATCAAATGATCAAGGGTCATGGTGACGAGGTAATGAGCAGATGAGACGTCAAACAGGATAACCCAAACCCACGGAGGCAAGTGTAAAAACAAGATGAGATGTCCGCACCCAGACACGAATGCAGACAAGTGCCATGTTCAAGAGCAACAGATTGCCGACACGACAATAATTTTGGTTCCATTTTCCCCACCATTGCTGGCGAGTACCCCAGTTATTTTTATCAACAAGCTTGACGGGGATAACATATGCTTGTAAAGCGTCATTTCGACAGAATCCGATGTCATTAAGTTTTAACGAGTCTGAAAAAGGAAGAACTCGGCATCTTTTCATGTTTAGAGAGTTTGAAAAGACAGCGGAAAAGGAAACTCGAAGGGGGGTCCTTTTTCGTACAGTTATGTCTCTCGAGCCCGAAAAAGTATAAAACATTGCTCGAAAGAACCGCCCGATCATTACGATCGAGGAGTATTTTTCATAAGTAGTGATTTCGATCTGAAAAAGTAAAAAAGCGATCAAAACCACGTCATTTTGTAACTATTAATGAGCCTGAAACGACAAGGGCCCGACGATATTTTCATCTTTACACGGTCAGAAAAGAGCTTAAAGGCAGACCACCTCTTATTTACGTTTAACGAGTCAAGAGGAATAACTCGGCAATCTTTTCATCTTTAAATGGTCGGAAAAGAGCTGAAAGTAGACCTCAATTTTTATTTTCTTTAACGAGTCAAAAAGGGAAAAATACTCGGCAATCTTTTCATCTTTTACGAGTCAGAAAAGAGCTTAAAGGAGACTCGTCCTAGAGGAACGAGTGGTATAAAGGGCAGCAACTGGTTCCGACAATGGTGGAACTGCTCAAAACATATAATGGTCAAGAGGCTGGCTAAGAAAACCACTCATCGCTGTGGTTCCTTAGGAAAGGAAAAACAACCAAGTGAAAGCATATGATCAGCCAAAGAGATGGTGGTGATGGAATGAAACAACCAAGGCTCATATAACAAAATTTAGCAGATAAACGGCAATCACGAGATGTAAATCGGGTATGGGCTCATTTTTACAAAAGATTGAACCATGGAGAACATTGCTTGGATTCGATTTCATGTTTACACAAGCTTGAAACGAAAAACTATGCTTGTTATAAGTTCGTATGCCCCCAGCATAATGATGCAAAATGAGGTACATGCCCCCCAAGCTTCATTGCATTCAACAAAGTAGATGGAATGAAGGTTCACTCTCGAGATCTATGAAAGACTCGACTTGTATTTTACGAGATCTTAATCAAAAGACTCGATTTAGAAAGGGAGTTGTTTCATTTTTTGATGAGTTTGACACAGTAAAAGAACTATCCTCATAACCCTTGTTTCATTTTTTAACGAGCTTGACACAAGGTCAGGAACTATGCTCGACCAGACCCAGTTTCATTTTTTAAGGAGCTTGACGTAGGAAACCGAACTATGCTCCGACCAGACCTAGTTTCATTTTTTAAGGAGCTTGACATAGGAACACAAACCATGCTCCGACCAGACCTAGTTTCTTTTTTTAAGGAGCTTGACATAGGAAAGGAACTATGCTCCGACCAGACCTAGGTTCACTTTTAAGGAGCTTGACATAGGAAAGCGAACTATGCTCCGACCAAACCTAGTTTCATTTTTTAAGGAGCTTGACATAGGGAAGGAACTATGCTCCGCCCGAACTTCATATTAATGAACAGGAAGTCGGGGCTTCCAAGAGTGCCACTCCTGGTGGAAGGACAACATCTCGGAAGTCAGAACCCAATGCCCCCAGGACACTACAGACGACGGTGGCATCACTGGATACAGGCACGGGATAAGTGGCCACGTAGTTAATCTGTGGTGGGGCAGATACAACTGGTGGATAAAAACCTGGAGGGGATGAAAACTACGTAGGAGGCACCAGGGGAGTAAAGAACGATAATTGATCTATAGTCACGATTCTTTCGTCGTGTGGAAAGAAAACCACACGGAAAAGCGAAGAGATAAGGGCCCCCATGGCATAAACGTAGTCATGGCCAAGGAGAAGACTGAAATCTAAAGCACCTTGGACAACCAGCACGTCCATATAGACGGTTTTGCCTCCCAAAGTAATAGGAAATTCTGGGAGGACCCCTAGAGGTTGACTGGTTCCCCCGTCAAATGCTAACAGATTCTGTGCAACCGGCCCAAGCTGCGGGGAACCTAAAGCTTGCCAAGTAGTGGACGGCATAAGACTGAGAGACACACCTTCATCCAAAACAGTGCCAGGTATTTCCTTAGCATAGGCATGTACTGTAATCTGGAAAGGCACATTGGATAGAAGGTGGAAGGCGGTCAGGTAATTCCAATCGAAGGAAGCGACCAGACTACTTGGTGGGGGAATCGTATGATTGCCCCCATGCTCTAAAGGAACCGAAGGAGGACTTTCGGGAGCAGCTGGGATAGGAGAGTCATTTCTGGACTCTGGAAAATCTGAGGAGATGAGAAGAACATGGGCATGATGCTCTTCCGAAACAAAGTGATCGACGGGTGGTGAGCTCGAGTCGACACTCTTTTCGACCAATGGTTGGTCTAGAACAGGCTTGGCACAACTTGGTTCGGGAAGAGGAGCCTGGACAAGAGAAGAATCTGAGTCAATCTCTTTGTCAATAGGGAGAGGGTCTGAAGAGAGCCTCTGATAACCAACAAGAAGTTGGGGTGAAGAAGCTGTAAGACTTTCCAAAATAGCGGAAGCTTTATCCATGAGCGGACAAAGGTGAAGGGGATGATTGCCTTCACATAGTCTATAGGGGATTCGAATCTTCCCTTTCTTTTGAATGTTGTCAGTTGACAGGGTGGCATCGCCATGAGCTTCAGAGGACGATGAGGGACGAGCCGGATCGTGAGACCATACTTCAAGGATCTTGGGAATGCTAGGACAATCACAAAGAAGGTGGTCATCCTTGTACAATCTACAAGGAAATTGGACCTTCCGCGGAGGAGCAGAAGGTGTCTCGACTTGAGTTGTACTTTTAACCCCTTGCTTAGGAGACTTCTTCTTCTTCGTATTCTTCTTCTTCTTCTTAGCCACCTGGTTACTTGAATCCAGACTTTCACCAGGTGAAGTAGAAGATGAGGACGCAGAAACAGGCGAAGAAGGGGAGAGGTCCACCTTAGAATCAACATGATGTTGTTCGGGTGGAGGAACTGATTGACCAGCAGTTGAGACAGTAGGGACCAAAGAGGTTGAGAACAACCAAACAGGCAACCCAACAGTTAACCCAGGAAGGGACAACGTTGCCATGTAAGGAGCACCAACATTTCCAAAAGGAGGGAAATGACCAGGATTCCCATCAGAGGGGATGCCTGGGTTGGTAAACTCCAGAAAATTTGCCATCACAAACGAGAAAGAACCCTACTCAAACTAACGCAAACAAGATCTAACCGGGTAAATGTGAATCATGGCCGAATAAATTTTAAGACGCAAGGACATAACTTGACCTTTTCATTTTTTAAGAGTCGAGAAAAGGACAAAAAGATGACTCTAGTCGCCTTCGAATGTTTAATGAGCCCGAAGTGACAAATGCTCAGATGGACCTTTTCTTTTAGGGAGTCCGAAAAGGAACGAAAGTGACTACTCTGGAGAAACTAGGCAAAAGGTTTACCAGAAAATCCGTAAAACTGCATATACACCTTGGAAATCGTATGAAAACCAAGGACTTTCCGTACGGCAGTCAATATTCCCGAATGCTATGTTCGGTGAGTTATGGCTTGTAAGGCAGCAAACACGGCTTCCTATGGATAAAGGATGATAACCTAGTGGGGTCTCCCCATATACTCGATGGTACGTGGGAGCTCAAATCCGTGCTAGACCACTATTGAGTCACGGAAGGAGGAATCACCCAACCTTGAGTGAAACAAAAGTGACTAGGTTTAACGACGCCGGAGCACGTCTCTAGCCTAGACCTCTAAATGTGTGCGTTATGTTCGAATGCGTTGCTAGATTTATTCAGTTCATTTCAAAGTTGATCTTGTATTAGATTTCAGTTTTCAGGCCTTACCGTATGTAATCTCTCAAAATTCCCTAAATGCAAACTATATGCCAAATTATGTCATTTCATTCGATGAATGCTAGTTACGAGAGGGTTTGAGAGCTTTCACGCAAAAGAAATGATCACAAAACGAAAAATAACTTCCCTAATGCAGCTAATGGAAATTAACAAACTTTTCTTTAAGATCACTAATCATTAATCAAAATGAAAAGTTCTAATTCTCATTAACCAATACAAAGCAAAAGAGATTTTTTCTTTTGTTGATGGCAAAATGCACTAAACAACTTTGAGAAATGATAACAAAAGAGTAAAAACACAAATTTCACTCAATGCAAACACATTCAGTTCCCTAAATCACAAAGCAAACCTCCAAAGAACGAGAAAAGTCCCAAAGACACCAATGAGTCGTGTAATCTAGGCTCAAAGCGAAACAAAGCAGAATTCAAGTGAAAACAAAGCAAGTCACCCAAATAACGCAATAAAACGATTAACAACCACTAAACGAGTGCAAGGGAGCAATCAGAAAGTTGACTGGACTAATAGAAGACCAAAACTCCTAAGGAAGGCTCGACACACAAAGCCACTAGATGCCCTAGGGCTAGAAATGTGAAATCGATAGAAAATGGCAAACATCCAAAGGGTAAAGGTAATCTATGCACAATTCACTTGAAAAGTATGCAAATGTAATCTATGCACATTCTGAAAATGAGAATTCTAATTATGAAAGTGTGATCTATGCAAGAGAATTCTCAAACACAAGATGATTCTAATGTAATCCAAGAACCAATCAAGTGCAAATCAAGAAAATTGGGTGAGAGTTCCAAAGATCAAAAAAATAAAAACACTCAAAGGCGATTAACACTCATACAAAATTGTGAAAAGACTGGGACAAACCTCCAAGTAATGACCAAAGGAAATCAAATTAAGAATTTCTCAAAAAAGATACTCAAAACCAGTCAAACAAGACTCCAACACACTCAAGTAGTCGAAAAAAGGTACCCAGAACAAAAACCAAGCTTAGGAGGCTCAGAAACAAGCAAACTTCAAAAGTTCCCAGGCCTGGCGCGACTGTCAGGCTGAAAATAGCGCCTTTCAGGGATTGGCGTGGGTTGTCAATATGAAACTCGCGCCAACTGGCGCGACTGTAACGCCATAAAAGAGCGCCAGCTGAGTTCGCTATGAAAAAATAAAAAACAAATGAGCCAAAGCTAAGTCAACAGTACCCAGGTACACCAAGGGGCAAGAAGCAACACAGGGACTCAACCCAGAAAGCTAGTCAAGCAGGAGAAACCAAGAAACAACCAAGAAATAAGGCAAGTTCCAAGCCGTTCAGCTCGTAAACCAAACCGGAGATGGACTGAAGTGGTGTTGATCTACTTTGCTAATGCGGAGCAATAGCATTTCAAAGGCTATCTGGCCGTACTTTAGGCTTCGTCTAAAGTTTACAAATCAAACAACAAGATAAAAAGCCAACCCCCCAGCGGAGTCGCCAAATTTTTGTGGAGGTAAATCCCCTTTGTGGACAAAGTCGATCCCTACTAGCCCGAATGGGGTCTAGCAACAATCAAACAATGCTAACACGCAGGTTCCTAATTGCAAATCAAAGACCGATGATGAGGGCCTACCTGGATTCCAACGCTAATATTTGTAGAAGAGTCATCGCTCCCGTTCCTTTGCTCTGGTCGGTCACAATCCCCACGATCCTCGTGAACGGAAACCTGCACATGCAAAGAATGACACAAACACAAGCATAAAATCCAATAGACGCAACTATATATTAGTCATAAAGGATATAACTCAATCATCATTACAAAAACAATGAGAGTGGAACCATAATGATAGTCGTCTATTATTGATAAACAACAAATAAGAATACAACCATAGTTCTGACATCAAATCCTCCTTTGGCTGGGTGATCAGCAACACATGCCTTGCAAAGCTTGTTGGGAATGGGGAACAAGCCTCTCTCTCCTTGGTTACTTGGACAAGAATCTCCTCACTTAAGATTTAGCCTCATGGGAATGAATAAGGCTCCTTGTAGCATGAACTTGGCAATTCTCAGACTTTGAGACTTAGAATTTGGAACTTGGAGACTCTAACTTGTCAAAGGCAAAAGGACAAGCTTTTATAGATAGAGGAGAAGGAGTTAGGGTCATCCACAAGATTCATGGGATTGGCTTTATCACTAAGAAGCTTCCATGAGAGGTGGAGAACTACTTCCCTTCTATGGAGATTCGAAGCCCAACTGAACTAACTCAAGATGGAATCAGTTCATGAATAGGTTAGGAAGAACCTTCGTAAGTTGGTTTGTTAAAAACTTTACCCAATTGGGCTGGCGTGAGTGTGACTCTGAGACAGAGCGCCAGCTGGCACGCCCTCTTTAGAGGATTTCCCCCATTGGCCCGAGTGATACACAGTGGAACCGCACCAATGGAAAAAGGGCTATTTTTATGGGTATTTTGCAGAAGGTGTCTTTAGGGCATATGAAGTACATACTCAAGGGGATACAATGCAAGTGTTTTCAGGATATGTCACTTCTCACAGGTCCCGGAATAAGTCCTCCAATGTGCAGGAGAAGGGGTAACAGGGACGGTGACAAATTACTGTGTAACAGGGCTAGTCAATACATATTCTCCCATCAATAGCTTGATATTATGGAACTTTCCAGAGCAATTTATTGTTCCTCCATTTGTAACCATCACTTGACACTCTAGTGCTGGATATAAGAAGCAATTCAATTCTTTTGCTACCTTACAATGAATAAAATTGTGGGTACCTCCTGAATCAATCAACACTATTACCTTTTTCTTCTTGATTTGTCCTTCTATCTTGATGGTTTGAGGAGTGGTAATTCCTGCCAATGCATTACAAGATATGGTTGGATTCATTTCTTCTTTATCTAGGCTTTGTTCCTGGAGTATATCCTCTTCTTTTGACATTTCTTGCTCCTTTTCATCTTCCTCTTTGCAATCTATGTAGAATAGTTTCTTCTCAGCGCACTTATGACCTTTAGTGTATTTGCTATCACAACTGTAACAAAGCCCTTTTGCTCTTTTTTCTTCCAATTGTTGTGGTGTCAACCTTATAGGTTGTGGAAGATTAAGGGCAACAACACTTCCATCTTTATAGTTGTGAGTGGTATGCTTCTTGGTTGCCATAATTTTGCTTTCCATTTTTCTTGCTAACCTGAATGCCTTCTCTAATGAATCAAGTTCCCAAAGGCGAACATCATGTTGGATATTATCCTTTAAATTCCCTATGAACACATCAATCCTATGCTCCTCTGGAATATTTTTTACCCTTATGTTCAATTTTTGGAACTCATCAATGTGCCCCATTATCGGACCCTTTTGTTTGAAACTTATCAATTGGCTAAAAAAAGTGTTGCTTTTTGTATCCTCATAATGTGCTATCAGTTCTTCCGTAAAAATTGCCCAAGTGATAATTTTTTTACGAGAGCAAAGCCATTGATACCATACAAATTGATTTGGTTCCAAATATAAGGTTGCAATACATACCTTTTGTGTGTTTTGCACATTATTGAGATCGAAAAATTGCTCCATCTGTAATATCCATGTTGCAGGATCCTTGTCATCAAACTTCCTCATATCGCTTTTTGGAATATGGTGGATCTTCGATCCCACATTAGAGTCTAGGAAATCATGATTAACATTTCTTTTGTTCGCATCATAAGTTTCCTTTACTACCTTTTCACCATTAGTAAGTATTTCTTGTAGAAAATTTGTCAAATTTGTCTTCAAATCTGCCATGTCTGTCTTCAAATCTGTCTTCAAATCTGCCATGTCTCTCTTCAAATCTGTCTTCAAATCTATCTTCAAATCGTCCATCTTAACTTCCATGCCCTTTATCTTAGATTCCATGCCATTTATCTTAGCTTCTGTTAGCTTTTGTGAGAGTGACATTTGTTGCACTTGTTCTTGTAATTTTGATATATCATGTAGCATTTCTTCCTCTTCTTCATGAGTCATGCTAGAGCTTTCAGGTTGCCTACTAGGTGTTTGCATTTTCTTTCCTCGGGGCATCAGTTACCAATAATAATGCTCTACTATGCCCTTTGAATTCCTTCAAAATAAATTTTCAAACCAAGCTTAAGCAAAAATTTAAAAAAATCTACACACCTTTTTTCACTTTGTAGGAGCTCGATATTGCCTCTGATATATCTCTATACTTTCTGATCATCTGTTGGCATTATGATTCTGGTATGGCTCTATGTTATAGATGTTGTACTTGATGGCAACACCCTCAAGTGGCAATGCTCTGATCAGGCTCTCAAAATGTTGAAAATCAAGAAGTACGCAGGAGAACAGTTCAGAAGATGCGTACACGCAGGTACACCGTGAAGGGACCGCGCCCAGACACGCAGGTCACCCGTTTATAAGGTACGTACCCCCAGTTTCACTTACTTCAAGGTAGAGAAGCGCATTCACGTGGGGTTTCCTATGTTTGGCCCGTGGTATTTAGCCCGCCGCTCTTGATTCTATGGTTTTGGCCCGTGGTATTGTTATTATTATTGAGCCCCATGTTTTTGGGCCCCTTGTATTGGTTATCTATGGTATTGATCCATGATTTTAGGAGGAGCTTGCCTATATAAAGCAAAGGAGATCACTTGGCTAAGTATCTTTTGCAATTGAATATCTTAAGATCTGAAATATTGGGTTATTGTCTTAAAAGCTTGATCTATATGTAAGTGAAGTTGAAAGCGAATCTGTGAAGGGTGATCTCTCGAGCGCATGATCAGATCTGGGCATCTGACTAACTGTGCCACACTGGTGGACTGCCAATTCGGCCCTAATCAGAAGTATGCAGGTGATTAACGATGCAAGTGCGTGGGTACACAGAGGCGAAATAGGAGAGCTGCGTGGGTACGCAGAGCAAAAGAAGGGGCATTGCGTGGGTACGCAGAGTAGAAGAAGGAGAACTGCGTGGGTACGCAGTGCGAAAAAGGTTCAGGTGCGTACGCACAGCAAAAGTACGCGACGCGATAGTATCTTTGAGTGCGTGGCTTTGGTAACTGTACGTGGCGTGATAGTGTCTCTGGGTGCGTACCTACAGTAACAGTACGCAGCGCGATTGAAGAAGCAGTGCATGGGTACGCGGTGTGGCAGAAGGCTCTCTGCGGGTATACGCAGGGAAGCAGAAGGTGAAGTGCGTAGCGACGCAGGCCACAGAAAGAAAAACTGCGTATCTGTCTTAAGATCTTCTGTTGACTGAATTTTTCTGTTGATAAGGTGTTCTGGGTTAGTTCTGTTATTGTTGATCTGGTTACTGCAGTTGACTGTGTAATTTACATGTACTTGATGATCATCTGATGCTTATGGATCTAGTTTGAAAATTTATGAAAAGTGGTCCTTGTAAGAAAAGAAGTAGGGGGTTGTAGCTCCCTTCCAGGAAAGACTGGAAAATGAGAGAGAGTTGTAGCTCTCTGCAGGTTGCAGCCTGTGTACTGGTAAATTACTGCACCAGTACAAAATCATTGTAAAAGGAGTTTCTAATTTGAAAGAAGATAGAGACATATTGCAGCAGGTGGTTTTCACCCACATTGGGTTTCCACCTTACATCTGGTGTTCTTTGGTGTGACTATCTGTTTTTCTTGTTCATGCTCATTATTTTATGGTACTGATATGCAAAAATAATTCAAAGTATAAATAAGGAAGATTTGTTAAAAGAACTTGATAATACTGATTCACCGATTCACCCCCCCTCTCAGTATTATTTCCAACAATTGGTATCAGAGCAGGTCCTTCGGAGAAGCTTGATCGCTTGAAGGAAGATCATTCATCATGAGAAACTACGAGAGGGAAGCATCAATCAGGCGACCAATTTTTGATGGGACAAACTTCAATTATTGGAAGGTAAGAGTTACTGCCTATCTTCAATCTCTTAGTACAGAAGTTTGGGATATAATAGATACAGGCTACACTTTTCCTTCAGCTACTCCTACAGATGCGGCCGAAAAGAAGAAATATGAAACAAATGCTAAAGCAGTCAATACTTTGCTGGGATGCTTATCTCAAACAGAATTCGTAAAGGTTATGCAATATAAATCCGCAAAAGAAATATGGGACAAGATTGTCTTGAGCTACGAAGGAGATGAACAGGTAAAGCGTGCTAAACTTCAAACTCTCAGGATTCAGTATGAGAATCTCAAGATGTATAATGATGAAAGTGTGGCTAACTATTTTCTTCGGGTAGATGAGATTGTTAATTGCATGAAAAATTTGGGTGAAGAAATAAAAGAGGCTATTGTGGTTGAAAAAGTTCTAAGATCATTGTCCCCCAAGTTTGAATCTAAAGTGTCTGCAATAGAAGAAAAGGAAAATCTACGAATTCTTACTATGTCTCAGTTTCACGGAATTCTAACTGCTTATGAAATGAGAAAGGGAGGTCCTTCAGACAGAAGAGAAGCTGCTTTCAAGGCTTCAGGCAAAGGAGATTATTATGAAGCAAGTCATGTGCCAGAAGAAGAAGAAGAAGAATCAAATTTTGTCAGAAATCTTCAAAGGGGTTCTGGAAGGTTCAGAGGTAAGTTACCTTTTAAATGCTTTGCTTGTGGAAGAGTAGGTCATTATGCTGCAAAATGTCCTTATAAGGATAAAGGAAAGGAACCTGCTAGATGGAACAAGAAACAGAGTGCAAATAAGAAAAGCTACTACACTCATGAAGATAGTGATGGTCTATCAAATAGTGATGAAGATGAACGAGGTAATGACTATAAATTGTTAATGGCATTTGAAGATGATGATTATATGGATGCTATAGATGTGGATAGCCTTTATGAAGAAATTACTAGACTCAAGAGATGTATAGAAGAAAAGAATATGATCATTGATACTCTACAATTTCAAATTGATGAAAAGGAAAAACATCTTGAAAAATTAGAAGGTGAAATTGTCGGTCTTAGAAAAGAGATTGAGAAAACAAAAGCTATTAATCTTAAGTTTGTCAAAGGATCTGAAACTTTGGATGAGATTATCAATGTACAGCGTTCTCCACTAAACAAGACAGGTCTGGGCTATAATGGAGAAACTTCTCAAGCATCCACCTCAAAAAGTTATCTTGATGCAGCAAGAAGAAATGAGCAAAAGCACAATGGAGACCATCAGGTAAAGCAGGGACGAATTGCAAACAGAGACTATCAGGGGCAATCCGTCTTAAGGGTGAACAAAAGCTACAACCAGCCACAGGTAAAATCTTCTCAATTTGGTTCAAGAATGGATGACAATAGAAATTACAATCATTTGGCCGGTAGATTTGATAACCGCAGAAGTTTTTTCAATGGACAATGCTTTTCTTGCCATAACTTTGGTCACAAAGCAACTCAATGTGTTGCATATAAAACAATCATGACTAGAGAAGCTCAAAAACAAAGAAGTATGACCGGGATTACAAAAAGGACCTATAACAACTTTTCGGTTCTTGAAAATGAAGTTGAATGTTCTATTTGCAATAACTTTGGTCATGAAGATTCTGAATGCAGGAGCAGGTTTCAGCAGACAAAGGAACAAGCCTCAAGCACCAAAACATGGAGAATAAAGGAACCACAACAGAAAGATGTGGGATAGCATTTTATGCAGAGGGACAGGAAAATCTATGGTACATTGACAGTGGATGTTCGAAGCATATGACAGGTGATAAAGAAAAACTTGAATCATATTCTGCTCTAGAAAAAGGAAAGAAAGTTTCTTTTGGAAATGACACTCCTGCAACTATAAAAGGAAAAGGCACTGCTCAGTTAAAAGAAAAGGTCAAAGCTGGAAATGTTTTGTATGTTGATGGATTGAAACATAATCTTCTAAGTGTCAGCCAGATGTGTGATCAAAGAACCGAGGTGATATTCAGATCAAATGGATATCTTGTTCGTGATCTTGATACAGGTAAAACAGTTATCAAAGGTAAAAGAACTCTAAATAATCTATACATATTTGAAGAAGGACAACAACAATGATATCTGAGCAAGGATGATGAACACTGGTTATGGCATCGGAGGTTGGGGCAACTAAGTTTTTCACAAATAAGGAAAGCATGCAAATATCAGGCAGTTCGCGATCTTCCAGATATCAAAATTCCAGACAACACCATATGCAAATCATGTCAGTTTGGAAAGCAAACCAGAACTAACTTTCCAGATAAGGAAGGATCAGCTAGCATGCCTCTTGACCTAGTTCATACAGATACATGTGGTCCATTCAGGAAAAGGACACCTCGACGAGAAGAATACTTGATATTATTCATTGACGACTTCTCCAGGTTTGTTTGGTTAGGACTTATGAAGCACAAAGATGAAGCATTCGAAAAATTCAAATCCTTCAAAGCCTTGGTTGAAAATGAATCAAGACACAAAATTAAGTGCCTCAGATCCGATAGAGGTGGGGAGTTTACCTCAAATGAATTTTTCGATTTCTGTGAAGAACATGGGATAAGAAGAGAATTCTCTACAGCTAGAACTCCTCAGCAAAATGGAGTTGTGGAAAGAATGAACAGAACAGTCCAACAAATGGCTCGTGCTATGCTTGATGAACCGGAACTCCCGCAACTTTCTGGGGTGAAGCTGCACATGCTGCGGTTGTTATTCTCAACAAAACAAATGTCCGGGTGAACAGCACTCAAACCCCTCATGAGCTCTGGTGTGGTGAGACTCCTTCGGTAAAGCACTTCAAAATCTTTGGGAGCAAATGTTATATTAAGAATACTGATGAGCAACTCGGCAAACTTGAACCTAGAGCAGATGAAGGCATTCTTCTTGGTTATTCTCCACATAGCAAAGCATACAAATGCTACAATAAAAGACTTGGCAAAATTGTTGACAGCATTGATGTAGTGGTTGATGAGAAGGGATACATTCCTAGGCAAGTACATCATGGAGACATCGAAGAAGATGAAGGCTACCCTCAAAGACAGAATGATGAAGAAGAAGAACCTCAAGAAGAACCAGAGGAGCAGACAAGAATAGAAGAAAAGACTCCATCCAGATATGTTCAGAAGAATCATCCAGAATCTCAGATTATGGGGCAGAAAGAAGCAGGTGTACAAACAAGAAGAACAGTTGCAGAAGCTTCAAGCTATTTGGCATTACTCTCCTCTACTGAACCACAAAATGTGAAAGAGGCATGCAAAGATGAATGTTGGGTGAAAGCAATGGATGAAGAACTTGAGCAGATCGAAAAGAACAACACTTGGGAGCTGGTCCCTAGACCAAAGGATAAGAATGTTATCGGAACAAAATGGGTCTTCAAAAATAAATTGAATGAAAATGGAGAAGTAATTAGAAACAAGGCCAGACTAGTTTCTAAAGGGTATGCACAGCAAGAAGGAATAGACTTTGAAGAAACCTTTGCTCCTGTTGCAAGACTTGAGGCCATCCGAATGTTCCTTGCTCTCTCAAGCTTTCAAAACTTCAAAGTATTTCAAATGGACGTGAAATCAGCCTTTCTGAATGGAGACTTGGAATAAGAAGTATACATTGAGCAGCCAGATGGGTTCATTCTTGGAAATGATCCAAATCTTGTATGCAGGTTGAAAAAGGCTCTCTATGGTCTCAAACAAGCTCCAAGGGCTTGGTACTATCGTTTGGACAAATATCTTCATCAACAAGGTTTTTCAAAAGGATCAGCAGATAGCAATCTTTATATAAAAATTGAAAATGACAAATTGCTAATACTTGTTGTGTATGTAGATGACATTATCTTTGGCAGCAATGAAGAAGCTATGAGTCAAAGCTTTGCCTTGGTGATGCAGAAAGAATTCGAAATGTCCTTGCTGGGAGAACTGACATATTTTCTTGGTTTGCAAATCCAACAAAAAGAAGGAGGGATCCTTTTGTCTCAAACCAAGTATCTCAAATAGATTTTGAAGAAATATGGCATGGAAGATGCAAAACCAGTATGTACACCCATGGTCACAGGATGTAGCCTCAATGCAAATGATGAATCTGCAGCAGTGCATCAACCAACCTACAGATCTATGATTGGAAGTTTACTTTATTTGACAGGTACCCGACCGGACATCATGCATGCAGTTGGAATAGTTGGAAGATTTCAGGCAAATCCGAAGGAGACTCATCTTCAGGCAGTGAAGAGAATTTTCAAATATCTTCAAGGGACTCAAAATTATGGCTTATGGTATCCTAGAGATACAGATCTCACACTTCATGCTTATACAGATGCAGATTGGGCCGGAAGCGTGGATGACAGGAAGAGCACAAGTGGTGGTGCATTCTTTATGGGTTCCAGACTAGTATCTTGGTTCAGCAAGAAACAAAGTTCGATCTCCTTGTCTACAGCTGAAGCGGAATATGTTGCTGCTGCATCTTGCTGCACTCAACTCCTTTGGATGATGCAGACTTTGCAGGATTTTCAAATCACTTGTACACCACCTATCCCCATCTTATGTGATAACACAAGTGCAATCAGCATCTCAAAGAATCCTGTCATGCATTCAAAAACCAAGCACATACCAATCAAATATCATTTTCTCCGGGAACAAGTGCTTGAACAGAAGGTCAAGTTGGAGTATGTTCCTTCTAAGGAACAAGTTGCTGATATACTCACCAAACCATTGCCCAGGGAGACTTTTGAATACCTCAGGCAAAAGCTGGGGGTTGTTGATGCATCATCTTATTGTTGAAACTCTTCTGATTGATGGTTGTATGCATGGTTCATCTGGGGTATATGCGTACATATGCTGGGTTGCGGATTGGTTGAAGATTGAATGACACATGTTCTTAGGGGGAGCATAACCCTTTGCCCTTGATGTCAAAGGGGGAGAATGAAGCTGAAGATTTTGAGGTTGCCATCAAGTCCAAAGGGGGAGATTGTTGGCATTATGATTCTGGTATGGCTCTATGTTACAGATGTTGTACTTGATGGCAACACCCTCAAGTAGCAATGCTCTGATTAGGCTCTCAAAATGTTGAAAATCAAGAAGTACGCAGGAGAACAGTTCAGAAGATGCGTACACGCAGGTACACCGTGAAGGGACCACGCCCAGACACGTAGGTCACCCGTTTAGAAGGTGCGTACCCCCAGTTTCACTTACTTCAAGGCAGAGAAGCACATTCACGTGGGGTTTCCTATGTTTGGCCGATGGTATTTAGCCCGCCGCTCTTGATTCTATGGTTTTGGCCCGTGGTATTGTTATTATTATTGAGCCCCATGTTTTTGGGCCCCTTGTATTGGTTATCTATGGTATTGATCCATGATTTTAGGAGGAGCTTGCCTATATAAAGTAAAGGAGATCACTTGGCTAAGTATCCTTTTCAATTGAATATCTTAAGATTTGAAATATTGGGTTATTGTCTTAAAAGCTTGATCTATATGTAAGTGAAGTTGAAAGCGAATCTGTGAAGGGTGATCTCTCGAGCGCATGATCAGATCTGGGCATCTGACTAACTGTGCCACACTGGTGGACTGCCAATTCGGCCCTAATCAGAAGTACACAGGTGATTAATGGTGCAAGTGCGTGGGTACGCAGAGGCGAAACAGGAGAGCTGCGTGGGTACGCAGAGCAGAAGAAGGGGCACTGCGTGGGTACGCAGAGCAGAAGAAGGAGAACTGCATGGGTACGCAGCACGACAAAGGTTTAGGTGCGTACGCACAGCAAAAGTACACGGCACGATAGTATCTTTGAGTGCGTGGCTTTGGTAACTATACGCGGCGCAATAGTGTCTCTGGGTGCGTACCTACAGTAACAGTACGCAGCGCGATTGAAGAAGCAGTGCGTGGGTATGCGGTGTGACAGAAGGCTCTCTGCAGGTATATGCAGGGAAGCAGAAGGTGAAGTGCGTAGCGACGCAGGCCATAGAAAGAAAAACTGCGTATCTGTCTTAAGATCTTCTGTTGACTAAATTTTTCTGTTGATAAGGTGTTCTAGGTTAGTTCTATTATTGTTGATCTGGTTACTGCAGTTGACTGTGTAATTTACATGTGCTTGATGATCATCTGATGCTTATGGATCCAATTTGAAAATTTATGAAAAGTGGTCCTTGTAAGAAAAGAAGTAGGGGGTTGTAGCTCCCTTCCAGGAAAGACTGGAAATCGAGAGAGGGTTGTAGCTCTCTGCAGGTTGCAGCCTGTGTACTGGTAAAGGACTGCACCAGTACAAAATCATTGTAAAAGGAGTTTCTAATTTGAAAGAAGATAGAGACATATTGCAGCAGGTGGTTTTCACCCACATTGGGTTTCCACGTTACATCTGGTGTTCTTTGGTGTGACTATCTGTTTTTCTTGTTCATGCTCATTATTTTATGGTACTGATATGCAAAAATAATTCAAAGTATAAATAAGAAATATTTGTTAAAAGAACTTGATAATACTGATTCACTCCCCCTCTCAGTATTATTTCCAACATCATCCAGTTCTAAAATTGTGACTTGTAGTATCCCTCTGTGTCCTCTTTCTAATGCCACTGGTCTGACCCAAATTGGATTCTCCAAGGAAGAGTTATGCGAAATCTCCCACAGTGACTTGATTATAGACTAGTTCAGTAGAGCGAACTTGTACGACGTGCCACGAGTCACTGTTTTGACCTTTGGTTCTGAAAGATAATTACAAGAAACTTCAGTCCGTTCTCTTTCGACAACTTCTTACGAAATTTCAATCCGATGCTCAGAGAGAAAGTTATGATGATTTTCCCCATGTCACCTGTTTGGAATGTAATTCAGGAGTCTGCAAAAAGACCAACTTCCTCAGATCATATATCCGCAAATATAGCGCGAAAAGCTCTGAAATTTGGACCCGAAGTTCAGCACGATGTATTCTAAAACGGGTTTTGTTTTTATCTTCTGAAACGTCGCAGAAAAAAATTTATAGCAAAAATTCCACGATGACCTATTTGGAGCAGCGAAACCCTAGAATCCAAATCTTTGATACCAAATGTTATGAAACCAACTCAAGAAAAGATAGAAAAGATAGATCAACGCCTTAGAATTTAGCCTCTTCGAGGGGGAAACCTACTTTACATTACATAAATGAACAATTCCTGGATGATTCAAATGACAAAACCTCCTTTCTATATATAGGAGTCTAAGGAGTCACAATATAACCCAGCTGACCTAACAATAATAATATAAAGCCACAAAAATAACAATAGAGGGATTCTATGGGGCACAGTAATAATAATATGGGGATAATAGGGGCACAACAATATTAATAAGGGACGCAACTACAATAGTAATGGGGTAATCACTAGTATTATAGGGACCCAACAACATGATAGTCATCAGCAACTATCGTACACCATATATGATCTACACCATAAGCATTTGTCACCTGCATGCAGACCTGTAACCTGCAATACCATTCTCTTGGCCAACCAACAATAGGTAGCAAGATGTATCATTTAGTCACATAAGCATCATCATTAAAGACTTCTAACCATAATTCCAACAATGCATTATTCGAAGCATATGCTCCCCTTGAACCTATGCCAACCAACACATACCATGACCAAACCATATCAAACTTCTCTTCGTGAGTCTGTCCTGCTGCTTTTTCTTTAGAGCACCATATACGCAACTGTGCAGCCTTTAACTCACATATATATGCGACTTCTCTTCATAATAGTTACGTATGCAAATTGGAATACTGAAGGTTTACACTTTCAGCTTCCCCTGGGTCTATTATGTCTGTTAACTCAGTTATGCCACATCTTTCTGACAATAATTCTGTCTTCTTCAATACCTAGGATTGAGATGATGTATGCTCCTTTTTCTTTGGTGTCCGAATTTTGCTCCTGCATTCCTTTACTTTATGTCCAAACTTGTTACATGCATAACATCTGACATGTTTCATATTCCTTTCATTGCAATCAATAGGTTTGTGACCAAACATATTGCAAGAAAAACAATATCCCTTAAAGTATCTAGAACGTGATGATATTTCTGTGTGATGGTCTTGAACCATTCTACTTCTTCTTCTGGTTGCAACATGTCCAAGATTATGACATTCATAACATTCAACATTATTCATCAGAGGAAATAACCATCTATCACTTCCACAGTTAGGAGAAAAAGATTTTCTTTGAAGAATTTCTTTCCTTGGTTGTTACTGGGATTGACCTCTTATCTCCTTGTTGAGCATTTCAGATTTTGCATTAGAGTTCCTTGCATCACCCTGTGAGCTAGATTCACCTTCAACAATTTCATAAAAACCAAGACCAGATTTGATAGCAGGGGATCTTTGACTACTAAGAATATCATCCAAAATATTATTACTGACTTGAAATCATAACAGTTTATCCTTTTCTTCTAATTTACCTTTTAAGATATTTACCTCAACCTAATGTTGTTCTTCCTTTTCCAGATATTGCTTCTTTATGTTTTCTTTAGCTTTTCTTCCTTTTTCCACTTATTTCCTTAATTTGAGCACTTCATGTTCTTGTTCTTCAAGAGCTTCTTCATTCTACTTATTTGATTCTTCAAGATCTTCTTTTAGAGAAAGGATCTTAGATTCAAGTCTATAGATTTTTATGCTTTGATCTTTTACTACATCCTGCAGCTGCTCCCTTACTCTGGTTACTGTCTCTAGCTAAACTTTTAATCTGGTAACTTCTTCTTTTTCTACTTCATTATTTTTATATGCCATGAGAAGTTTAATTTCTTGATTATCTTCATCACTATTGGATGAGTCATCACTATTATCATGAGTATAATAACTTCTTCAAAAATCTTTCCTTTGTTATGAGGGCATCTGGCAGCGTAATGACCAACTCTACCACAAGAAAAACATTTGAAAGGTAGCTTACCTTTGAACCTTCCAGATCCCCATTGAAGCTTCTTGAAAAAATTTACCTCATATTCTTCTTTTGAAATGTATCTTGATTCATTGAGTTTTTTTTCCCTTTGTTGATACTTTAAATGCGGCTTCTCTCATATCTGATGGTCCTTCTTTACTCATTTCAAAAGAAGTTAAGATTTCGTGAAGCTGCGTCATAGTGATATTCTATAGATCTTGCTTTTCTTCTATGGCAGATACTTTCGGTTCAAATTTAGCCAACAAGGATCTCAAAACTTTCTCCACTAAGACAACTTCCTTAATTTCTTCACCCAGATTCTTCATACAATTGATAATCTCATCTATACGTAGGAAGTAATTAGCTATGCTTTCATCACTATGCATCTTAAGAGTTTCATACTGAATTCTGAGAGTTTGAAGCTTAGCATGTTTTACCTGAGCGTCTCCTTCGTAGCTTAGAATGATTTTGTCCCATATTTCTTTGGCTGATTTGAGCTGCATGACCTTGACAAACTCTGATTTTGACAAACTTGCCAATAAGATAGTAACAGCTTTGGCATTGATTTCATATTGCTTTCTACCTATCGTATCTGTAGGAATTGCTGATGGAAATGTATATCCTCCTTCCACGATTTCCCAAATATCTGTTCCAAGCAATTGTAGATAGGTTGTGGTTCTTATCTTCAAGTAAACAAAATTGCTCCCATCGAAGATTGGTGGTCTGATGGATCCCTCTCCTTCTTGATTACTCATGATGATGGATCTTCCTTCAAGCGATCAAGCTTCTTCTGAAGGACCTGCTCTGATACCAATTGTTGGAAATAATACTGAGAGGGGGGGGGGGGGTGAATCAGTATTAGCAAATCAATAACTTTTTCTTTTCATAATCATATTCATATATGCTACTTCAGTTAAGGGAACCCCAGTGTACACGCAACTGTGTTTAATGTAACTAGCATATATCCAACTTATGATTCAGTTAATTCATCATATGTTGAGATTTAATCAGTGCATTGTTAACTTCATTAACCATGTAAACAGTAACCAGGTGCAGTAAAAATAGAATAGATCATCACACATAAGAAACACACATGAACACCATGATATAAGGTGGAAACCCAATGCGAGACAAAAACCACCTATTGACATCTTCCTTTAATATAAGAAAAACCTGTTTACAATGTTGTACTGGCACAAACTCATACTAATATGCAGGCACCCACCTGCAAAAGGCTACAACCTTCTCTTGTTCTCTAGCTACTACTGGAAGAGAGCTACAACCCCCTAGCTCTTGTACTAGCCAATATATTTACTAGTACGTAGGCGCCGACCTACAGAAGGCTACGACCTTCTCTTTTCTTCCAGGGACCACGTTTCATAAATTTTCAAACTGGATCCATCAATACAAAATAATCACCACTGTAATACAACCATCAACTAAATATGCATCATCAATCTCTGAATCACCCAACAATTGAATCACTGAAACCCTGTCATCAAAACATAGTCACTAGAACACAGAGTAGAATCGAGAATTCTGCAATAACCACTAGAACCAACAACAACCTCAAATATCAAATCTCATAATGTATACGCTACTTGGCTGTGTCGAACCAGCATGTATACGCCCTTTCACCAAAGGGAACCATCATACAGATCAAAAAATAATTACTTATACCTTCACTACAATTTTCTACTTCAGATATGCCCAGATCATCAGATATAAAAGATAAGACATGCGTTAGTAGTTAGATCTGAACTATTCATGATCATACCATATAATGATAATGCATTTTAGTCTTCATGATCCCGGTCCATCAACCTTCATTCGCCACATAGGTGCATCCTTAGCAAAGCATCACATACCCATAACCTGCATACTAGATCTCACACTTCATCAGATATTCATCACTTCCACACTTGCCCTTGGTCTAATGATCTTCTTCTCCTTATATAGGTTTAGGCCTCTCTCAATACCATGGTCTAAAACCACGTAGGACCGATACCTTGGACCCAATACCTGGGGTCAATACCTCGAACCAAATACCATGGTCCAAATACAACGGACCAAAACTTAGTTTTCCGACATGTACATGCCTTTCCTTCTGTGAAAGTGTGTGTGTACGTTATATGCACCTTTGTATATAGTGAACCTGTGTGTATACATGACTTGGTATATAGTGAACCTATGTATACATTTTCGTATACGCGACTTTGTATATAGTGAACTTGTGTGTATACGCGACTTGGTATATAGTGAAATTGCATATACCTTTCTTTCTTCATTCTTGTTGTTTACCTGCTATACTGTGATATTTCATCTGAGAGTGTTTCCATCAAGGACAACACTTGTGTCACACCTGTATCATAATGCCAACACATTGGAAAGGTATTTGTGTGTAGAATAGGAAAATAAAGTGATTCACTTGAGAGGAATTTTTTTACCCCAAAAACGGTGTTTTATACCTCAAAAGTATCCTGAAAGGTTTCAGACCTTTTTTCCAAATTGGGTCCCATTGGTAAAAATGGCTTCATGCATTGATTCCTCCACTTTTTCCATTCTAAAATAATCAGTATGGATGAAAAAATAAATAATGATTCAATGTATATGACACCTTCCCATTTGTGGATGCTTTTTGTCCCCAAAATCATTTTTTGAGTAAGGTGATGAAATTTTTCTTCCACCTTCTCTCAAGTGTACCATTTATCCTTTCCTAGTAGTTGTCCTTTCAATCTACCAAAGGTGATGCTACCCATTTCTTTTAGTTTTTTAACCTCTTCTTCAAAATCGTATAATTTGTTAACTCTTCTTGAGAATCTCTAGCCAAATCCTCTACAGAAGGTAGATCATGTTCATTTTCCTTATATAACATGGAAGGTTCATAGAGTTTCAGATTCTATACATTTACAACTGAGTAGATGTGCACTTAATGGGATAGACTGAGTTTATAGGTGTTATCTCCCACCTTTTCCAGTATCTCAAAAGGACCATACTAAATAACCTTGATTTATTACCAATACCTTGTAGCCTCTCCTTGTTTAGATGTAACCATACTTTGTCTCCCACCTTAAACGACTTCTCTATTCTCTGTTGATCATACTTGACCCTTTATTTTTCCTATGACTTATGCATTGTCTCTTGTACTTGTATATGGATCTACCTAATATTCTCAAAAAAAGTTTAAGCCCTCAAGGAATCCCCTATAATGTCCTCATTTACTCCACCTTTCTTCCCATATAGAATATCCAAAGGTGAAGGTGGAAAATATCCAAAACAAGTTTCAAATGGGGGCACAACAATAGAAGTGTGTCTTGAGAAATTAGTAGGCTTAAGATATTACGGTAGATTTATCTTAGCATGATAATTAATTGTGAATTTTGTTGCCTTCTTTTATTATTATGTTTTTATTCTTTCATAAAACAATTACCAAAATAAATAACATGAAGATCACAAAAAACAAGAGAACACAAAGTTGTAGGCTCCAAGCCAGGGAAAAACCGCTCTAAGGGGAAAACCCAAAAAAAAAAAAAAAAACTCTTCTTATAGAATCAGATCAAAGTGAGGAATCCAAGACCCAAATTCAACCTCCAAGAAAACAAGTCAATCCCTCCAAAATCACAGAAAATTTTCATTTGTTTCAGATCTGTTGTAGCCAAAAAAAAATTCATTGTTTCGAATATCCTTATAACCTATAAAGATCTCATTATCACAACCCAATAATATTGCATTTTTCATATCACAATCTTCAAAATAATTCACATTCCCTTTAGGTTCAATGCGACATAAAGTTTCTGCATTTCTTGCTTTTGGAAATTTATATCTTTCCTTAGACAACTCACTTTTCTTCTTCCGAACTTAAACAAATTTCTTGCCAAAAATGAATGGAACAAGTGGAAATATATAGTTGTCTACCTGTGCAAAGGGCCATGTCCCTTGGGCTGGCTGACCTGTCCATTTGGAGGGCTGACATGGTTTATTGAGATGAATTTATACAAAATACAATTTAAAAAAATATTTTTCTCTTTTTCTTTACAAAAGGTACAAATAGGACTTTTGACTCTTTGACTAAACAAAACCTAGAAGCATGAAGAACATGCCTAGCCTAAATCTCAAACAAAATTGAGCATGAAACCCATTCTTGAAAATAAATTTTATTTCTTCTTTTTCTTTTATATGAAATACAAATTATGAAGGCCAAATCTATTTGCATTTTCCAATAGTATTGACTAATCTGTTATAAGAGTGTTGTATATATACCATATTTCCATCCCATTTCTTTGAATTCTTCTAATTATAACCCTTTGAAAGTTGCACCAAATTCTTGTTGACTATTTGTGTCTATCCATCTACCTGTGGGTGAAATGTTGTAGACCTCATTAACTTAGTGTCAATATTCTCCCACAACATATTTCAAAATACATTAAGAAATATCGTGTCCCTATCTGAAATGATGCTCCAAAATATCCCAAAGTGCACCCAAACCTTTCTAATTTATAACAAGGTTTTTTCTTCTTTCTCGCTAATGGTCTTTTTGTAGGTCATCAAAACACACATCTTACTAAACCTATCAACCACCTCAAACAGGTAGTCATGTCCCTTCCTATTTTTTGGTAAAACTCCCATAATTTCCATGGAAATTCTTTCTTATGGATGAGTGGGTATAGGTAAGGGACGATATATACCCTAGTTCCCGTTACTCAACTTGTTGGTACAACAAATCATGCATCCTATTATGAACCTAGATACCTATTCTTACATCTTAGGCTAGTACACATACCTCTACAGGTTGGCCACTGTCTTCCCTACACAAAAGTGACTTGCAAACTTGGAGGTGTGAGCCTTTCTAATAATTTTTTATCACTCACCTTTAAGAAAACATACATTTTCTAGCCTATAGAGTAACCCATCCTAGAGATTGTAGTCAACTGTGTTGTCACCTTCATGCACATGACTCTGGTTCTACAATTACTGAAACACCTCCTTGAATTCATCCTTCTCTGAGTATGCCTCTATGTATCCATCACTGGTGAATATCTCCATGTGCATCATAGTTCGTAACAATGTGATATTTTATGTGAGTAGGCTTGAAAGCATGTTAACCAACTCATTTCTATTGAAAAGTGTAACTAGGTTCGGTCTTCATAATGACATGTAATTATGATTTTATGTAATGATATGCAAAGAAGAAAAATAAAATTATTATATTGACTTGCTTCATGGGTTTCATAAGCAAGACATTTTTTAGTCAAGACTACCATTCAGAGTCTTTAGGGTTTATTTTTTATCTAGTCATAAAATTTTAGAGTCATTTTCATGTAATGAAGTCATGTTACGTTTTGTAAAAATTCAATATTGTCTATGTAAGTATCCTCTAAGACCTTGTCACTTATCCTCTTCAATTCGACTTACAATGATGGAAGAACATGATAGAAGAAGTTGGCCTAACCTTTGCCTAAAGGAAATGTGCGGAGGTGTATATATAGCCACACTTAGCCTCACTTAGAGGCAAGTAACGTGACTTGCATTCGATTAAGAAGTGCGAAGAAGGGGTAATGGAAGGGGATTCTTCTAAGGTAGTGAAAGAGTTTCTTCTGGGAAAGTGAACAAGATTTTTTTGGGGCAGCAAAGAATGGTTCTCCTGGATCACCAAAGGAGATATTATTTTGGGACAACAAAGAAGCTTCTAGGAAAGAGAAGGAGAGGTTTCTTTTGGGCCAAAAAAGGAAGGATTATTCTGGGTGAATGAGATAGAGATCTAGAGACCAAGTTTCTCTAGAGAAGATCATTGAAAGCCTGGTGACTGATATTCTCTAGAGGAAGCTGAGAAGGAGTAGTGTGAATAATAGATATCGAGTTTTTCTAGAAGGATATGAGGAAAACCGTTTGAGATCAAGAAGAAAGACGAGGAAGGGAAGAGGCAGAGCATCAACATTAATAACAAGGTTCTTGGGAGGATACTAGAATCAAGGGTCTTTATCATGGTCTTGGTACTTGTCAATTGAAGATTTGAAAGAACAATTCTAATCGGGTTTTGTTCTTAAGAGGTGATAGGTTTTCTCCTTGGCTGACAAGCCTATATATTGTGTCACTTGTCTTTCATTATGCATATTGGTAATTGTCTTGATGAAAAGAAAACTATAATAACGTAATGAAGAAAAGATTATAAGCCAATAAGTAAAAGTATATCACAAGCAATTATCAATCATAGATTGTTTTAACTATCCATGCCCTATATTTCTCAACAATTTATCCTACCCTTCTTGTAACTGATCACTAAATGAAATTGATGCAGGAACCCCATCCACTTGTAATGTCTAGTTTTTTGTATCTTAGTTTGGGCCTATAAGTGTGGTAGTGAGTTGTGATATATGTGGAATACTGCCCGCTTTCTCATCAAATAATGTTTTGAATTCTTCACAACTTTCTCCTGGGCATAGATCTCCTTTTCATAAGTACGATAGTTAAGAATTGTCCAAAGAAATACTTTAGAATGTGTTGAAGGATCAAAAATATATTCCTACAACATTATAAGGGAGACCACCCAGTTGGGAACTTATAACAGCTCCTTTTCCATTGAAATGGTGGTTTTGATTGGTTAAACTACATGCAGTTACCTTCTCTCTATCTCCACTAGCTTAAAATATGCCTTTCACCTACCAATAGAGAAGAGATATCAAATCAGCCCTCTTGTTGATCAGGAAAGAAAGTGATCCTTAAGCTGATTTGGGGCTCAACCAAGCCACAACTAGAGTTTTCCTCTTTGAGAGAGGACTTTATGCAAACTATCATGTAGATGTAGAACTAATCTAAAACATGAAAAACATATCTCAAACTAGATTGAGATAGCCCTATCCTAATCTAAGAGCAAGTTAACTAAAACAAGGGGAAAGAACTAACATAATTCATCACATGATTTTGTATTAATTAAAGGAAGTAGTTCACATTAACTAAGACAAATGAAATTAAAATAAGCCTACAAATGAATAATAAATAGTTATTAGTCACCACAAGAATACTTCAATGAATTAAGATTGATTTAGATCTCATTCTACCCTACAAATATAGCTTTGAAAAAGTTTCAACAACAAACTATCATTGACACAGCAATAATGCATAATATCAAATAAACATAATATTGTTCAGAATCAAGATTAAAACCAATAATGAAACTTCAACAGTGAGATAATAATCCTACATTCCAGTAATAGTACACAAGGATGAGAATCAATTAAAACCATGTCAAACTTTATTACCACAGTTTCGAGAGTAGCTCTGACTCTTAATGAATTTGCCTACAATAGTGCAAAGTTACTTTATAACATAGCCATAACTTTTCTACAATCTCTACAATAAAACTATTTGCACTCTACAATAGTGTGAAAGAAAAAATCGAATTATAACAAAGACCTTTGTGTGTGGATCACGACCTCCTGGTTCCTGTCAAGGATATTGTATTTATACAGAGCTTAAGGTGAAATCGTGAAAATAACAACAACTCCATGTATCTCTCAAAAAGTAAGATAACAATTAAAGAAATTAAATTAGGTGTCTACTTCTATTGAATCATAGGCCAAATGTAGATCACATATGTTTGTTAATGTGCCCAGTTTAGCTTATTTTTGAGTTTGATTTATTTTTTGTTGATAACCACTGAGAATATTGGCCAACAAGATTCTGCTCCTCACTGTATTAATCTATTTAATCTTTCGCTTTGACTTCCTCTATCTATTTCGGTTTGGATCTCGACATGTGGCAGAGAGTGTTTAGAAATCCTAGATTAAACTGTTACTTCCCAATTATTGACCCTAGGTTCATCCCTATTTCAAAATACAATAGAGAATTGAGTTCTATTATTAAAATTAGATAAAAATTTAATTGAAAACTGAACAAACTTCCTGCAAAACCATTAAAATAAGATTTTCAATTATTATAATAGTGGCCCCATATGGAAGTGACAAGTGGCATGAGCCAAGTGTTATCGAAGATAACCTCATCACAAATTTTAAAATGAGACAATATGAAGTATTTGCGATATTGGGTAGCTCCAATATGGAGCGAATGAGAAATAATAAT